>JAZAYU010000304.1:0-603031 GCA_038501625.1 Corbicula japonica
TGATTATTGTGCCCTTTTTGGTATTGAATGAATAAAAAGTGGAGAGTAATGTTAATGATTTAAAACAATAAGAAATCCCTATCATTCGAGGATAAGGATTAAAGACAAACGTGATAATTTGTTTTGGGCCCAGTTGACATACAGACTTGCACTTAAGGACACTCACACATACTTGTGATACACTTAATCACACTTAACACGGATTAAGTATTACATCAATCCAGTTAACAAGCACTTGACAGGGATTAATTATTGCGTCAATCCACTTAAAAAAACACTTCACAGGGATCAAACATACCAGACAGGATTAAGTATTACGTCATAATCCTTGCTCCTGCTCCTGCTCGAACTCGGAAAAACGTTTCGCTTCACACACACACAAACTTGTGATACACCTAACACTTAACACCTACTTGATAGGATTATGACACCAAGGATAAGGATTTAATGCACACCTGAGGTCTACTTGAAAATGAAACTTATGTAATGGAATCACAGAAAAGATAAGCTTATCCGAATGTTTGCGTCTGCTCTGGGTATACACACATTTCAGGATTATGTTAATAAATTTCTGCAAAACACCCCTGTTCACAATGAATGAACTTGCTTAAATCGATATAAAAGGGAGTCCTTTTCATAAATTAAGAGGGTGGAATAGTGAATAAAGCTCACGTCAATGAGTTTTTTTTTTGTAAACCTCACTTCGATGAGTTTTTATTGTAAATAAATTTGACACTTTTTATTGTATCTATCGCATATATTTAACATCTGCTAAAATAATAATAATAATAATAATAATAATAATAATACATTTTCAAATGAGTTTTATTTATTTTAATATAAAATTACTTAAAATAATTCCATTTAATCCCCCCTATTGTTAACCCGCGGTAAAGTGTTTAAATATAAAAGGGATGTGTTAATCCCTCTATTGTCAATCGACGAGATGTGCTATTGTCCCGTTTTTGATGTGCTATGGTACTTCTTGGGATGTGCTATTGTTAAAAATGCCCTCAGGGTGGCCCAGAAACCCCATTTTCCCTCTACTATTCACTCATGTCATCTGAATGACAAAATGAGGATTCAAAGAAATTAACAATTACAAAGGTGGTACACGCGTACAGAACATACTGAAACAAGTTATAAACAATCTGATATATTATATTTTGAAAAGAATTTAACAATTAATAATGGATGAACACACATGCAGTATACGCTGAAAAAAGTGATATAAAATCTGGTATATTATAGTTGGAACATGGAATAGGCAATGTAAATAGCAAAATATATTGGAGAGTCAAAATGATACAAACAGATTTTGTTTTGCATTTCTAAGTAAACAGTAACATATTATCTTAACAGGATACACAATACATGTACAATAAATGTCTACATATGTGAATGATATTTCATCTTTATATTTCATGTAAAATTATTTTAACAAACTTGCAGAGATTTAAATATTCTATTCTATTTTGTGTGTTAAATAACTGATTCATTTTAAATGTATTAGGTCTTTGATAAAAGTATCTCTTATTGTGCAATTTACGTTTATTTCCGAAAAAAGGACACTGGAATAGATAATGGAATTCGTCATCCAACTGATTTTGGCACTTACAACAATATCTAAGGTTAAAATCTATTCTTGACCAGCTCCAAACCGTGTCAAACGCTTGCTCAAGATCCACAAAAGCGCAGAATAGTTTCCTTTTTGTGTCGCCCTTTTGAAGAAATGGCGATACATAGGGATCGCTTTGTCCGTTCGTCTGTCCGTCTGTCGGTCTGTCCGTCCGTCACGAAAACTTAACGTTGGCTATAACTTTGCCATTTCTTAATATTTCTTCATGAAACTTTCAAATTATGTTGCTAATGACGACACGCTCATGATGATGCCAAATTCTTTAGGACAAGATCACATTTGATGGATTTAGGCCCCTTTTTGTACTTAGATTTTGACACGAAATCATTACATTGGCTATAACTTTGCCATTTCCCAATATTTCTTCATGAAACTTTTAAATTATATTGCTTATGACAACACGCACATGATGATGCCAAATTCTATAGGTCAATGTCACATTTGAAGGAGTTAGGCCCCGTTTTGAACTTGGATTTTATCACAAAAACTTAATGTTGGCAATAACTTTACAATTTCTCTATATCTCTTAATGAAAGTTTCAAATTATATTGCTTATGACAACACTCTCATGATGATGCTGAATTCTCTAGGTCAACATCGCATTTGATGGATTTACGCACCTTCTTGTACATGGATTTTTACATGATAACATAACGTTGGCAATTACTTTGCGATTTCTCAATATGTTTTCATGAAACTTTCTAATTATATTGCTCAAGACAACACACTCGTGATGATGACAAGATGTTTTGGTCAAGATGGAGTTATGCCCCTTTTTCTACTTGCATTTTTTCTTCCGACATTGTACCCGAGTGCGACACTTTTGTTCAACTGAACACCCATCTTGTTGAGTTATTTAAAATACTTATGATACTATGAAGTACAAAAATGTGATCACTTGTAGATTGCTTTTTCTAACTCCAGCCTGACAATTGTTTAAAAGATTGTTTGTTTCCATAAACTTTGTTAAGCGATAATTAATTAATAAAGTGAAAAGTTTACCAAGGCAGCTCAACAGTGTGATCGGTCTATAATTTTCAGGTTTTGTAATATCGCCTTTATTTTTATATATTAGATTTATAACGCCTATAGTCCAATATTTGGGTACGATACCGCTTTCAATAACAATATTGAACAGTTTTACATAAATATGTATCATTGACCTCAGTGTCGATTTTATACGTTCATTTAAGATCTTATCATAACCACATGCTTTGTTATTTTTCAAGTTTATAATAGCCTGTTCAATTTCAGCTTCCGTAATACTGTTATCTGTCTCATTATTAGGAGTAACATCTGGGCGTGTAAAGTTTATGTTGTTGTTAGTAATATCATTGCGATAGTTCACATTTTTAAAGAAATTGTGTAATTCGTTACTATCAACCTCGTTGTTGTTTGCCTCGGTCCGTTAATAATTTTCCAGTACATTTTTGGATCAGATTTACCTAATTTACGTAACCTTTTTATATTATTATTTTTAAATTTATTATGAAACGTTTTCATCGTATTTTGTATATTTTACATTTATATTCAAGATTGGCTTTGTTTACATCGTTTTACGCAATTTGTACATGTATTTGGCCCTATGAAAGTCTTTTCGAGCCTTTTTGCACTTAAAACCGAACCACTTGGGTGTATTAGGATTGTCAAATTTTTTTTATCATTTGATATAAATCCAAATGTTTTTTTCGGCGGACGACACGAATAGGTCGGATAAACTTTTTACTATATCATTAATGGAAGAGGGTTCAAAATTTTCTGCGTTTTCAATATCGCAAAGTCTACCTCAAAATGCAATTTACTAAGTTGGGATCTAATGCGTTTTCAAAATTATCCCGTTTTGCGTTATCCCATAAACGGGTATTACTTTTTAGAGTACTACAAATAGATCTAGAAATGTGTGTAAAATTAAACGAGATACTGATGGCATTATGAACATCTGAAGTGAGAGGACAAAACTCTTTCACTTCATGTGTATTATCAACATTAAACATGTTTGAGCTACAAATACAAAAAAAAATAGTCTACACAGCTAACACCATTGCACGTAGTTTTACCGGTTTGGTCTCCCTTTGTTCGACAATTCAAAATATACAGATAATTCATTTGCAGAAAATCAATAAATATTTTCCCCATAGTTATTAACACCGACATCAGTATTTTCTCTGTTTGACTTACATTATTACAGTTATCAAATCTCTGCATTTCAATATCAAAGTCTGTGCAAACTTCATTCAGGTTTTGCTGTTCGAAACAATTCCTATCAACTACAATTTAGTCATTTAAGCAGCTTGTTCTACAATTAAAATCACCAAAAATACATATATGGTTGTAACGTCGTGAAAAGGAGGAAAGCACATTTTGTATTTCAACAAACGGATCATCAACTGCAAAAACTGAATTTTCAGGAGGTTTGTATACTACACCATACAAAACGTCTCTGTCAGTTAATGTAAACCAAAACACCGACTAAAATCTGTTTCAATAATATTAATGTGTTTTAACAACTTCCTTTTAACTGCAATTGCTATTCCACCAGGTTTTCTGTTAGTAATATCTGTTCGATTAAAAAAAACAATTCGAAATTTGCTATTTCAATATGATCAAAAGTGTCCAGTTTAGTTTCTTGCAAACCTATTATATCATAATTGTTTGGCAAAGAAGTAATTACATTCGCTTTTCAGGCCACAGACATTTAATGAAAGAATCGTTTTTCTGTGGTTTTCAAAACCATACTTTCAGGCGATTGGTTACAAGACTGCTGCGAGGTGTTGTTACACGATATTTGTAAATCAATCGATACGCATATACGTTATCTTGTCAACTTCTGTTTAAATAAACACACAATTAAATTAACATAACACTCTTTTTATAATGAATTGGACAAACGATATTGTTCGACGTACGAATATTAATTAGTAATCGATCCCAAATGGAAAAAATATGTGTTAAATAAAATTAAGAATATTGAATATTAATCGAGTGTTACGTATATTTTTCACAACAACAACTTACCGACATAATGGAATCAACTCGAACAGCGGAGTCATGTTGCTAAAATCCCGTATAGCATACCCTGAGTAAGATAAGCACACAATATCATCCTTATCGATAGACTGTTTCAAGTATTTCACTTGACTATGACCAAACATAACAGCCATAATTGTTGGTATTCAGTACAGAAAAGAACAAAATGTAACACAGTGATAAAGCAATCGCAAACGTTTGCAACAATGTCTGAAGCAAGAGAGTCCGATTCCAAATAAACGTAATCATATTTAGTTTGGAGATTTGGAGTGAGAAAACACTCATTTTCGCATTAATCTTTTAATAAAAGACTATCTTTTGTTTCTTGTCTTTTATGTTACGATTCGTCTTGTACTTCAATGAAACTCATTAAAAGAACATGCGATAAATATACAATAGAAGTCTACACAAGGTGACAATAATTACAACTTTAAAGGGATAATTATTATTTAACACTTGGCGTTTCATGGCCCGATATCATAGAATTTTTTCCGCAATATCTTTCTTTGAAAACGTTGACTTTACTCTTAATAAGTAAATATATTATTAAATTAAAATAATTCGAAACAAAAGACGCCGAAAACGGCGTATTTTTCGACTACTGAATAAGTGATAATTGATGCCCATTTTAGAAACATATCTATATTCTTTTTTATAGAATGATAAATGTTTTACATTTTATAAGGCAAAGAAAATCTACAAATAAATAATAAATTTAAAAGTAAATAAATCACTGCATCATAACTTATAAACAAAGAAGTAAACGGGTATTGTGGTGTTCTCGTTTAACAAACATCTGTAAAATATTGCAAATTTAAAACGGCATATTCAAACCAAATTTAATATACCTTATCGAGGTCCGATTTTCAATATCTATACCTTTTTGGAAAGCCTAGAAGTTTTCTCGTTAGATGCAAATAGCATTTTTTAGATATCTATAAAAACAAATTAGTTAAGGGGTACCGCCGTGTTTTCCGTTCCCGTAGAAACACAAAAATATTTATGAAAAAAAAACATTAATTTCTATTCAGTTTTTAAGTACCTTATAATTGTCCGATTTTCATTATCTTTACATTTTTGGAAAGCCTGGAGGTTGTACAAACGAATTCAAAAAGAATTATTAAGATATCGTTAAAAACAAAAGTTAAAGGGGTACCGTCGTGTTTTTCGAACCAGCGAAAAAACATAATTTTTTTAACAAAAACTATCAATTTCTATCAAATTTTAAAGTACCTTATAATTCTCCGATTTTCAATATCTTTACCATTTTGGAAAGCCGGGAGGTTTACAATTAAATGCCAAAACAATTATTGAGATATCTTTAAAAACGAAAAAGCTAAGGGGTACCGCCGTGTTTTTCTTTCTTTTTCCACAATATTTTGCGGCGCCGCCGCGTTTTACACTTGACCGCCGGGAAAAGACACAGTAAAATACATTTAAAGGCCCGGTCACACCGCCCGAACGTTGCTGGAGCGTCTCTGGAGCGGTGAAAAATTCATCACCGCTAGTAACCGTTCACCACCGTTAAACATAAGTTGGCCCCCGTAAAAGCAACGCCGTATACGCTCGGCCATCGCTGATGTTTCTCAAGTGGCCCTCCTACCGGTCCGAAAGTTTTGAGCTGCACAAAATATTGCGAGCGGTGAGAAGGGAAAAATTTTCCGCCCCGGCAACGTTCATCCCCGCTCCACCAACGCCCAATCAACGTTTGGCACCGCTAGACGCAAGTTCGTGGACGCTTGGGTCCGCTAGGCCAACGCCGATTTCTTGAACGCTGCACCACCGCTGTTTCGCCAGCGTTGCCCGGGCGGCGATTAAACGTTGCAAAAACGTTGGTGGAGCGCTTATAAGCGTTTTTCGAGCGGACACGGGGTTGTTGGAACGGTGTCGGGCGTTGAAGCAGCGAGCCACGGCGGCGATGAACTTTGGTTTGGCGTTGGTTTAGAGGTGTGGGAGGGGGACCAGAATTTGGCTATAAATACGGGGAGAAATGGACCAGGAGCTCATTTGGAATCGAACTTCTGTTGAGAAATATGCTTAAAGTTACAGAGTAGAACTGTATCAACATGGATGCTGAGAGACTTGCTATGATTGGTGCACTAGTTCAGGAGCAGAATCAGAACCTACTCAGATTGCAACAAGCTGTGGACAGAAGGAGAAGAGAGAGAAGAAGGAGAGACATGTTGTGTGGGTAAGACAGTGGATACTGAGAAGGCCTGAACATGGACTGTATGAGAAACTGATGGTGGAGCTGAGTAATGAGGATCCACGAGCCTTTCAACACTTAATGAGGATGCCACCAGCCATGTTTGATGAACTTGTACAGAGGCTGACCCCCAGATTGACCA
Organism: Corbicula japonica; assembly: GCA_038501625.1. Lineage (NCBI taxonomy): Eukaryota > Metazoa > Mollusca > Bivalvia > Venerida > Cyrenidae > Corbicula > Corbicula japonica. The sequence goes on from JAZAYU010000304.1 coordinate 7,015, forward strand.
AGCAAGACACCAACTACAGTGCAAGCCTGGAACCAGGTCTCAAAGTGGTAATCACCCTACGGCACCTGGCCTTCGGTAACACCTACATAAGCATGCAGTATGCAGTTGCTGCCTTTCCTTCTCCGGCCTTTCCCTTCTTGTGTCCACGTGGCATGATGCTTCAACTATCGACTTCCATCAAAATTATCAAAAATCTATCAGAGCTTGTTTCAAGACGATCCGTTCAGCTGCATAGTCACAAGTGGTATGCCGCTAAAACAAACTTTAAACCCCTGCCACGCGAAAGCGCGCAAGCGCAGAATGCCACTATACCAAACGCTCGCGTCACCGCTATACCAACGCTCGCTACCACTAAACCAACGCTAATGCTACGCTGGCTTCAGCGGTGCACCGGTCAACCAACGCCCGTGTTTTCTTCTTTTTTTTCCATTTTGTGAGCGGTGACGAGCGTTCGGTCCACCTCCCTTCAAGGAACGCTCCAGCAAAGTTCGGGCGGTGTGACCGGGCCTTAACGGTAATATAATTTTAAAACATTCACGTAATACAAAAATTGCACTTTTATATTATTACAGTTAGGAAAGACACTTCAAAGTCCAACATAAACCATTCCACTTTTGGTTGTCCTAGACGTCGTTTGAGACTGCTGAGTACCTGCAATATTAGAAGATATTTCGGCCCCAAAGACAAATCGGTCCTAAAACAATTATATATATCAAGCATAAAAGAAATTTAGGCTCCAAAGATATTTCGGCCCCAAAGACATTTCGGACCCAAAGACAAATCGGTCCCAAAAGACCATTCATCCCCAAAAAACATGATTTCGGTCCCGATGACATGTCGGCCCACAAGACAATTCAACCCCAAAAGAAATTTCGGCCTCAAAGACATTTCGGCCCCCAAAAGACCATTAAAATACCATTGATCCCTATATTACAATTGGGCAATGAATCTTGACACCAGTAGATAGGCAAGTGGAACTTGGAATCGTCACCCTTGCGCACGAAGGCATGGGCGGACATCAGCTGATAGAAGGGCTTCTTCACAAGCTTGAATGTTCCGTCAACAAACCAACGCTTGGCTTGCCTCAGGAGTTGGAGCTGGTCCTCAGTGGCACAGATGATGTGACTTTTATTCTCCCACTCGTACGTCATCCACGATGAAGTCCTCGCCGATTAATGTGCGGTCTATCTGGAATATTTGAGTATAAATAAAACAATATTATATGTAGGTAATACTTTTACAATGATAAATTTGTTATATGAACGTACAGTGTGAGTGAGCATGTATGTGTGTTTGTTATGTATAATTTTTACCTCAAAATCAAGCGTTGTTGGATCCTTTGGCCTCGTGCTATGGCGATGTAGGTTGGCTGCTCTGGCTAAAAGGTCCGGCTTCGGAAGCTGGACGTCGCTAGGTTTTGTAAGCTCCTTCATCTCATCTTCAACTATGGCGCCTGCGGGCCGTTACACATCTTGGTTGACCTGGAATATAAGACAGTATAATCAGTAGTATTAATGAGAAATTTATTGATCAAGATTAAACATAGTGTATTTGGCTTTACCATTAGTAACTACGTAAAATAATTTACTTACACAAAAACTAAAAAATAATTAACAATAACCTTCGTCGCGATTTTCACTTTCTTCAGTATTCCAGGTTCTACGGGGTGCAGATGGCCGAGCCGGGCGTGAATAAATCTCCAAACTGTTTCACGCTGGCGCCACACTTGAGTTTCTTGTTGCGGACGCTGCAGGTCCAGTATGATCTCTCTCCTTTCATTTCCTTAAACAAGTTTTATAGGCTTTATAAAGGATCAGGGATCAACGAATAAAAATTAATAATAAGTTTACATGTATATACGATTTTAAAGTTTTTTTATCGGAATAATTTTGCTTTATTACTACTTTAAATTAATAATACTAACTATGTCAGGGAGAATAATAAAAGAATATATAATTTATTTACAAGTATATATACGTACCCGGCGCGTGTACTTAAACCTGTCGCTGCTGACTAATTTCTACGCTCCCTGCTTTGTCCCACCTTGGATGATTTCGTACGTTACCGGTCCATTTTCTGGTATGAAGTCACCCAACTGTCTTTCCGGGAGGGATTCGTCCAAAGACGTGGCGTGCTGGAATTCTCTCACAGATATCGAATGACCGGTCTTCCAAGAATGATGGACCAGGTGTCTCGTCCGTGTTGACGACATACGTTGTGTTCACCACGTTATATAACTCCGGTGATGTAGCTTTTTACGTATCCAATCATGCTACAACTTTACAAAAGCAAATTACCTACTGACTATTTGCGGACCTGTATGTCGTTGTGAAAAATTCAGAAGATTTATATATTTTAAACTTGTTGACTTGAGGCCTACTGACGGGTGTCCCTACATGTTTTCTTTCTTTTTTTCAGCTGCGGGCAGTTTGTTTACACTAGTCAGCAGTATGGTACAATGTTCAATATTTGGCTGCGGATTGAACACGGTGTTAAGCGTCCTAAACGCCAGATCCTTTTCAACATTATTTGTCAGATAGATTGTTTTGATAGGTCTGGCAATCACAAGAGATAGTGCTATCATGGTCCAAGTAGAGCAGTAGCCATTGTAGCGTGAACACTGCATAACCGCGTCATCGTCATCTGGGGACAACAGCATGATGCCAGCTTTATCACTGTGGTTCTCTATCACAGTCTTATATCTTTACCCCCTATAGTAAGAACGACTACCCGGGGCTTGAATTCTTTCAGTTTCAGCATAGCTTCAGCTGAGTAAAACTCTGCTGTCATGCCACCAGCTCCGATAGGTGTCTGTGTATTATACGCTGTAAATGGAATTACTCTATGAAATAACAAATGGACCTTATTACACCATTTATGTTTAATTATTACAGCACTTTATCCAATATCATTGGTTCAAGTCCGCGTATATGCCCCTACCACGTGACCTTAACGTACTTTTTAACCAACGATAAAATGAACATTTCACTGCTAATTAAGTTAAGGCGAAGTTTTTTTTTAAAAAAGAAGGCCAACGGGCAGAAGGAGGAGGCGGGGCGGTTAACGGTAATTACACAGCGTGAAATAACACTATTATTCAGTTTCCGGATGGATCCATTTCCTCTTTGTACTTGCTTCTACTTAAAATTTCCAAAAGAAACATAATTTAAGTCCTATGCGTAGCAATACTCCAGATTAAATAAGCTTTTTAATAATAACAAACCCAATAATAACAAATTCAAAGAATAGAAATTTAAAGAAGGTATACAATCTTCTACGTGTTGTATAAGACTACTTAAAAGGGCTTTTACATAGATAAGGTTGATTGAACAAAAGGTCAATGCCTTTGAGTTCACATTAATATACATTTTTACAATATACCAAAAAATTCACACATGAAATGAAATAGTCAGTGGTGGTTATATTAATATAGAGCTATCAATCGTGGCAGAAATATCGGACTTTAAATGATTGAAAAATTGGTCCAAGCATGCAAGAAAGTTCAAAGAGTCTCGTTCATTAACACAATTAGAATGCATGAGTGAAGATGGTGAGTCTGTTTCTACGAATAAATCAGAATGTGAGACTTTTGATCACTGTGCTACCGACAAAAGGTTCCCCGCGCTAAAATTGTTATTTAAAACTAACGCGATTACTTTCTTCAGATGAACCTTTTAAGAGATATTAGGTCGTGAATCGGTACAAAACGAAGTATCCTGCGATATATCATCGGAAGCTTTTGATTATTTCTGAAATATTTTGAGATAAAAATTCGCGCTATTTAATTAGATATGGCTCGTTTCTGAGTATTTTTACACCCTATGTTATTTTTGTTACCAGTAACAAGTATTCTTATCTCAAGTAACAAAAAGGCACAACTAAGATACGTGAAACTACATTTAACCATTTATTGGTGATATTATTTTGTGCCCATAAAAACACAATTAACAAAAGGTTTAATCCTTATATACCTCAAGTAACAAAATGGGCACAAACTGAAAACAGTCAATTTATAATAAAAGATTACCTGCTTCTCATTTCTGTGACCATAGGTAACACAAGTAACAAAAGGTAACAGCCTTATATATTTCAAGTAACAAGAAGACACAAACTAAAAACCGTTAATTTATAATAAAAGATAATCTGCTTCTCATTTCTGTGCCCATAGGTAACACAAGTAACAAAAGGTAACAGCCTTATATACCTCAAGTAACAAGAGGGGCACAAACTGAAAACAGTCAATTTATAATAAAAGATAATCTTCTTCTCATTTCTGTGACCATAGGTAACACAAGTAACAAAAGGTAACAGCCTTATGTACTTCAAGTAACAAGAAGGGCACAAACTAAAAATGGTCAATTTGAATAAAAATTAAACTTCTTCTCATTTCTGTGCAAATAGGTAACACAAGTAACAAAAGGTAACAGCCTTATATACTTCAAGTAACAAGAAGGGCACAAACTGAAAACAGTCAGTTTATAAAAAAATAATCTGCTTCTTATTTCTGTGCTCATAGGTGACACACGTAACAAAACATAAGAGCCTAACATACTTCAAGTAACAAGAAGGGCATAAACTATAAATGGTCAATCTGAATTAAAGTTAAACTTCTCATTTCTGTGCCCATATGTAACACAAGTATTAAAAGGTAACAGTTTTATATACCTTAAGTTACAAGAAGGGCACAATCTGAAATGGTCAATTTAGAATAAAAGTTAAATACCATCTCATTTCTGTGCCCATAGGAAACACAATTAACAAAAGGTAACAGACTTATAAACTCAAGTTACAAGATGGGCACAAACTAAAAATGGTCAATTTTAAAATTAAGTCTTATTGCTTCTCATTTCAGTGCCCATAGGTTACAAAATGTTACAGCCCTATATACCTCAATTAACAAGAGGGGCATTAGTTATATGTCAATATAAGTTATTTCTTTAGGGCTTTTGAAAGAACCAGGCAGAAATGCGAAACACATGAAGACACCTGTCACGCAAGAACCAGCATATTTAGACTATGTGACCCAGATTATGAGTTATGCCCCTTGTCCTTTAAGCTTGGAATAAATCATCTGCTTGAACAAAGCCATCTCCAGCAACAACATTGATGACTCCTGCTTCATTATTGTAGGATATACGTCCCTTTCAAATGATTGTAATATGGAACTTAATGTTGCCTGTACATTTAAAAGGCCTTTGGCTAATAATTTTATAATAGGAAATATCATCCACATGATTAAAGCAATCTGTGACAACAAGAATGAAGATGACTCTTTCACTATTTTGCGAGTAATGCCCCTTTCAAATGACTTTAATAAGGAACTTAATGATTATCACTTGTCCAATTTTCACAATACTTAGAATATAAATACTTGGATATATCATTTCATGAAAAATGCTATTGGCGACAAGAAGATAACTTCTCTTCACTCTTTTAATGCTTGCCCCCTTTCAAATGCATTTTAGGCGACATGTGTGTGCCGAGGAACACCGAAATTCTAGTTAACAATAACTTCTATATTAAAATATTGTTCATGCTTCTTTTCCAATTACACTTAGGGGCAGGAATGTTTGTTAACCAAGCCTAGTTGTGCATTTCATCCAATTTTTACCGCTCAGATTTGTCGGCAGATTTATGGGCCCTAAGTCATTATTCTATAACTACTGTATTACAATCTTGCCCATGCTTCATCAGGAAAACAGCTTGGAGGATTTCATTGAAACTACAGGAACTACTGTCACCTAGTTGTGCACACTTTAGGAGTTCTGTTATGATTATTTTTGGCAAAGTTATCGGTCACTGGATCATGTTTAATAATAACTACTGTATTTCTTCAGGGATATGTTTCACTCTTCAAATATCCTAATTATCATATTCCTGGGATAATCTCTCAACCCGGGGGTAGGCGGCATGGGTAGTAATCAAACCGAGCCTGCAATATTTTCATATTTGTCGCGTGTGTCGGCTTTCAAAGTTCCCTTTTCATCTATTCGATTAAACTCTTGAAAATTGAAATATGTTGCTATAACTTGTTCATAACATGGTGGAATTTACTAACCTTCACACAAAGGATTTTTAACAATTTCCCCATTTTATGTAGTATGTTTGATCTCTTTACACAAGCATATTAAAGTTCATTTGTTTACCAATATGATGACAAGCCTACATTTACGGGCATATGTCTTTTTTCAGTGACAATATGTCCATTATTGTTCTGACATTTGTTAACACCATTAAAATAAACATACAATAATAAAATAATATAAAAATATCCAAGTATTTTGGCAAGAGATTTTGATAAATTTTCTTCTCTTTTTATGAAACTGCAATGACGACTGTGTACAGCCCTTAGACATTAAAACATACCATCTTCTGACTGTCGCATGCAACAAGGTTTCATAAACACCCGAGTTATCTATCTTTACGGTTTAAATAGATTTGACGCATTGTCTAAGAAACAGCACAGTCTCAAGCTATTTTGTTCTAGTCTGCCTATAAATATCTTCAGTTGGCATTTCTATTTGTTGTACGATTACTAGTTTTGTGCCGATGATCAAAAGACATCGATTAATCATCAGTAAGAACCTCCCGATGCTGATAATCGATGTCAATATCCCATAATCGATTTAAACCGATGTATACCCCCGGCTGTAAACTACTGCACAATTTAACATATCTTGATCAATATTTTTACTAGTCATGATTGAAATTAATTGGTAGGGCCTTTTGGGCATTAAGTGCTATCAACAACATATTTTGGGGTGTGTATTCTTTGTTAAAAATTGTTGATTCATTCTAATCAGTGCATATTCAATAAAAACACGTGAAAAGTATTATTTTTGTAATAGAAACACCAACCTTTATGTAAAAAGTAGCAGCAAACATACAATAACAAGGGATATTATATAAGCTACTTATTAGAAACCATGTGTTAATATAACACAGATATGATTTATAAACCGATTAATAATCGGTGAAATCACATCGGAAGTGGCAAACGATTCCAAAAAAGAACAATTGAAATAAATGTATCACTCTAAAGGGTGAATGATACGGCAATGTCTACAAGACACACCCGCTATTCCCCATGATTTGCACAGGATGCGGTGCAAGAGTCTTATTAAATTGATAAAATAAATTTGTATTATTATTTGAGCAGAAATAAAGCAAGTCCAATACATAAAAGTGGGATTGTGTAATGTTTTTTGTAAAGATTTTAAAACATACAATTCTTATGATTGTGTCTAATTTCAATAGTAGTCTGGAGATTGTTCATATTCTCTATTTCCTATAGATGGAATAATACTAGTCAGGACCGTTAGCAGCGTCCGGCAAAGAATCATAGTTCTAGGCAGTAACTATCATTTGGTCAGATGAAGCCAAAAACTGTGTTTCCGGGGCTAGGCGGCGTAGGCTTTATGCATTTCCGCATCAATCAAATCGAGCCTGCATTATTAGCTTGACAACTAATGTTACCGAGAATAAGGATTTTCTAGTCAAAGGCATCTAATCGAAAACCCCGAAAAGTAACATCACCAGTGACTGACTGGTAACTTCATAGCGTTGAACTAAGGTTACTGGATCAAGCAGTTATATTGGTTGAATTATGTGCTTTTCAACACCTGAATTAAAATGGTGACTGTGGTCGACAATTTCTTCAATATTTCGGCTATCGCATTGAATAGAGTGGACTATTAAAGTTCCCCTTTCATGTTATAAATAAAAAGTAACTACACGTAACAGTAAATGTTTTATTTTTTTATTATTTTTACATAAAAATATTATCTAATAAATATAATGACATACTCTCTAAAAACAAACTTCAAATAAAAAATGTTATTTTATGTAATGAATTTGTCATAATCAAATATATGTTTGATTAAAGAAATGCCTTATGTATATATTAATAAGGCATTTCTTTAATCATTTCACCAATCAAATATAATCTGTCAAAGAACAAGAGATATGAACTATTTTAATGATGAAAAAAGCAAAAATAAGTACCATAAATATTTAAAAAAACAAAACATTAGAACAAAAAATTATGATATTATATATCACGATTTAATTATTATTTGGTTGTTTTAATATTTACATGAGAACTGACAACCAAATTTAATATTTTAGAAATTTATTTCTAAAAAAAGGTAACAACAACAACAACAACACACACACGCACGCACACACACACACGCACATATGCAGGCACACACTCATATATACATATGTATCAATGACATGGATACATTATATATCTCTAAACTTTTTCATATCTTCAACACAATCAATAGAAGAAGTCTACCCTTTCGGTCTTCTTTCTTTGTCTGACTGGCCTGAAAGAAATTCAATAAGAAATTAATGAAAATCACAGAAAAACTGAAAGAACTATTATTTGTCTTGAAAATGAAAATTAATTTGCGTTTATAAGCATTGTGGGATGTAAAATGTAATTTCACAATAAAAATTATGGTTCTTATGGCTTTCGACCAGTGTAGACCCTGCATCTTCACAGTCTTGATATGTATTAATCCCATGCTCACTCAGTGTAGACCCAGTTCTGCATACACATCTGTGCAGGCTGCTTAGGTTCTATATCATTCATTTTAAGATTAAGATACTTTTTTGTTATTTCTGTACAAGAAGCCCAGCATAGAACTATTATTTGTCTTGAAAATGAAAATTAATTTGCGTTTATAAGCATTGTGGGATGTAAAATGTAATGTCACAATAAAAATTATGGTTCTAATGGCTTTCGACCAGTGTAGACCCTGCATCTTCACAGTCTTGATATGTATTAATCCCATGCTCACTCAGTGTAGACCCAGTTCTGCATACACATCTGTGCAGGCTGCTTAGGTTCTATATCATTCATTTTAAGATTAAGATACTTTTTTGTTATTTCTGACCAAGAAGCCCAGCATAGAACCAGTCATGACTGCTGAGATGTGCGTATTGATCTAGATCTACACTAATCGACATGAATGAAGAATCCAGTTGAAGTTGGTTTCACTATTTACCGTGAATCTCATTTTTCTAGGACTTGTACATAAATTTCATGATGACTTTTTATCAAGGTTTCATCATGTTATGATAAAAAATTACCTTGATTGATTTACACCTGCTGCCTGTGGGGCCGTCCTTTGTTCTTTGCTGTCTCTTTGCTTGACAACTAGTGTAACTGCAAAATAGAATGGAATCGTATGAAATTCAGTTCAGTACTCGTATTGAATATCAAATAATGGTAGTGTTTTCACAATTTATTTAAGTAGGTTAATATTGTATTATCTACGAAGTTAAAAAATTATCTGAGAGTATATGCAAATATTTTCTTTAAAACAATCACCATTTTACATGTGTACACTGTAATGTAGTGTCTGAATTGATTTTGTTAACTGAGAACAACCTGTATGCAGTCTCCGGCCAGGTAAATTGAATTGCCTTGTGAATAACGAGAACAACTTACAAACTGGGTTACGTGCCGCTGTGCCATCAAGGCATGGTCCTGGGCAGGTTCCCAACAACTTTTCTAGCTTTTGGCACCGGCCTCTCATTTTGCTTTCGATTCCTCGGAGCTGGTATTGGTGTTTCTGGTAATTTTTCTTCACCTTTGGCCACAGGTTCATCAGCCACTTCTGATGGTGCTTCATCTGTGGGCTCAACATCCTCCGAAAGGTTCCACTTCTACTGCCTCAGCATGTACTTGTTCATGTCTTCTTTCTGTAAAAAAAAACAGTATATTAATTACATTATGAAAGGAAACAGTAAGTGGCATCAATAAATGTTTGTATAAATAACATTAAGGATATTCTGTGCTAGTGCTAAAACCTTTTTTAATCATTATGTTATTCCTGCAATTCACTTTCATCCCCACTTTGAATCACTAGCAGGATGAATTCAGAAACAGCTCTGACCTAATTACATAGTTAGTTACTAAGGGTTCAATATGGAAGCACTTTTTTAAAGCTAATTGTATTGAGATTAATGTTTCTTTATTATAGCCAATACATAACAGAATGAATCAATTCAACTATGAAAACTACGCTTTATGTTAATAAGGGTGCTCCTGAGCAGCAGTGGAGATGCATAATTGTGGGGCTCCAACTGACAGAATGCAGAAGACTAAACTGATTTTTGTGTTTGATTAAAAAAAATACCATTGTTTTAGTAAACGGTTAAAACTTGATGAAAAAGGCCAATACAGTAAAAAGTTTTTTTTCTTTTATTAACTACATACCTTATAGTGCCTTAACACTTTCCGTTTTTGTAAGAGGAAACACCCTGCACTTCTTCGCTATTTTTAATGTTCCAAGTCTAACATTCTTATATACACCTCCTGTAACGTCGCCTACCCGTTGTTGTAATGGTAATGGAAGCTCCGCTACTCTAATTGCAACGCTTCGTCTTCCAGGCGGATGAATTCCTCAATAAAGGCAAGAGCTTATAAGGCAACACGTTTTATAACTATTTTCATCTCTACATAATAATTTGTTTATCATACGAAACTATTTCTATAACTATTTACATATGTCATTATATACTATTATATAAATCCTTCAATGCTGAAATGAATGATGTGTAATTTTTAGATTGGATTGAATCTTTAAAAAAATACAGACACCATAAACTTACAGAATTGAAAACAGCTAGGTTTTTATTTAGCTCTTAGACTAATAATAATAATCTTTCCCTCAATCACATTACACTATATTTGCCTGGCCAATTGTACACTGTATAACTGGTTTATTTATTAAGTGTTATTTTTACTAATATATTCTTGAATTCATATGTACCGCGAATAAAGAAAATAGTGAATATGAAAAGGCGAATACAGCCTATTGTCAGCGCCGATTGTTATATTTCACACCCAAACAAAAGGCAGATTGCTTAACTCTAATATGTTTATTGATAGTTAATTGCCCGACAGTTCAGTAAGGACAATTATAGATACCTGCTCAAATGTTTTACGATGAAACCGTGATCATTTTTTCTAATTATTATTTTTGTATTATCATACATTTGGGTTTGAGTCTGACCACGTCGTGATTTCCTAATAAATAGGCAAATACAGAAAATAGCTGATTTTTTTACAAAAACCATTACATTTTGACCTTGTGAAATTAAAGCGTTTATATTATATACAAATAATAGCTTTATTAATCTTCAGTGAAAATTGTTTTAAATGAAAAAGGGGACTGAAAACTCTAAACATATTTTATATAGTGGATCTGCTTTACTATATTCATATTTGCAGCAGAATGACATTTCATCCTTTAATAACCCTTTTGAGTGCTTCATCCAGTTTTCTGTTAAGTCATGATATTAGTACAACTGTGTTATTTATTGGGATCTTGACTGTTGTGCACTGGGCTATCAGTCCCGAATCCATTACTTCAACTTACCTTGATCACCACTGTCATCGACACTAACATTCCCTCCACAAGGCGGACCTCTTGTTTATTGCTCACACTTAAAATCTGCTGCGTGTGATTTCTTATCTCATCTGCCGTTGTCGACTGTCCACAAAGTACACACATACAATCTTGTGGTCTCTAGATGTATTTCTTAAAGTAAAATATTTTATAAACATTAATCTTGTGTGGGAGAATACTTGAACAAATCATACTTCATGGCCTCTCCCAAATTGAAATTCTCTGTCACCAGGCAGCCTGTCTGTGGAACGATTGCACGGTCCCTGGTGCCTCTGGTTACCCCATTCCCTAAATCGAGTGCCAGCAGACAAACATCATCCGGACCTGTCGGATCATCCCAAACTATGGGAATTGTTGACATGGAGCATAGTTCTGTCAGGGCCGCAAGTGTGCACCTGTAATGTAAAAATGTCATTTGTTCAAGCTGAAACAGAAAAGGTGTAGGTGGAATTCAATGCATTATCAACAAATAAGTAATGTAACCAGGAAGTTAATCAGCTAATAATAGAGTAGTGTAAGATTCTTGTAGGTCTGCTAAACTCAGGTAGAATCACCAAGAGTGATAATGAAAGCTGTTCTGAAATATATTTATTGAAAAAAGCACATTCATACCGACAACAGAATGAATATTCAACAATCGTGATTGTGCTGTAACATAAGAATTACGAATCATTATAATGTTAATTATGAGTAATAAAAATGTTATAAGATATATATACTGATTTGTTTTCTTTTTCCTTTCGCGTCCAGTATTTTTATTGAAGTACATTTTTTTTCGAATATCACATAACCCTATAATATCACTATTATTATATCCTGATGTATTTTGCTCTCATTCAATTTTTCAATATGGATTTCAGTTCTTGTAATCTTGTCAGGTAGTAACATATAAACTGAATAAATATTATACCTTGAATATACCGAGTCAGCCCTGTTATCTTCGCAAGGCTCTGCGCTGTGAGGGTCTTGCCGCTCATGGGAGGCACAAACATTAACGGCAGATTGAAATGTCCAACAGTGTTGAGCAGGTGCTTTTATTTACATTTCTTCAGTAATGAGTACATACTTAAATAAAAACAAACAGACAATAAGTAACCAAATTACTTAAAAAGGCATTCACTGCAAAACATTTAAGCATATAAACCTACAAGTGAAATAAAATGAAAAAAAATCGTTGTTCTCCTTTTTCGACTTCTAATGGTATTAACAATAAAAAAGGTAAATGAAATTTTCTAAATATTTTGTAAAGCAGTTTCCTTCATCACTTAATCAATGTAACTGAAATGACTTCAAAGCTTCACAACATAAACCGCTTTTAAAATAAATTACTTTTTCACACATAATGATTTTAATTATAAAAGTGAAATGTATAATTTTTTAAATGACAAATACTGCATCGCAAAATATTTAACGGATGATTTAACTACGCTTTATATTTAATAAAAGAAGAAAAGGAACAAATTTATTATATATAGACTGATAGATAAATGTTAATAAGTCTCATGCAAGTTTAGCTTCTAAAAAGAAACTTTACCTCTCACCTCTTAAATACTGGAGGGTCAAAAGGACACAGAACTCCGTGTACAGGTCCATGAATAATGACTGCCTTCTCCTGTGATACATATCTAATTATGTAATATTTCTGCCAACAACTATCATCACCGGTTAAAGGCACCTGAAAAGACAGATGAAACATACATTTTATTTTTTTAAGTGCCTGCTTTAGGTTACAGGTGTAGGACCCTGATTCTCCACTGGCAGCATCCATCAATTTGAACCCAACAGATACTTCTTTATTGCAAGGGCAAACAGTTTAGATCCAGATCAGCCGACACGTTGATGCTGTCAAAAATGCAACCAGTGCAGATCCTGATTAGCTGCACAGATATACTAGCTGATCTGGATCTACACTGATTGTACCTACGTAAAAAATGTGTATATATGGAGGAAAGCGTTAATAACAATGATAACTCCTGTTTAACTATATTTTGTCCCTTCATAGGACTTGCTGAAACTTATAAAACTTAATATAAAAGTACTTGTCGTACTTCTTTAACACCTGTAACAACAAAGCACTGTGATAACACCAGAGCTGTAATCCGTTCATGTATTTGATCGTATTTTAGTTATTCCCCTTTCAAAAAAATGTAATTATAACACCTTATGTTGTTTATGACTTAGAAAGTACTTGTCCTATTAACAATTTACACCATGGAATATGGCTGTTATATATGGTGAACAGTGTAGATCCAGATCATTTCATCCCATTTTAACACATGTGCAAACAATGAGGATCCATTCCAATCAGCTGGCACATCTGTGCCAACCGAAAGCATCTACACTGTAACAAGTAAAACTTCTTTATAGATACTGATAACCAGACCTCTAGAGAGACATCCTTAGACTGGCTTAGGGTTCCTGTTACTGGACCTCTAGACTACTGGATCTTGGGTTCCTGTTCAGTTACCTGGCCTCTTTCGAAGGCTTCACACATATGTGTTGGAGTTAAATAAAACTGTATACAGCCAAACTTCAATCGCTCAAACAACGTTCCCTCAAACACCACCCGTCTCTCGCACAGTTCCTGCGGAAAAAAGTGTCATTCATAATTTTCATTTTGTTTGTTACCTAATAATATTTTGCAGAACTGGTTTCAGCCTTTTGAAGTAACCATTTATACAAATGTTGTGAGAGCACTTCAAATTGTCAAAACTTAACAATTTCAGCATGTATTATATAAGCATCTAAAAATTAACCATGTTTTTATCAATTTGTGGTTTATTGTGTCGGTTCCGAGTCAATCTTTACACTTAAACTATTTAAGCAACTTCTTTCCCGATATATAATTTAAAAGTTTGATGTTTGCTACTTCATTCTAATTCAATTAACAATAATAATGTTTTTTTCTGAATTATTCTTAAAATCAAGCTAAAATCATGTAGAAAGTATTGTAATGTTTTCAACTTTCCTATGACTATAGATTGTAGTTCAATTCAGATCACTACATAAATCACACCACCTGCTGATCACTCAAAGTCACTAATAAGGCCCAATTACCGAGTCGAAAATGACCAAAACTAGACCTTTCAATAATGTTCCAAATCATTTGTTTAATGAAGCTAGAATATATCAGTGAACAAAAAATACAAAAAACCATAACACCAAACTTTTCATACACCGGAAACTAATCATGGAAGTTGATGTGTGTTTTTACCCAAAATACATACGTGATGCTACATACCACACATTTATCTATGCAAATAAGTATATGTGGTTATTGGTTTTATATCCATGTTGAGTTTTATTTGATAGGGTATATCGTAAATTGTTGTTTCACATCCGTAGAAAAAAAGGTGTTACCTCAATGTGCATTTTTATTGCTTGAGAGCAAGCATATGATTTTAATAATTTTGACAAAATTTTAATCCTAAAAATATTGAATGAAAAACAACTTCAACAACACCTTCAAACAACCTCCACTATACGATTACTTTGGTAATTGTATTTTTTTAAACAGCTAAGAAAAAGTTTTTAGAAGGGATGGCATCGACTACTCGAGTACTCGAGTACTCGATCGAACGTCCGAGTATGGAGTAGTAAATCTACTACTCGAGTACTCGAAAAATAAAAATTTTTGATCAAAAAAGAAATCCATTTGTTTGTTTATAATTCGTTTGATATACGGCACGGTGGCAATTAGACACTATGCGCGATGCACTTAATCGCCTCAGGTGACGTATTTTTTCGCTTTGAAATTGAAGTGTCATTGTTGTGAAATAACAATCTGCCAAATAAGGGTCCCAACTGGCACCTGTCAATAATGTTTATTAGCAATGTTTTTATAGCGGTAATACAGATCTATTGTTTGCCAATTACCTGTGGTACCCATTTCGCACAAATGTATTGTTTGACAATTTGATAATTGGCGCTACATACAGAAAATCAGGACCGCCCAATATAGTCATTGATTGGTTCACGTGTATGTGATCATAATTTCTAATGTTTTGATTGGTGAATGACGCGAACTAATCTATGAATATTAATGAAAATAAAAAGATAAAGTAAAACGATGGTAATGTTCAGTATCGCATTCTGTAAGAAAACATCGAAATAAATACCTGTTCTACATCAGCTAAATGCCTCCCGCAAAGTCGCCCCTGCGTGGAGTTACTTTAAACGGGCAGCAGATGGAAAAACAGTCAAATGTTCTCAACGTAGTTCCGAGCTGGTCTACAACGGTTCACTGCAGTTATGGTTTCAGTTTAGTTCGATTAATTTATTTGATTTGATGATTTCACTCCATAATATTATTCTGACCACCGTATGATTACATGTACGCATGTCTGTGCTGTAACTTTGATACATTTTTTTATTTATTATAAAGATATAAAATAATAAAATAAAATACAAATAAAAGATATAACACACTTTTGTTTTGTAAGTATCTATATTAATATGTGGTATATGGTATAATTACATAGTAGATTGAGGCTGATATCACACGAACTGAACTATCTCTATTAAAATCGGAAATCGTTCGAGTTCTCGAGTACTCGATCGGAAGATCATTCGAGTACTCGAGTACCAATTTTACTACTCGTTGCCATCCCTAGTTTTTAGGCTTAATTATGCTTTCGGGACTAAAAATTAAGCACATTGTACAAGTTATGCATTGTTCCGTATGTATTGCAATTTTAAAGTTTTTAAAGTTATCTGAAGAGTTCTTTACTGATGCTTCTGATAATTAAGTAGTTCCATCTTCCCAGAACTTGATATATATTTTGATGATTTGCTACGGTGTAGAAAATGTAACGGTTTCTGTATTGGGACGAAGGAGAATCTGTCCAATAGTGTATAGTTTTCATGTTTGGCTTGACAAGCTTCAGACAGGGCATTAGTTTGTCTATAAATGCACAAACGGTATTGGCGGAATGTGACATTACATCGCTTACGACAACGAAGCTTTGGTGCTTAAGGATGTCGCCTTCCTTAAAGTACGCGACTACGGGGTGTAAAGTCGCCATGGACTGGTTCCAGTAAGCCGTTTGAATTTCATTAAGGGATCTACTGAAAAGTTTTCGGCAAAACCCATTTGCAGGATCATTTCATCATTCGGTAAGTTAGCTTTCTGATCTCTCACTTGACTGTATTGTTCTTTAACTCTGTTGACATGGTCTGTAAAGTCCTTCATCTGTTGTTTTTTTTTAATTTTCCCGGAATGTTCTAGCATCTGTCTGTTGGTCAACTAAAGTATCATCCTCATTTTCCTGGTTCTACTTCGACTTTCTTCCATATTTTGTGTTCAGAGTTTGCTGGCAGATCTTTTAAAATTTCATCTAAATCGTGCTGATTTAGGATAAGACTCTCGGGGTTTTGTCCTATTTTGATTCCAGACTTTCCAAGGGCTTGGACTTTCAGTGTCATATTTTGATGGTGTATGCATTGGCATGTGTTTCTAGAAATGAAGGATGTCAGTAATATATTCTTTGGTAGAAGGCGTTGAAAAGTACTCAATGAAATATCGGCATCTGGATTTTCTGACATGTATTTTGTCGTACAAATTCTTGATGTAGTCAGTTAAAACTCTCGTCTGCATTTTCTCTCCTGTTTCTACTTTCTTTGCATCCGCCTTTCCAGGTTGTGCACGGCTATTGTCGTCCCGCATGAAAAACTCAATGATACGATTTCTCATGTTCCTTGCCTTGCATATTCTTTTCTCAGTTGGTATATAGTTGACCAAGTCTTTGTCAAATACTTTAACTAACGATTTACGGGAAAGGCCCGTAAATTTGTTAATGTTCGTGATGCACCGGTACTTCCGAGCCATCGTTCCTGATATAATCCTGTGTAAGTTATTTCGTTTCTTGCGTGATGTGGCTTTTCGTGATTCTTTCACCTCTGCCATTACAGTGTTCGCGTAAAGAAGTTTTCTTACAAAACGTCTCCTTGTAGGTGTGAGATTCAGCATATTAATATATTGATATGTTTGCTTCCTTGGGGTCAGATTTTCTGTTTGAGGAGCTTCAATTTTTCTTTGTCTCTATACCATGCGGGATAAATTTCTATCTTTTACTTTGATCTTTTTTCTAAGCGTTTCTATGTCATCCTTCAGATCCCTTACTTTCTTGTTTGCCCTTGCTAAAGCTCTAGCTCGTACGTTTTTCAGTCCTTTTGCTTTTGCCGATTTAGACATTATCGGTAATTTGACAATTAATCCTGACGGACCAGGTTGGTTATAGTCAGCAGATACATTGGCATCTTCGTCAGTAGACATATCCACGTCGTTATTGTCCCCCGCACTTTCTTAACCACTTGTCTCAGTCACAACATTGTCATTTTGTTCCCGCTGTTTCTACCGAAGTCGTGATAATCGATTCCTGAACTTATTCTTCTCATTCCTTTCAGCCCTCTTCTTAGATGACAAAACTGCTGCAGGTTTATAGTACTGGAGTTGACGAACTCTTTCCTTCTCCAAAAATGCTGATCCTTTAGCCTTCTGTCTCTCTCTAAAAGCTTTTTGGATCTCCGCCCTGGATTTTCCCATTCTGAAACAAAGAATCGTAAGTCACGTAAGTATCGATACATACGTTACCGTTCGTTATTTCTTATGTATATTTTCGTTGTTATTTCTATGGAAAAGTAAGTATAAACTATGTGTTGTTGTTGTTTTTTTTTGGAATTAATCAATGTCTACAGCTAAAATACACATGTTGATACGGAATTTACTTATACTGGAGGAATATATAAAGCTTTTTTCAATTATGGAGAAAAACAACTATGTGTACACAATAACGGACATGTTGGCTGGGTTCATTTTACATATATAAGGCAACAAACATCAAAGTAATAAAAACCTAATATTTACGATAAGAAATGATTATCATTGGTCATTATTTATATATATCAATAATGTTAGTTTCGTTTTATTTTAGAACAAATAATAAGATACATACGTTACCGATAGTAACGTATGTATCAATCTTTTGATGCTTTAATACATGTTTACCAATAGCATATATTTACATAAAGTGTGTGGACATTGTTTTTGTGTATTCAGGGAGCGTTATTATATACATAATGTTGGAAGTAAGTGAAACTGCAATAAAAAGTACTAGAAAGTATATAGACTTGCGGTGAACTGCCAATTAAACACGTCTGATTAAATCTAGTTTGCGTCAGGTTACATGCACATTTTCACAATATGGCGGTCTGAAAACTTCTAAATGATATAGAGCTAGTTTAATTACCACGTGGTGCATTGTTTCGTACAAATTCTAACGTAGTTAGTAACGTATGTATTGGTAACGTATGTACCATTTCGTCATTTACAATACAATATACTCTAAATGAAACGCTATATTAAACAAACCTCTTTAAGGGGAGTACTGGTGTACGATATCTCGATTTTGTAAAGCATCTCCGTATATTCTTGCCAAATATACGATGTCAAAGGGTTTACAACGTATGTATCGCTCTGTTTTGAACCTGGAGAACTTCTGTATAAATCTACTTTTTCAGCAATACTGACATTTTCTGGATATCTCGTTGTGTTGATTACTGATCAATAAGTATATTATCAGTGTGATTTTATCAAATAAATACGTTTTCTCCTATAAGTACTTATTAAATATTGTTAGTTTTGTGCATGGTTACGTATGTATCCGAGAATTGGCGTCACTGTACAAAAGTATGCAAGATATGCAATGGTGAATCAAGAAGCTGCAGAAATCTGGATTTGTGATAAAGCATGTTACCATGTAAATTAATAATTGCCAACATAACTTAAAAACGTATAAATTTTAATTTAAGTTAGAATATTAGTGTGTATAATCGAATTGCGTCAGTAACGTAGGTATCGATTTTTGCCAACGTAGAAGTACTCATAAAAAAATAAGTGTTACAATCTAACTTTTGTTTTGTGATCCGATGACAGGTAGGTATAATAGATACTCTAGACTACAAATATCAGACATTTGTATCATTATAAAATCTGGGGGTGACAGAACACCCATTCGGGCCTTATTAGTGACTTTGAGTGTAATAAGGCCTTACTAATAGATTATGCAAAATTGTCATAAAACACAAGGCCCTTTACCTAATTAGCATACTGTACATAACTGAACAGAGACTGCTGAATACCTTGATGGAAGCTGGTATTTTCATGCCAAACAATTAATGAAATTCCATAACAGCATATAACTTAATAAATTAGTGATGGTGAATTTAAATAACTTAAAAGTAGACATTATTAACAGTAAAAAGATGATGACTGATCCTAATTAGTATTTTTTTTTTACTTCATTGTTTAACTCAATGTTTTCCATTTCATAACTATCTTATGCTTCCTTCTAATCAAAGTGTTTCATACAATTCAGTTTAAATTCAACAAACAGTTTGAACTGTTAATGAAGTACAATTTAAGCCTTCTGATGCTGGATGTTGAGGCCTACAGTTCAATTAATAACTAATTGATTATTTAAAGCTGTTTTCAAGTTTCGTGAAAGTATATAAGACTGTTACCTTTTGTTACTTGTGTTACCTATGGGCACAGAAATGAGAAGCAGATTATCATTTATTATAAATTGACTGTTTTCAGTTTGTGCCCTTCTTGTTACTTGAAGTATATATGGCTGTTACCTGTTGTTACTTGTGGTACCTATGGGCACAGAAATGAGAAGCAGATTATCATTTATTATAAATTGACTGTTTTCAGTTTGTGCCCCTCTTGTTACTTGAAGTATATAAGGCTGTTACCTTTTGTTACTTGTGCTACATATGGGCACAGAAATGAGAAGCAGATTATCTTTTATTATAAATTGACTGTTTTCAGTTTGTGTCCTTCTTGTTACTTGAAGTATATAAGGCTGTTACCTTTTTGAGATTGAGAATGTTTTTTCTTTTGCCCACCATTCCTACATGTTACCTTTTGTTACTTGAACAATGTGTTTTTGTTACTGGTAATAAAAATATTAGGGTGTGTAAAACTACTAAAAAATAAGCCATATATGTATATAATCTCCGAAATCAAGGGCAAGTGTGTAGGATAATTCTGATTAGCGCAAAAGCCGCATTCAGTTGTTGGAAGTAGGTATTGCGCTATGAAGCAATATTTTGACATTAAAATTCCCGTTATTTAATCTCCGAAATTAAGGGCAAGTGTGTAGGATAATGCTGATTAGCGCAAACGTCGTATTCTGTTGTTGGAAGTAGGTATTGCGCTATGAAGCTGGTGTAAAAAAATTGCCTTGTTTAATATGCAGCAATATTTCAAAATAAAAAAAACGCTATATCTCCTAAATTAATGGCAAGTGTGTATGTCAATGCAGATTGGCGCAAACGCCGCATTCTGTTATTAGAAATAGGTATTGCGCTATGAAGCTTGTATAAAAATTTGCCTTATTTAATATCCCAGATCAATGAGAACAAGGGAAAATAGAAAAATAACATTAATCCCATGTAAATGTAAATAATGGTTGTTATAATATAAAATACTAGTATAGGGTGACAGATTAATATAAAGCCGTAATACACTACATGTACTAATGTACATGTACATGTACTAGCTATGTGCTCAGTCGCGAATACGTTTTTATATTGTTGGATTTTAGAATTTTTGGTTTTAAAACAGTTCGAATGGTTAATGCAAAATTTTTCACTGTTTGAGTTTACTTTTGGAATAATTTTGCGCTTATTGGTTATTGGTGTCAAGTAACTTACACTGTTGCCATCTTGAAGAGGGGAAATTTGTTTAGAGCGAAACCTGACTGATACACTGTCAGTGTGCATATTCCTACTTCAATGAACAAGTTTATCCATAGATCCAACAACTGGGTAAGTGTCAAGAATGACACGTACGTCGACCGTGTCCTGGAGTATGGTACGGTACGGTAACGGTACAGTGCATTGCGTTAGAGGAAGTAACTTCCTGTTTGCTGCAAAATAATAATGTTTGGATTTTAGCAAAAACGTTACTGTTATCAACCTGCAATATGTAAAGTCTTTTGTGCAGAACATTTTCGTAAGTATTTATTTATTTGAATCATCTTTTTACAGTAGTCTGTCTGTCGGAACTAACTCACCTGTGCTGTGTTGATATTCAACAGGTAGCGACCTACCACAGCCAGGTAGGCCATACCCCACATCCCAAATTTATATAGAATATAGGGGCAAGATGTTGTGTGTATTATGCCGGTGGGAAAGAGGAATTTTACTTTTTGTGCAAAGAGAAAAACAGAGATGAGCATCTTCATTGGAAATTGGTAGTAGAGGTCCGGTAACTAGACCCCTAGACCAGGAGGCAAGAGGTCCGGTAACAGGACCTCTAGCCAGTCCTATGATTTAACCTTTAATATTTTGACATTTTATATTTTTCATTTTTTGGCAAGCGTTACCTCTAAACGCAATGCATCAAAAACGTGTTGCATATTTAGTTTTAGCAAAAAGTTTACAGGATGTCATTTATCTCAGTTTTAAATGATTAGACACTGAAAATATATAACAAAATTCACCTTTAAGCATCAAATCATCGGTAAACATGAAATAAATCCAGTAAGAAATTATATTCAAGTACTGTGTATGCAGAACTTTCACTTGACATATTGCGTATTGACAGTTGCGTAAAAACTTCGTAGACGAAAATAATATTTTCAATAATCAGGTTATGTCCTTTAAACAGTAAGAAAAACAATCAAACTTTTGTAATTTTACTTAAATTATCATTAAAATATATATTTCTGTCCGATTTTATGGAAAAGTATGATTTATATTATAAAAAACATCTATTTATTAATAATTTGTCCAATTAGTACTGTATAACATGAGACCGTTGCATGATTTACAATGAGCCATTCAGAATCGAGCAATGTCTACACGGCTGAGAGCCGCATATACAAAAATACTGTGGTGGAAATTAAAATGGATTATCATAGTTTATAACTGGAAAATGTAAGTAATTTTTGTGTCTGAAGCAAGAATAAGAGTAATATTAATGAAATATTGCTATATTTAGGCCTGTCATGTTGTAAATTTGCAGATATTATAGATAATTGTCCCGACTGAAAATCAGTCGGAACATGCGACAGGAAAACTGCGTTCGGCGATATGACGTCGTAATTGCCATAACAATAAAAAATGATAAATAAGCATTTACGACGTCATATTTATAGGACTATATCATCATTATGATAATAAATATACCAGATGATAAATACTTAAAATATTATTTTAAATTTGCGTTTAAACATACATGACACATTCCAAAATCTACTTATATTTCAGGTGAAAAGGGCCGAAGCAATCTGTAAACTATTGGCCATTTAAAAATTAAAACTAGCTGTGAAAATTTCTGCTTGTCACATAATTAATTATACAATGGCTATTTCAAATCCTTACTTGTTCCTTTAATTACTGAAACTGTGAACAGTGATCATTAACAAGATGTGTTATAAATAAAACACTGATTATAGATGTTAAATATAATAATTAACTAATTTTAGAAACCTGACCTCTATACTCCTGGTCTAGGGGTCCGGTTACTGAAATGCAGATATGTTTTAGGAGTAATAGGGGACACATAACACACATTGTTCTGTTCACACACATACTCGCTTCACTTTTGACACTTAATAAATTTGACAAATATGTCACAGGGCTTTTTTCCTTGTTTGGTAGGGACCGTTTACTGGAGCCTTCCCTCAGAAAATGATAAAAAACCTGTTACAGTACTTAGGCAAGTTCATCATTTATTATTTCAATGCATTCAAAAACTTGTACTTGTATGTATGTAAAAACAGCATTTGTTGACAGATTTGTTATTTCCATATTGCAGTCACTGGTCTACTGCTTCTTGTAACCGGGGTTTGGGGTCAATTACTTATAAAAGCAATGCATTAATTAATTACTTAACTTTCCAAAAGTGATGCATTAAATAAGCACTATATTGGGGAATTTGTGCATTAGCATTAAGTATTTTTAGCTCACCTGAGCACGAAGTGCTCATGGTGAGCTTTTGTGATCGCCTGATGTCCGTCATCCGTCCGTGTGTCGTCAACTTTTTCTTCAAACGACTTCTTCTCCTGAACTCCTGGGCCAATCTTTCTGAAACTTGGCAGGAATGTTCCTTGCATGAAGCTCTTCCAAAGTTGTTCAAAGAAATCAATTCCATGCAGAACTCTGGTTGCCATGGCAACCGAAAGGAAAAACTTTAAAAATCTTCTTGTCTGAAACCACAAGGCCTAGAGCTTAGATATTTGGCATTTAGCATCCTCTAGTGGAACTCTACAAAGATTGTTCAAATTATTTCCCTGGGGTCAAAATTGGCCCTGCCCCAGGGGTCACTTCATTTTTCATAGACTTATATAGGAAAAACTTTAAAAATCTTCTTGTCTGAAACCACAAGGCCTAGATCTTAGATATTTGGCATTTAGCACCCTCTAGTGGAACTCTACAAAGATTGTTCAAATGATTTCCCTGGGGTCAAAATTGGCCCCACCCCAGGGGTCACTTCATTTTGCATAGACTTATATAGGAAAAACTTTAAAAATCTTCTTGTCTGAAACCACAAGGCCTAGAGCTTAGATATTTGGCACTTAGCACCCTCTAGTGGAACTCTACAAAGATTGTTCAAATGATTTCCCTGGGGTCAAAATTGGCCCCGCCCCAGGGGTCACTTCATTTTGCATTGACTTATATAGGAAAAACTTTAAAAATCTTCTTGTCTGAAACCATAAGGCCTAGAGCTTAGATATTTGGCATTTAGCATCCTCTAGTGGAACTCTACAAAGATTGTTCAAATGATTTCCCTGGGGTCAAAATTGGCCCTGCCCCAGGGGTCACTTCATTTTGCATAGACTTATATAGAAAAAACTTTAAAAATCTTCTTGTCTGAAACCACAAGGCCTAGAGCTTAGATATTTGGCACTTAGCACCCTCTAGTGGAACTCTACAAAGATTGTTCAAATGATTTCCCTGTGGTCAAAATTGGCCCCACCCCAGGGGTCACTTCGTTTTACATAGACTTATATACTAATATAGGAAAAATTTTAAAAATCTTCTTGTCTGAAACCACAAGGCCTAGAGCTTAGATATTTGGCATTTAGCATCCTCTAATGGAACTCTACAAAGATTGTTCAAATTATTTCCCAGGGGTGTAAATTGGCCCCGCCCCAGGGGTCACTTCATTTTATATAGACTTGTATAGGAAAAACTTTAAAAATCTTTTTGTCTGAAACCACAAGGCCTAGAGCTTAGATATTTGGCATTTAGCATCCTCTAGTGGACCTCTACAAAGTTTGTTCAAATTATTTCCCTGGGGTCACAGGGCTTTTTTTCAGTTGATTTCATAGCCGTTATTCGGTCATGTTCCCAATGGCAAAACATATACTTTTTTTTCCCAATTTAAGAAGAAAAATTCCCAATTGAATCAAAACAAACATTTCTGATGAAAAACAACAGCATCATCACTGCATCTTTTGCTCTTCAAGCCAGGAATTACTGACAATATTAAATATGGATGGTAATGATTAAAAAAACAGCAGATAACAGTAACACTTCTTATTCCCCAATGATGCTAAAAAAATTACTAATTTCTGGCAAAACGACGATAAATTTCCCAATTCCAGGGGTAAGGGTCATATTCCCAAAATGGTGAAAAAAAGCCCTGGGTCAAAATTGGCTCCGCCCCAGGGGTCACTTCATTTTACATAGAATTATATAGGAAAAACTTTTAAAATCTTCTTGTCTGAAACCACAAGGCGTAGAGCTTAGATATTTGGCATTTAGCATCCTCTAATGGAACTCTACAAAGATTGTTCAAATTATTTCCCAGGGGTGTAAATTGGCCCCGCCCCAGGGGTCACTTCATTTTATATAGACTTGGATAGGAAAAACTTTAAAAATCTTCTTGTCTGAAACCAGAAGGCCTAGAGCTTAGATATTTGGCATTTAGCATCCTCTAGTGGAACTCTACAAAGATTGTTCAAATTATTTCCCTGGGGTCAAAATTGGCCCCACCCCAGGGGTCACTTCATTTTGCATAGACTTATATAGGAAAAACTTTAAAAATCTTCTTGTCTGAAACCACAAGGCCTAGAGCTTAGATATTTGGCATTTAGCACCCTCTAGTGGAACTCTACAAAGATTGTTCAAATGATTTCCCTGGGGTCAAAATTGGCCCTGCCCCAGGGGTCACTTCATTTTATATAGACTTATATAGGAAAAACTTTAAAAATCTTCTTGTCTGAAACCACAAGGCCTAGAGCTTAGATATTTGGCATTTAGCATCCTCTAGTGGAACTCTACAAGGATTGTTCAAATTATTTCCCAGGGGTCAAAATTGGCCCCGCCCCAGGGGTCACTTCATTTTGCATAGACTTATATAGGAAAAACTTTAAAAATCTTCTTGTCTGAAACCACAAGGCCTAGAGCTTAGATATTTGGCATTTAGCACACTCTAGTGGAACTCTACAAAGATTGTTCAAATGATTTCCCTGGGGTCAAAATTGGCCCCGCCCCAGGGGTCACTTCATTTTACATAGACTTGTATAGGAAAAACTTTAAAAATCTTCTTGTCTGAAACCACAAGCTGAGAGTACTTTTGTAGTCAGGTGAGCGATATAGGGCCATCATGGCCCTCTTGTTTTAAGAAATAAAGGCCTGCGTTCATATAGACAATGCCACGGGAGGTCAATGAAAAAAAACAACATATGGCTAATTCAGGTGTATGCTGTTCATTTTCTAACAAGCATTCTTAATTGATAATATTTTCTTTATTGTTTAAAGACTTCAAAATTAATGCACCAGTAATGCTAGAAGTAAGCATTAGCTTTATCAAAATTGACATTAATTTTAAATTAAACAGGCGCGTAGGAGCGATTTTAACATTGAAGCCGCGGAAGTGATGATGCTTTCTGCAAAAATGCAAAGTGGTATATCGACAAAATACCGTAACAAACTGTTCGCACGTGGCTTTTAAAGTCAACTTTTCATCTATTTTAATATATGCAAAATAAAGATGCATTAATAGTAGGGATGGCATCGACTACTCGAGTACTCGAGTACTCGATCGAACGTCCGAGTATCGAGTACTAAATCTACTACTCGAGTAATCGGAAAAAAATAAAAATTTTGATATTAAAAAAAGAAATCCGTTTGTTTTGTTTGAAATTCATTTCGATATACGGCACGGTGGCAATTAGACACTATGCGTGATGCACTTAATCGCCACAGGTGACGTATTTTACGCTTGAAGTGTCATTGTTGTGAAATAACAAACTGCCAAAATAAGTAACACTTGTTAATGGCACTTGTCAATAATGTCAATAAGCAATGTTTTTATAGTGGTAATACAGATCTATTGTTTGCCAATCACCTGTGGTACCCATTTCGCACAAATGTATTGTTTGACAATTAGATAATTGGCGCTTCATACAGAAAATCAAGACCGCCCTATATAGTCATTGATTGGTGCACTTGCATGTGATGATAATTTCTAATGTTTTATTGGTAAATGACGCAATCTATGAATATTAATGAAAATAAAAAGATAAAGTAAAATGATGTTAATGTTTAGTATCACATTCTTTAATTAAAGACCGAATTAATAACTTATTACATCAGCAAAATGCCTCCCGCAAAGTCGTCTGCGTGGAGTTACTTCAAACGGGCAGCAGACGGAAAAACAGTCAAATGTAGTTTCGAGTTGGTCTACAACGGGGGAACTACAAACATGCTTAACCATCTTAAGTTGAAACATGAAACGAGACCACCCCCCAAATGCAGACAGATGAGCTCTACGGTTTTAGTTTAGTTCGATTAATTTATTTGATTTGATTATTTCACGACATAATATTATTCTGACCACCGTATATGTACATTTCGCATGACTGTGTTGTAACTTTGATACTATTTGTTTATTTATTTTAAAAATATAAAATAATAAAATAACAAAACACAAATAAAAGATATAACACACTTTTGTTGTGTAAATCTTTATTAAAAGTTGGTATATGGTATAAATACTGAGTAGGTTGAAGCTGATATTACACGAACGGTATTATCTCTATTAAAATCGGAAATCGTTCGAGTACTCGAGTACTCGATCGGAAGATCGTCCGAGTACTCGAGTACCAATTTTACTACTCGTTGCCATCCCTAATTAATAGCATGTATTTGTGCACAGTTCTATTGAACTGCATTTGCCGTTAAAGAGATTATGGTAATTTTCTTTTTATTGATGAACGTGCAATGATTGTAGACGGCCATTACACAGCGTGTTTTCACACTTAGGCCGGTATTCCATGGTTCCATGATCCGTGTCCGCGTCCGTGTCCGCAATTTTTCACTCACCAAAGATATCTTAGGGTATATTCCATACCTCCATGTCCGTTCCACGAATACGGACGCTGAGCGGACACGGAGGTATGGAAAATACCCAATGATATCTTTGGTGAGTGAAAAATCGCTGGCATGGACACGGATCACACATCACGGAACTATGGAATACGGCGCTAAGGCCGCTATTCCACACCTCCGTGTACGTGTCCGTTCCGCGTCCGTGTTTTGTCTCGCGACGTGGAACGGACACGGAGGTATGGAATATACCCAATGATATCTTTGGTGATTGAAAAATCGCCGACGCAGACACGGACGTGGACACGAACACGGACACTGATCACACATCTAGGAACTATGGAATAGCGGCCTAAGTCTTCAGCTACGTTTACGCTATTTATCGCTTCTTAAAGCTCAATATAGCTCGTGATTTTAATTTACATTTTAATTAGTTTCAATTCATTAACATTGTCGTGTTGGATATATAAATAAAATGTCGATTTTGAAATATTCCATCCTATTACTAAATATAGAAAATTCAAGCTTACGGCAGGATTAGCACATTCAAAAAGTTTACCGGAATGATAAACATAAATAAAATGGTTTTTCTGCATTTTAGACTCGTAACTTAATTTGTATGCATTTTGTATTTTTGCATGCGAATCATTAATTTTATACATGTATATGAAAACAGCAAATAAGAATCATTTTTGTGTGTTTTTGTCTTTTTCACCTTTATGCACAGTTTATCGTATATTTTCAATAAATGCCGACCAATCTGCACAAACGTGTACCGGCAAATCAATATACGTAAAAAAGAACATGTCTGTGGTCAATTTTCGCCGCACGATGATAAATGAAGAAAATTTAACTGGCGAAAATAATAGTTTAAGTAATTAAGCAGTTTGTGCCAAAATTGCGAAAATACCACAACGCCAAAATGCCCCAATTTACAATAAAACAATTGTATATGTTTTACAAACTTTTGCACATTACTTAGTCTTGGCGTGAACACCCTGGGACAATTCCGCGACATTACTGTTTCATAGGCGTTGGCACTTGGCTGTGTATTAGCTACCGGTAATTGTATAAAAAGATGATCTTTGGTTCAATTTCCTTGCTATGGCATCGCAATAGCGCTTAAGAATCTCTTATTTTGGAGCCGCGGCTGGGGCCATTGACTTGCTAATATATTGGAGCCGCGGTCGCAGCTCCTACGCGCCTGTTACAATTAATTAAAGTGCTAAAATTGTTGCATTATTATTTAGTTGGCTTTATTTGATAAAAAGTAAAGAATTATTAATGTGTTTTCTTTAGCATTATTCCAGCCCAGCTTGTGACCCCAGAAATGCTTTCATGGAGTTCATTGAACTGAACATTCTCTCACACTCTGCAGTTTAGGGACATGTGACAAGAATAAGCTACATGTAACAAAATCTTTGATGTTGCTGAAACAGAATCATGAACAGTGCATCTTTCAGTGATTACTGCTGCTCCTGAATTTTAAGCATGATGTATTCCTCCATCTACCAACAAGGGCAATTAGAAATTTGATAAAATGGGGGTGTTTTAAAGGCTATGTTTAACATAATGCTTACTGAAAAATCAAGAAGCAAGAAAAACGTGCCATTTGTTTAATTGAAAGCTGAACTTAAACTGGAAATTATTGTTTGCTAATAATCAAATATGTACATTCCGTACCAAAATGGAAAAAATTAAGTTTCTGGTCCGGCTGACCTCATAGATAAACTAAAATCACAGATGTGCCTGCTGATCTGGATCTAAACTGTTTGCAATAAAGTTGTGTCTATGGAGGAAAGGGTTAATACCTTAAGCCCCGGTCACACCCCCCCCCCCCCCATAAGTGCTGTCTACGTGCAAAAACATGGGCCAAATTCAGGGATCCATACGGGGTGAGAGTACAGCCTCCGTACAGATTTGGATGCAGGCATAGACGCCGTAGGATTTTTAGTGCATGCAAAACTTTCTCTGGGTTCGAGCTGCGTGCGGGCTACGGATTCAACACCTGTACGGATGAAGTTCATGCCCTGTACGTCCACGAGCCCATAACGCACTGCCTGTGCAAGTCTTTGCATGGTCCGTGCTTCTTAGTTCAACGGTCCAAAACGCTCACAGAACTCAGACGTGCCTTACAGAGCAAGTATATGTTCCGCACTTACAACGCACAGTGTGCGCATGGACCTGTGCGGTATATAAAATATATATCGAGCATCGATATGTCGTCCTTGTATATCCCCCAACAGTGACGGAAGTAGTCTCATGTTCACCGCACTTGCACTTCCTTACAATGGGCGAACCAGTAAGAACACTGTACGTGAGCAGCGCATGTAAGTACTGCCTCTGTACGTTGACATGGAAATTGCACAGAGATCTTGCGTTGTAAGCACGTTGTCAGCATGTACAACTCACTTACCACCTACGGAACGTATGATGCATGCAACCTTTTACCTCTAGGCTTGCAGGCCAAGTACTCACACCTTGCGCAACCGTGAGTGTGACGTGTGTCCTCTCTGCACTTGCCATGTCCGACCAAAAAACGCCGCGAATGTAACCTCTGCAGAACATGTACTGTCAAAAAAGACGCACGGCGGGTTGTGACCAGGGCTTTAATCAGTCATGCATTCCTAGCATTGCACCGGGCAGCCAAATGTCTTTACAAATATCATAGTGATCATTCTGTTTATAATATTTCAGTGTGTTTATTGTTTAATAATTCTTCACCATCATTCCACCTGTTCTATTATAAACACAGAGATAACATCTTTCCAAGGTATCTTTCTTATTGTACATGAAATGTTTCAGCAGAAGCAGATTTTGCCAACTTGTTTAACCCTCTTCACCATGATTATGACACTAATCCTGTATTCAACCATAGTAGGGCTGAAGGTTATAAAGCTGAGATTGGAAACCAGTCTCAAATCTCAAGCATCTGATTGGCTGAAATGGCGACCAGTCGCCATTTCAGCCAATCAGATGCTTGAGATTTGAGACTGGTTTCCATGCTCAGCTTTATAACCTTGGGACCAGATCTAGATCAGTCTGCACATCTTTGCAGTCTAATCAAGATCTACACTGTTTGAATTAAGATTTATTAGACTAAATTAAAACTAAGATTTAAAAGGTGTAAATACATTAGACTAAATTAAAACTTAGATTCAGACGGTGTAGATCCAGATAAGACTGCATGCATCTGTAGCGCTTTTTTTCTGCTATAGCTGGGGCCATTTATGGGCACCATCTTCTCAAAAAATGTCTTTAAAATCATGCAGTATTCCCCAAAAAGTAACTTTACATCAAGTTTTTTCATTCCCTTTTAGAGAAGAAGTCATGCTTGTATCCCTAAAATTATATGGCATGGGCTCCTACCCCAGGCAGTGAACAACTTGCCCTGACCTGGATCTACAGAAATACATACAGCTCATGGGGTATAAGCTGTGTTCATGCAGTAAAGGGTAAATGTTATATTGATAACATGCTTTTATGAGTCTGCTTTCAAACATGGTTTACAGCTTGATTAATGACCTCCCACCATTATAATTAATGCCTTTAAAATGTTGGAGCATCAGTTTGTAAAAGGTTACTGCTATTAACTTCATTCAACTAGCATCATTAACTGATATTAAATTGTGTGGTAGGTGGTCACTGTAGTGTCACATTACAGAAAAACTGGGGCACTTTTTATTTCACTTCATGACTCATTGTATCGCAGTACATACAATGTGCAGTTAGATATTTTGAGGATGTGTGCATTGAAAGTAAATAGTTTGACATCTGGTTACAAATACATGTAATAACTTTTACTGCATACATTAAATATGCTTTTTAGCTCGACTATTCGAAGAATAGGGGAGCTATCCTACTCGCCCCGGTGTCGGCGTCGGCGTCCGTTAAACAAAATATGCACTTTGGTCCATAACTTAAAAACTACTTATGATATCAACTTGAAACTTGGAATATATATTCACCATCAAATTCTACATCATTACCAACAAGACCCATAACTCTGCTACAAATATTTTTCAAGTTATGCCCCTTTTTCACTTAAATTTTGCGTTAAGGAAAATATGCACTTTGGTCCATAACTTATAAACTACTTGAGATATCAGCTTGAAACTTGGAATATATATTCACTATCAAATTCTACATCATTACCAACAAGACCCATAACTCTGCTGTCAATATATTTCAAGTTATGCCCCTTTTTTCTAATTTTTTGTGTTAAGCAAAATATGCATTTTGCCCATAACTTTAAAACTACTTGAGATATTGCCTTGAAACTTGAAATATATTTTCACCATCAAAATCTACATCATAACCCATAAGACCTATAACCCTACTTCCAATATTTTTCAAGTTATGCCCCTTTTTCACTTAAATTTTGCGTTAAGGAAAATATGCACTTTGGTCCATAACTTATAAACTACTTGAGATATCAGCTTGAAACTTGGAATATATATTCACTATCAAATTCTACATCATTACCAACAAGACCCATAACTCTGCTGTCAATATATTTCAAGTTATGCCCCTTTTTTCTAATTTTTTGTGTTAAGCAAAATATGCATTTTGCCCATAACTTTAAAACTACTTGAGATATTGCCTTGAAACTTGAAATATATTTTCACCATCAAAATCTACATCATAACCCACAAGACCTATAACCCTACTTCCAATATTTTTCAAATTATACATTTTGTGTTAAGCGAAATATACACTTGGTCCTTCACTGCATTATAAATGGAGGGATTTCAAAATAACTTGGCACAAATGTTCACCATGACAAGGTGGTGTGTCGCGTAAATTACCCATGCCTGTAGGTCCAAGGTCAAGGTCACTGTTACTAAAAATAGAATTTTCTTGCAAAATCATGTCCGCTCTTAACTTTGTTATTTCTTATTGGAGTTTTAAATAACTTGGTATAATTGTTCACCATATCAAGACGGTATGTCACGTACATGCCCAAGCCTGTAGGTCGATGGTCAAGGTCACTGTTACTAAAAATAGAATTTTCTTCACCAGGCTGTTACTTCGTTATGAATGGAGGGATTTCAAAATAACTTGGCACAAATGTTCACTATGACAAGGCGGTGTGTCCGCACAATACCCATGCCTGTAGATCCAAGGTCAAGGTCACTCTTACTAAAAATAGACTTTTCTTGTCCAGGCTGTAACTTCGTTATGAATGGAGGGATTTCAAAATACCTTGACACAAATGTTCACCATGACAGGGCGGTGTGTCGTGTACCATGCCCATGGCTTTAGGTCAAAGGTCAAGGTCACTGTTACTAAAAAATAGAATTCTCTTGTCGGGGCTGTTACTTTGTTATGAATGGAGGGATTTCAAAATAACTTTGCACAAATGTTCAGTATGACAAGGCAGTGTGTCCGCACAATACCCAAGCCTGAAGGTCCAAGGTCAAGGTCACTGTTACTAAATATAGAATTTTCTTTTCTGGGCTGTAACTTCATTATAAATGGAGGGATTTCAAAATAACTTGACACAAATGTTCCTCATGACAGGGCGGTGTATCGCATACCATGCCCATGCCTGTAGGTCAAGGTCACTGTTACTAAAAAATAGAATTCTCTTGTCCGGGCTGTAACTTCGTTAGGAATATAGTGATTTCAAAATAACTTGATACAAATGTTCATCATGACAAGGTGGTGTATCCCGTACCATGCCCATGCCTGTAGGTCCAAGGTCTAGGTCACTGTTACTAAAATAGAATTTTCTTGTCAGGGTTGTAACTACGTAAGGAATAGAGTAATTTCAAAATAACTTGGCAGAAATGTTCACCATGACAAGATGGTGAGTCGTGAACCATGTCCTTGCCTGTAGGTCCAAGGTCAAGGTCACTGTTATTAAAAATAGAATTTTCTTGTCGGGGCTATAACTTTGTTTTGAATGGTGGGTTTTCAAAATAACTTGGCACAAATGTTCACCATGACAAGGCGGTGTGTTGCATACATTACCCATGCCTGTAAGATCAAGGTCAAGGTCACAGTTACCAAAACTTGAATTTATTTGTTCGGGCTATTACTTCTTTATGAATGAAGGGATTTCAAAATTCAAAAATATTTTATACTTATTCCCCTATTCATTTTAATATTTATGGTACATTAAGTAATTATTTCTGTTATTTGAAATGAATTTCTCCCTTACCATTCACTTGTTAATATTTTTCCCGATTGCATGTGAATGTATGGCCATATTTGTTATTGTTTTAATCTTCAAATTGCATTTGTTTCAAATGATTCGAATAGTCGAGCATGCTGTCTCCTCTGACAGCTCTTGTTTACACATGTCAGCGCCACCAATTTAGATCCAGATCAGCCATGCCATCTGATCAGGATCAGCACTGGTTGCATCTTGGTCACAAATAACCTGATGAATACAAAGTGAGAAGTGTAGATCCAGATCAGACAGAACAAAATAATGTGTCAATGATCTGGATCTACACCATTTGCCCAGGCAATAAAGATAAAGGTGTATATGCATTAGCTTCTACACTTGTGGCATATGCGATAAAACACGTGTATGTAGACTGAAGGGTTAAAACTGGTAGGGGGCTTAATAATACTGCCAGCAATACTCAGGTGTTGCTAAATGGAAGTAGTATGGTACTATCTTCATGAAATGAGGTGTTGCTAAATGGAAGTAGTATGGTACTATCTTCATGAAATGATGAATTATGTTGCAAGGTTCAGATTTCACAAGTCATTATTTTATTACTTTTTAAAAAATCTTTTTGTACTGTTTGTTGGTTCTTTGAAGCAGTCAGGTTTTTATGAGACATCACACTGCATTCACTGCATGCCATTAAATGTTGATTACAGATATTTACTGTCTATTTGTTCTTTATACTATTCACATCTTGTGGGAAAATAACAGTCATCGCTGTTTCGGAAGATAATATAACTAATCATTTGTGTTTGAAAGGCTTTTATTTAATATTTGGTTGGTAAATTTTGCACAGATATTTGAGTTCTATGTTAAAGGTGTCAATTGTCAATGTGATTTTAAATGAAATGAGTTCTCATGTAAAGTGTGTCTTTGTGGGACTTGGAATCTTTATCAGGATCTTTCAGAAATGTTGTATGTGTTGAGTGATCACTATAATGGATGAGGTTACTTCATTCTCCAGTTGTAATTATATGACAGAAACTCATAAAAGAAGAAGTTTCCAAAGAAATGGAAACTAATTGTTTGTGTCTGATAAATTGAGATGCACAGATCCTGATCAGATGGCATGCATGTTCCAGCTGATCTAGATCTACAGTGGTTGCCCATGTGATAAAATTGTGTCCTTGGAGATTCTTTGGGCATGCATTAATAATTTGTAATAGGAAAAAAACAATTGAAAAAGAGATATTGTAAAAAATAACGTACACCAACTTTTCCATGGAGGTTTTAGAAGTTGAAGCATGAAAACTGTGAATTGCAATTGATGAAGTTGTCTGTAAATGTCAGTTGGAGAGAATCCTGCAGGTGATCCTGCAATTCTAAGCAACCACCTACATACATGTACCTGTTTTGACAGATGGAACTTACTGGAAGATATTTATAAATAAAAGAGAAATATAAAAATAGCAGAATTAATGGTATCTATTTGAACCTGTTGATTTGGTGGAGGAGGCTGAAGATCTAATGCTGATAAGCCTTGACGGCTTGCTATCTGTGCTGTAGGAAGATGCCACATACAGATACATGATAACATCACAGAAATATTCCTAGAAATATTTTCTACAACCCAAGATTAGCCAAATATTAATAGTAATCTTGAATTGATCTCATTAAACTTAAAAAAATCTAAACCTGTTCTGTTCTGAATTTTATGAAAATTTGGAAACAGAAATCGGAGCATCAATGAACTGTGTGGAGGAATTAGTTGAAACAGACTGTGTTAGTTTGTGTTTTACTTTAAGTTTGATCCTTGTGTCAAATGTACTGTGTTAGCTTGTGTTTTACTTTGAGCTTGGTCCTCTGATTGGATATATGAAGATGTCATTTGAAAAACTGGATCAGATTCACCAGGATCTCTGCAGGTAGATAAGACTTTCCGTTTTTAGTGGAGATGTGGAATGCAAAACATTAAAAGACAAAAATAATTGATCTTCTTCCCCGATACAAGATAAATTATGTTCATTATTTCTAAAAACTAAACTAATAATCCTTTAGCCATGTCTGAATTAATATAAATCTGTAGACCCTTGGTATCATGAATGAGAGTAAATTGCTAGGGAAATGGTTAATATGCAGTGCTATCTGCAGTGGACTGATTTTGTTGTGGGGGTTCAATTTGGCTCCATTACCAATAGCAAAACATTTTTCGTCTTAAAATGCCAATAGAAATTCCAGATATAAGCAAAGTTACAAATAAATATCAGAATCTTTTTATAAAGCTTAATACTTTTAAATATCACATGAAAGTCTCAGTTCATACTATTTTGAATTATATTCTTTATGTAGACTAAGTTTGGCTAGTGCTTATAAATTAGGAGTTCGACCAACTGATGAACTTTAAGGGTCATTTTGATAATATTTTAAAGAATTCTGACAATATGTAGCCAAAATACCTTAACCCTTTCCTGGATATATACGCATTTTTAGGCATGTGCGACCAGTGTAGATCCAGATCAGCCGGCACATCCATGCCGTCTGATCAGAATCTGCACTGGTCGCATTTTGGTAAAAAATAACCTAATGAATCAAAAAGCGAACAGTTTAGATCCTGATCAGACAGCACGGATGTGCCAGCTGATCTGGATCTAAACTGTTCGCCCTAGCAATTAAGGTGTATCTATACAGGAAAGGGTTAATCCACATAGTTGACATAATGTGCCAGGGTGTATTTGTGAACTTTATAGCACTTTGTTTAAGAATTTGAAGTATCTGCAAATGAAACCAAAGAGATGTCATTTTCTATCTTATCAAATAACTAATAGCTCATTTTATACAAATATTGAAGAGATAATACTGTTTACTAATGCTTCTTAATTCACACCAGTATCAGAAATGTCAATATTGTAATTCAGTTTGCAAGGAAAATGTGATATATATTAAGTATACCGGCATGTTTTAAAATCTGTGCATAGAATACAATGTATTTTATGGCATATGCACTATATAATACCTCTGATAAAAGATGATTTTTCCATGAATTCCTTGTGATTTTTGCATTTAATGATGAACAAATCATAGTTCTAACATTTTACCATGTATATTCCCCATGCATTTTTCAAAGCATGTCAGTATGCATAAGTGATTTTAAATTGTAGTTAAAGTTCATGATCAGGCCCCAAGATTATAAAACTGAGAATGGAAACCAGTCTCATATCTCATGGATCAGATTGGCTGAAATGGCAACTGGTCGCCACTTTAGCCAATCAGATGCTTGAGGTTTGAGCCTGGTTTCAAATCTCAGTTTTATAATCTTCAGCAATGGTTTAAGTTGAGAAGTGTGTAGGGAAAAGGGCATGGATTGGATCAAGCTTGAATTCAGTCAGTTCACAACATTATCACAAGTTATATCATGCAAACACTTTTCCTGGCACTGCTGAAAGTTCACAGCATTAAGCTGCCTTAATTATACCCCCACAAACGTAGTTTGAGGGGTATATAGGAGTGAGCTTTATCACAAGATACAGGTCAGGTTCGACTTTGGGGTTGGTGGGGTCAGTGTCAAGGTCAGTGTTAATAAAAATAGAAAAATGGTTTCCGGATGATAACTCATGAAATACTTCAGATTAAATCTTTTTTGGGACATAGATGTAACATCAGATGATACAGGTTGAGTTCGACTTTGGGGCCTGTGGGGTCAATGTCAAGGTGACTGTTACAGTGTTACTTAAATAGAAAAACTGTTTCTGGACGATAACTCATGAAATACTTTATAGATTTTATTATTTTTGGGACACAGATGTAACATTACAAAATACAGGTTAGGTTTGACTTTGGGGCCTGTGGGTTCAAGGTCAAGGTCACTGTTATTTTAACTTCAAAACTTCATTTCCACTCAGTAACTGTAGCTTGGAATGAGATTCTTAAATGTAATTTGGTGTATTGGTGGTTTCTGTGAAGACGACTTTTGGATTGGAAAGTAAGGTCTGTGGGGTCAAGGTCACTGTTACTAAAAATACAAAAAACTGTATATGCTCAATAACTGTAGTTCAGAATGAGATATTGTGATGAAAATTGCTATATAGGTAGTGTCTGTGAAGACAAAACTTTGTATTGAATATGGGCCTGGTGGGGTCAAGGTCACTGTTCATTGTTACTAAAAATAGAAAAAATGGTTTCTGGATGATTTCTAATGAAAGGCTTCACATATTTAAACATTTTTTGGCACACAGTTGTTAGATAAAAGTTAAGTAAAGGTCACTGTTACAAACATAATTATTCAAACCATTTCTGCTCGATAAATTTAGAAGGAATGAGATCTTGTGATGAACTTTCTGTATATGTGGCTACTTTGAAGATGACACTTTGGATTGAAAGTGGGGCCACTGTGGTAAAGGTAACTGTTACTAAATTTTAGGATAGAAAAACTTTTAATGCTAAATTACTTTAGTGAGGAATGAGAAATTGTGATGACACTTACTGTTTAGGTTGCTTCTTTAAAGACTGCTTGGGATTAAAAGTAGGTGTGTGGGGTCAAGGTCAGGGTTACTACTTCATGTGTCCATGTTTCTAGTGTTAGTTACTTTATGCCATTGATTTTAAAAATTCCCAGTTCAAGTATCAAGCATACAATTGTCAGTGGTGTAGCTACTATAAGGCCATGTAGGCCCGGGCCTACAATTTGGACAAGAAAATGACATTTTCAAAAGTCACAAAAAGAGGATAAAAACAGGAAGGGGTGGGGATGGCAGCTGGTTAAAGTCGTTTTGTCGAACCAAGTGTGTCTTTGGCCTTCATATCCGTATGAAATGTTTTCATCGGCAATTTTGGGTAGTTTTAAGCCGACAGCAGGTTATCAAAATGTCAATCAAATTCATAGTTTTAAACTTTTGTTTTGATAATTTGTCTTGAAAATACTTTGTAACGCGCATTTTGCATTTTTTATCTCCACTTGTTTCCGACTAACCAAGGCCTATCCACCCTTTCGAACCCCTTGTAAGGGCCTACAACTTGAAAAAAGCTGGCTATGCCCCTGATTGTGGGGGTATTTAATTACTTTCAGTGATAATTCTAGTTTCATGCAGTATTGTTACAAATTGTTGGCAGCAATTTAGCTAATCCGTACACAAATTTGTAATGGTGGTGACATATTTAAAGTCCATATAATTACAGTGATTCTATCAACAGAAGCTTATAATTATGTGCCATTGTTAGAAAAATCTCTAACCCACTAAATGTTTTTATAACATTGACCGAATTACATGCAGATTTATCATACACTCATTATAATAGTCTCAACAACTTGATATTCCTCCATCCCTTTTATGACAGGAATGTAAAAATATGATGAAATCATTAATTACTGAATCAAGTGGCAAAGCTGTGTATTAGGTGTGATTGTCAATATAGTATGAAAGCAGGAACACAGTTTAAGAGGCAGTACAATTTTGGAGATAATTTATTTAAGTACAATTAAAATCTTGCATGTTAATTTAATTCAATAGT
Organism: Corbicula japonica; assembly: GCA_038501625.1. Lineage (NCBI taxonomy): Eukaryota > Metazoa > Mollusca > Bivalvia > Venerida > Cyrenidae > Corbicula > Corbicula japonica. Next base: position 46,420 of record JAZAYU010000304.1, read on the forward strand.
CTTCTGTAACATTGACTAATACTGTGTAGGGATTGGTTTAATATGAAAGGTAACTTTTTGTTTTAGATAATTATAATTCATATTGGATCTAAAACACACACTATATAGGGAGTGATATTTCATGAAAGATGATATGTTTAGGTGCGTGCATGAGTTACGCTGTTCATTATTTGTCTTGTTCAGAAAACAAAAACCAAGTTAAATGTCAATCAGTGTTTGCCTGACACGGCGGGTGATTTTGATCATTCTGATTGAAGATCTCGTGAGATTAAATAGCCTGTAGGGCAATTAGAGAATCATTTTAAATAATAATTAGAAGTAATTGAAGAAAATAAGAAGTTGTTTGTGCTAAAAAATGATAGTGGTATAATTGACAAAACAACAACAAATAGAATTAAGTTATATAATAAAATAATGTGCAGGAATTTCAAATGGCTTTAATAGAGGGAGGCAAATGTTTGCACAGGTATTTAGTTTTTAATTTATACCATGCTATATTTCATATAAAATCTCCAGCAATTAGCAGGTATTTACATACATGTATGTAGGTCTAACCAGATTTATCTTTTTAGAAGTTTTATTTGAGGCTTAAAACAGTGCACAATCGTCATGACCCAGTGACTTACTTTTTCTGCAGTATAAGTTGCAGGTAATGATTTAGTTTAACTGCCTGTATTCTGTTACTGTGGTTGCCAGCAAATTATGTCAAAATGTTCTCTTGGACACCTCCTATAACGTTTTGACTTTTGTTAACAATTTTATTTGAAGGACCTGCATTTAGGTTATTGTGTTGATTATGCCCTCTTTGAAGATGCAAGGGTATATTGCTTTGACATGTCTGATTGTCAGTCCTTCTGTCTGTCTGTCACCAACCTTGTCTCATCAATAACTAGACAATGATTTGGCGTACATTTCTCAAATTTGGTAAGGAGAATTGTCATCACACATATAGGACCCCGATTAAATTTTAGGTCAGTATGTCAAGGGTCAAGGTCACACTGACCATCAATAGCCAGATGGCATTGAGCTAATACATGTTTTACAAACACCTATTGTTTAAATTTGTGTTAGTACATTTTACAACATTTGTCAACTTGTGCAGTGTCAATAATTAATATTTTCTGGGATCACCTTTCATTGGTGTCCACAGTCAGCGACACTGGTATAGTTTTTATTGAAATCAAAATCCAGTCATATAGGAGGGGATTCAGTTAAGTTTTATTGTACGACATGTATGTACACATCTACACATTTATACCTGTACCATGATGTTCCCAATCATATATACTGAAAGGATAAAGAAACGCAGGGTAACATTTGTTCCGATATATTAAGAACGCGTTCTCCAAATAAAGTGAAACTTTGTGTATTGAGTTATTAGGTCATGATACACCTTAACATGTGTCGAAAGTGAATAAAACTTGTCTCCACTGCCTCAGTGTAAACCGTCGTGGAGCATGAGCTTTCGAACCTGCCTATCCAATTGTTACCCTGCGTTTCTTTATCCTTTCAGTATATAAATATTAAATTATTGATCATTAATTTATTAGGATACTGTTCAGGTAAACAATGTTTATTAGGATACTGTTCAGGTAAACAATGATTCTGTTGTGTTGTAACTTAATGTCCAGTGATTGATTTAGGTTAACTATTAATTGGAATGAATTCAGTTAAGTGTTTCATCTACCGGTATATATATTTCACACTGTTGCAAGTGAAACAACTCCAACCCTTGAGTGAGGGTGGTGGTATTTTAGTGTGTCTTTATTGAAGCAGAGCATCAACTATTACAGGTATTTATAACTGTGGGCTAATAATCAAAGGGCAACAAAGTATTAGTTAATGTATTAAAACTGTTTCAGAAAAAAAACATTACAGAAGTTTCATTTTTCAGTTTGCTTGCTATTCACATAATTTATTAGTGGCTCAATAAACTCGCCTAACAAGCATGACAAATCATAATAAATTGCTGTAAACGACAACACATCTCCAACAGAAGCAACAATTTGCAAAGTACAGTAATTGAATATGATCTTGTGAATTGGTTTACAGTATTTGTTTCTAAAATATTGACAAGAGTTCCATATTATATTACAGATACTACAAAAAATGATACCAAGTTATTTGATGTTTCAGTTTAATGGATTTTTTTCAGTTATTATAGATATCTCTTATTTGCTGGTTTTTTATTGTGAAATATTACACCTTTTAGAAAACCATTTTAACCAATCCTGGCTTGTAAAATCATGAAGTCCATTAGCTCAACTAATTTAAAATCCTTAAGTTTCAGTGTAATTCAAATTTTCAAATATTTTATACTGACTTGAAATTTAATAATAGCTTTTTGTAGGGATTAGACGATGATCGATTATAATCGATAATCGATCATTTTTAGGATCGATTTACAATAATCCATTACGAAGTTTAATAATCAATCATCGGTTTGCTGTTCCTTAAGCAGCTTACAATGGAGATCACTGTATGAGAACAAAAACAGTGTTTGATATATGACATAGATCAGTGTTTTTTTTTGTTTAAATAAGCTTTGAATATGTTCTCCCACTAAGTATTTCAAGAAAAAGACTCCTGTACCTGCAGCCTACACCCTTATAATGCTCATATCAGATATGGTTACAAATTACAATACATGCAGCCTGTGGGCTAGAAGTGAGGTTCATGTAAATGCTAATTTTTACCAGAAAATACACCGATATCCTTTTGTGATAATACAGTTCTATACAGGGCCCTCTTTTCACGATGGTAGGGACCGAATTTTGACCCCAGTCCCGTCCCCAAATAATTTTTTTTCTATTTTTAAAAAAAATTCCCCTCAAAAGAATTTCTTGTGTGTTTTGCATGCCGTAAGCAGAAAGTTCTTAAAAATAGTATTTTGAAATTTGCTTTTTTGCATAATAGAAAAAAAATGCATTATAATAACAAATTATGAGTATTTTTGTAGCTAGAATATTAATAAAGAATTCCTATAAACAAAATTCTTCTTTATTAAAGCATGTACATTGTTATTGTAAATGCTTCAATTATATAATCGATGATTGATCGAAAAGGGATGTTCAATTATTTCCCATGATCGATTATGATTTTTGTCCGATTATGAAACTCTAGCTTTTTTGGCTGATTTCCGGGTTCAGAACACCATTAAATTTTGCAACATTCTTGTAAAATGGATGACCTGAACATATTTGATTGAACCAGTGAGTCTCTGACAAAATGGTTCTTACCACATTCTTTATATTGTTGAGTGCTTAATTCCCACCACATGTATCCTAACTTTCATAAAATGCTTGTTAATTTTAATTGGAATGATACCTATTTTAATACTTAAAATAAATGTTTACATGTTTTAATGAGAATCCATTTGCACAAGACAGGTTTAACAACACCAGGATGTAAATAAATATCATGCAAAGTATTTTTCATAGCTTATTAATACAAAAATACATTTACCCCTTTCCTCCATTTACCGGTATATGCCTTTATGGAGTGGGCAAACAGTGTAGATCCAGATCAGCCAGCATGTCTGTGCCATCTGATCAGGATCATCACTGTTCTCTTTTTTATTTATTAGGTTATTTCAGAACAAAAAGCAATCGGTGCTGATGGCATGGATCTGGTGGCTGATCTGGATCTGCAATGTTTGCTCATTAATAAAAGGCGTATATACGGAGGCAAATGTCAAATATTGACGGAGATCTGGGTGCAGCTGGCACCCCAGCAATTCACTGCATCTTGTGCTTGTATTACTGTACCATGAAACATCTTGAGTACATGATAGAACATGGTTTTTTTATGGCCAACAATACCATAGTAGATCATGGTGAACAACTCTAACCATGTTAGATCATGGTGAACAACTCTAACCATGTTAGATCATGGTCAACAACTCTAACCATAGTAGATCATGGTGAACAACTCTAACCATGTTAGATCTTGGTCAACAACTCTAACCATAGTAGATCATGGTGAACAACTCTAACCATGTTAGATCATGGTCAACAACTCTAACCATGTTAGATCATGGTCAACAACTCTAACCATAGTAGATCATGGTCAACAACTCTAACCATAGTAGATCATGGTCAACAACTCTAACCATAGTAGATCATGGTCAACAACTCTAACCATAGTAGATCATGGTGAACAACTCTAACCATGTTAGATCTTGGTCAACAACTCTAACCATGTTAGATCATGGTCAACAACTCTAACCATGTTAGATCATGGTGAACAACTCTAACCATGTTAGATCATGGTCAACAACTCTAACCATGTTAGATCATGGTGAACAACTCTAACCATGTTAGATCTTGGTCAACAACTCTAACCATGTTAGATCATGGTGAACAACTCTAACCATGTTAGATCTTGGTCAACAACTCTAACCATGTTAGATCATGGTGAACAACTCTAACCATGTTAGATCTTGGTCAACAACTCTAACCATGTTAGATCATGGTGAACAACTCTAACCATGTTAGATCTTGGTCAACAACTCTAACCATGTTAGATCTTGGTCAACAACTCTAACCATGTTAGATCATGGTCAACAACTCTAACCATGTTAGATCTTGGTCAACAACTCTAACCATGTTAGATCATGGTGAACAACTCTAACCATGTTAGATCTTGGTCAACAACTCTAACCATGTTAGATCATGGTGAACAACTCTAACCATGTTAGATCTTGGTCAACAACTCTAACCATGTTAGATCATGGTGAACAACTCTAACCATGTTAGATCTTGGTCAACAACTCTAACCATGTTAGATCATGGTGAACAACTCTAACCATGTTAGATCTTGGTCAACAACTCTAACCATGTTAGATCTTGGTCAACAACTCTAACCATGTTAGATCATGGTGAACAACTCTAACCATGTTAGATCTTGGTCAACAACTCTAACCATGTTAGATCTTGGTCAACAACTCTAACCATGTTAGATCATGGTGAACAACTCTAACCATGTTAGATCTTGGTCAACAACTCTAACCATGTTAGATCATGGTGAACAACTCTAACCATGTTAGATCATGGTGAACAACTCTAACCATGTTAGATCTTGGTCAACAACTCTAACCATGTTAGATCATGGTGAACAACTCTAACCATGTTAGATCTTGGTCAACAACTCTAACCATGTTAGATCATGGTGAACAACTCTAACCATGTTAGATCTTGGTCAACAACTCTAACCATGTTAGATCTTGGTGAACAACTCTAACCATGTTAGATCTTGGTCAACAACTCTAACCATGTTAGATCTTGGTGAACAACTCTAACCATGTTAGATCATGGTGAACAACTCTAACCATGTTAGATCTTGGTGAACAACTCTAACCATGTTAGATCTTGGTCAACAACTCTAACCATGTTAGATCATGGTGAACAACTCTAACCATGTTAGATCTTGGTCAACAACTCTAACCATGTTAGATCATGGTGAACAACTCTAACCATGTTAGATCTTGGTCAACAACTCTAACCATGTTAGATCTTGGTCAACAACTCTAACCATGTTAGATCATGGTGAACAACTCTAACCATGTTAGATCTTGGTCAACAACTCTAACCATGTTAGATCATGGTGAACAACTCTAACCATGTTAGATCTTGGTCAACAACTCTAACCATGTTAGATCTTGGTCAACAACTCTAACCATGTTAGATCATGGTGAACAACTCTAACCATGTTAGATCATGGTGAACAACTCTAACCATGTTAGATCTTGGTCAACAACTCTAACCATGTTAGATCTTGGTGAACAACTCTAACCATGTTAGATCTTGGTGAACAACTGTAACCATGTTAGATCTTGGTGAACAACTCTAACCATGTTAGATCTTGGTCAACAACTCTAACCATGTTAGATCTTGGTCAACAACTCTAACCATGTTAGATCTTGGTCAACAACTCTAACCATGTTAGATCTTGGTGAACAACTCTAACCATGTTAGATCTTGGTGAACAACTGTAACCATGTTAGATCTTGGTCAACAACTCTAACCATGTTAGATCTTGGTCAACAACTCTAACCATGTTAGATCTTGGTCAACAACTCTAACCATGTTAGATCATGGTCAACAACTCTAACCATGTTAGATCTTGGTCAACAACTCTAACCATGTTAGATCTTGGTCAACAACTCTAACCATGTTAGATCTTGGTCAACAACTCTAACCATGTTAGATCATGGTCAACAACTCTAACCATGTTAGATCATGGTCAACAACTCTAACCATGTTAGATCATGGTCAACAACTCTAACCATGTTAGATCATGGTGAACAACTCTAACCATGTTAGATCTTGGTCAACAACTCTAACCATGTTAGATCTTGGTGAACAACTCTAACCATGTTAGATCTTGGTGAACAACTGTAACCATGTTAGATCTTGGTGAACAACTCTAACCATGTTAGATCTTGGTCAACAACTCTAACCATGTTAGATCTTGGTCAACAACTCTAACCATGTTAGATCATGGTCAACAACTCTAACCATGTTAGATCATGGTCAACAACTCTAACCATGTTAGATTTTGGTCAAATGATAGTTTAGTCCATGATAGACCATGGTCAGAACCATTCATTCAAAGTGTATCACTGTGAAGACCATCATCTTTTTCATGTTATTTTCAGGTCAGCCATGTTTATTCATGTTTGACAATCAATAAGACCATGGACACAATAATTCTGCCTGAGAGGGCTTAATTTTCAGCAACGCTCATTACTCTCTAAACCTATATTCCTTACCATTGCTCATTGTATTCAAACCCACTACCTCCAACAGAGATGGTCCAAATTTTAGTTGGCACCGCACATTCTTCACATACTGATAAGCCATCAATATTTTTTGTTCTTGATACATTTTCTGCCTTATGTCAAAAGATTGGAGTGTTTTATGTTTAATAAAACATTTCTGGACAACCTTATCTTGAGCAGACAGCTACAGTGGTATAGTGCACTCACGCTGATGTGATAACTTCATTCTGTTCATTCAGCTCAATTAACCCATTCCTGTATAGATACACCTTTATTGCTAGGGCGAACAGTTTAGATCCAGATCAGCCGGCACATTCGTGCCATCTGATCAGGATCTAAACTGTACACTTTTTGATTCATTACGTTATTTCTCACCAAAATGCGACCAGTGCAGATCCTGATCAGACGGCACGGATGTGCCGGCTGATCTGGATCTACACTGGTCGCACATGCGTAAAAATGCGTATATATCCAGGAAAGGGTTAATGGAACCATCTTTCTTTGAAATGAGCTATTTAATTTGATATTTATTGGGTTGTTCTATTACCTGATTAACAAACAGTTCCAGTAGACCCTGATCAGACAGTATGTTCCAAGTCAACCACGGTGGAAAATGACTGCTTTGGGCTAAAAGGGCTAAATTGTGTGCAATAGACTTGACTCTGCTAGAACTCCTACTTGTAGAACTTATGGGAAAATTATAAAAGTGGGGGTTCAAACATTTTGATACATACTTGATAATGAAGATAACAGTCACTGCATTTTTTACACCATTAATTGTGCAGGTTTATGCAGATAGGTAGACTGTGAATGCATATGCATATTTTAAATTTATACATTAGATTTTTTATTTAAAATAACTTCTTAATCTCTCATCACGCAGAAAAGATGTCATCCCTGCTTTGAGGTCATTGAATAAACTAAGATAATGTGTTATTAGGATAAACCCTTTCCTCCATAGACAAACTTTTATCCCCTGGGCGAACAGTATAAATCCAGATAAGCCGGCACAGGATCAGGATCTGCAGTGTTTGCTTTTTGCCAAAATGTGACCAGTGCAGATTCGATCAGACGGCATGGATGTGCTGGCTGACCTGGATCTACACTGGTCGCACATGCGTAAAAATGCGTATTTATGGAGGAAAGGGTTAAGGGCAAAGTGTTTGACATTGAGGGCAGAAGCTCACCGTTCAAAAGGGTCAGGACATGGTGGACCACTATTACACTTTAGGTACATCACTACAACCTGTTTCCATGAACTTCTAAATATAAATTTGAATGCCAGCAGCATTTAGAACCAGGGCTGAAGGTTATAAAGCTGAGATTAGAAACCAGTCTCAAATCTCAAGCATCTGATTGGCTGAAATGGCGACCAGTCGCCATTTCAACCAATCAGATGCTTGAGATTTAAGACTGGTTTCCTATCTCAGTTTTATAACCTTGGGCACAGAATAACATATCACATTATTGTTCGGCTATGGTACTTGACTGATAGATACAGTAAATAATTTATATGCTGTTGTGTAAATTATTTGCCAAATCTATCATTTAATGGCCAGCCAGTCCAAGTTTAATGTTTACATTTATTAGAAATGTTTGCTGGTTTGCCAAATAATTGTAACAAACTTCAACTTCTGGATAGGCCTTTGGCATTAATGGTCTAAGTGAACATCAAATTAAGGAATTTATTATATCATACTCACTATGTAATTAACAGGTGGACAGACAGAAACAATTTTAATTATGTGAGTGTTTATTCATGTATTTTTAAGTACAAAACACTGTTTGAATTAATGTGTAGGGTTTCAAAAATTTAAAAATTGCATTTTACATGGTTAAAAAATGAACAATGTGACCTAAATGTCACTTTCTAAGGAACTGAATGTGATTGCACTTAAAGTCTGCAAGCCTAGTGCTCCCACTGGTAGGACTTGTGCTGGCTAATTCAAACATATTTGTAGTTTTCATCAGTTAAGTTTTCATCAGTTATATAAAAGACATATAACCTTTAAGCACAACAGGATAACCCCTTCACATTTCTGTTCTGGTATTAATGGTAATGCATGATCAGAAAATAGTTTAATTGCTGCAGAGGAAATTTTTTTTTTAATTCAGTTTATGCGGAACCGTGACTTTCGTTATCAAGGTTGTTGTTATATCTTGAGTACAGATCTGTACAACATGAATGTCGCATTATGTGTGCTGATAAATGAATAGTACAACTGTTCATCTGATAGCAACTATTGAATAAATACTTTACACTGCAGTTAATCAAGTGAGCAAAGCAAATAAATGGATATAATATGAAAAGTATTTTATTTTAATTTTAAGTTAAGAAATATTTTCTAGCAATAATATAAAAAATAGTTATGGTTGAAAATCCTACTGTGTGATTTGTTAAAGGATTAATTTCCTGACAGGTAAATTTTGTTTTCAGGGGCTTTGCAGGTTAATCTGTTGAAACTAAGGAAATTAAAGTCACTATTTATAAAAAGGACATAATGAGACAAAAAACTTGAAGACTTTGTTTTTATATTTAAAAATGATAGACGTGACAAAGACTGATGATATCAGCAGGTATTTCTTCATTTCAGTTTTGAATTTCCACGGTTTTTGTCAGGCAGTCAGCTAAGAGTGAAATTTTGAAAGTTTAATAGAAAATCTTTTATTTTTCATCATTTTGTGTCAATCAAATTTGCAAATGTCATCATCAGGTGCCCATACCTAGGATGAAGATTATAAGACTGAGAGTTGAAAGTAGTCTCAAATCTCAAGCATCTGATTGGCTGAAATGCCAACCAGTCACCATTTGTCGCTTGAGATTCAAGACTGGTTTTCATTCTTAGGCCGGTATTCCATAGTTCTGTGATGCGTGATCCGTGTCAGCGTCGGTGTCCGTGTCCGACGCGGAACAGACACGGAGGTATGGAATATACCTAGCGATATCTTTGGTGAGTGAAAAATCGCAGAAACGACACGGAAGCGGACACGGAATACGCATCAAGGAACTATGGAATACCGGCCTTAGTTTTATAACCTTGGGACCTAGTGTTTGCAATCAAGCCATCAATTGATTAATCAGACAGTTTTACTTGTGATCATCCTGACCTTAATCACCATTAATTTCATGCAAATTATAGGGCTGTATATACTAATCAGTTATAAATACAAGTTAATTTCTACTTGAACTATTGTTTGATACAACAAAATACTGCTTGAAACCTTCAAAGAAACAAGAAGGTTACAAATCGGACACATTTTCTCCTGGGTTTAGTAACAGCAACTCTGTTTATGTTTTGCGGATGAGTGCACATCTTGCCAATTATCACACATCAATGCAGATTTTTATATGATTCCTCAAAACATCACTTCCCATACCTAAACAAATGTATATTTTACCATTATTTTAATAAAAATGTGGAAAACTAAATATTAAATTCAGATAGATATTTTAATAACTTTGTGTAGCATTGAATACTAAGTATCAAATCATTTAAGATCATTTTCAGCATATCTTAACGATTTTGATCTATATAGCAATGTCAAAAGTTCTTTCAGTTTGGAATAGTCAGCTTTTCTGTCTATAAAAGCATCTCTATGTGAACATATGTAACAAAAGTGTTTCCTCAATGCCCATTCCTAAAACAGTGTTTACTATATGCCAGTCCCTGCACTCTTGTTTCATTTATCCCCCCCCCTCCCCACACACCTGTACAATGTTTGCTCTATTCATGTCCCTGTATTATTGCCAGTCCCTATATACAGTCTGCATGTTCTGTATTTTTCAGGCTGGTGTTAGAGAAGCACCACCAGAGTAACATGGCTGCACGTCACATCGCCGTGGAGACGTGGCTCGAAGCTCTGGGACTGCTCGACTACGTGGCTTGCTTCTCACAGTACAATGGTGTGGAGGTATATTTATGCTACATCTTCTTTTTCTGAACACACATCATCTGCACTGGACATTTAGAAATTCAATCAGACTAGTAACAAAGGGCTATAGATTCTACTTAGACGTGTTCTTAGCATTTGTATGTAACAATTTAAATCTTTTATATGCCAGGACAGTTTTGCTTGATTTATTCAGGGAGTAAAATTTATATCACAATTTGTAATGCTGATGTGACACATTGATATTACTGAACCTATGGGTTTCCAAGAAAATCTGATTTGATTTTAGATGATAGTCAATTTGATGTGTAACTATTGGTCCGATATTTCTTTTCTTTTTTTTTTATTAATAATTTCTGTTTAATTTGATTTCTTTTCTGTTATAATTACTGTCCCAAGGTCACGCACAAAATGTTACCTCATCAGCAGTCTTCTCAACTGATGTTATAAATGTTGTGTTTTTTTTTTTTTCATTGTTGTTGTTGTTACTTCCCAGTTTTTATGTCCCTCCCGCCTCTGAACGAGGACATTATGGTGTGGACATACCAGCTTTCCTTGGTGGAGGAAGACCCCAGGTGCCCCTCCGGGCAATTTTCTGGCTCGAGCGGGCACCTGGGTAGAACCACCGAAGTTCCGCAAGCTAGCTGGTTAGCTTCCTCACATGAAAGATCTTGACCCTGGTAGGTCTCGAACTCACAGCGGTGAGGGGCAAGTGATTCTCAGTCGGAAACCTTAACCACTCGGCCACAGACGCCCCTTTTTTTTTTTCATTATTTCTGGTCATATTGTTTATCTGGGTCATGCTTGTTTAAAAACTAGGTCATTTGGTCATATATTAAAACATTTACCACACTAGGCAACATTTTTCATGTGATTATCACCAAACTTGGTTGTGATTCTTGGAAGTGATTGATTCATGATCATAGAATTTCTTATCATTATTCATTATTGTTTGCAGAATATGCTGTATCTATCAGAGACCGAGGTCAATGAGCTTGGAGTGCGAAATGCAGCCCATCGTGCCAAGATTGTCTCCAGTCTGCGCATACTGAGGGAAAAGTATGAGCGCAGTACATTGCCTGGTAAGTGAAATCAGTGGTGTTCCCCAGTGCTATGAAGGTTTATATATGGAGGAAAGGGTTAAGAATTTAAAATGCCAAGACCTGCATAAAAACAAACCTGGAAAAGATAATTGTTGTCAGTTAAACAGTACCATAATATACAATTATTTACTTATTAGCTGGGAAATATGCTGTGATATTGACCTAAAAAATCGTTATTGACCGAGGCGATAGCCGAGGTCAATAACGATTTTTGCGGTCAATATCAACAGCATATTTCCCAGCTAATAAGTAAATAACTGTTTTATTACATGAACTATAAATAGTTATATATATTGAAACTTTCGGATTCTATTTATAGACAGGTCAATATCAGCGAAAGCAGGTCAATATCTAGATTTATTGACTCGGTTATTTTGGGGGTTTGACCAATGGCGTTGCGTCTATTTATAGTTAATGTAATAAACAGAGTTATCTGCCCAGTATAAAGACCGTCCATCATCATTCATTATTTCTCCACTGCTCAAGATGACAGTTTTATTACATAGAGGAGTGAAGGTTAACTATGCCTTGTATACTGAGTAATAATTGACATCAAACTTGTATGATTAATATTTGGTTGGATTTTCTCCTGGATTTATTCATTCTTTTAAGAGCTGAAAATAATGGGTTTTAATTCTGGATACATTTAATTTAGTTGTAAGTAGACGCTGCTGGCAGCTGTTTCATCATATTTAATCAAGTGATGAACCTTCAAAGCTTTCTTTGCTATCACACAATATAATCTTCAGCTTTAATGTGTTTATTTGCACCTAGAATGGTTTTATTATGTTCCAGGATATTTAAAAATATGATGAATTTGTAACATGATTTGTTAATATACCCGCTCCTAATTGTTTTATTGCATTTTAAAGATCTTTATTAACATTTTTAGATCTATTTTTCTTTAATCATCATATAAAACTGTTTAGAGCAAAACTATTGTATGTCGTTCATAAAATATGAATATGTACATTAGTTTTGCACACAGAAGAGTACATCTAAAATGAGCTTTCTTTAAGCTTTGGAAACTATGAATCATTATTTTTTAATGAATATTTCCTATTTATTTTATGCTTTTCGGTGAATTATAGAATTTTCCCGGTGAAATAAAAGTGGTATTTCTGCTATTTCACTGTTTTTAAACAGTGGACTATCATTTTTATTTTCACTGATTTTTTAACATTGGTACCCAAACGCACATAACATACCATATGAGAACGTTTAGAAAACGGGCTCAAATTTGTATATTTGACGTCATGACGTCACGTCATAAACAAGCGGTTTTGGCGCCATTTCTTGCAACTTTTCTGTCTAATTCACGCAAATTTTGCACTAAAAGCATAAAAAAAAAAGAAAATTCATTTTTACCAGTGAAAGATAGAAATATATTTCACTCGTGAACTCCGGAATCATGTATTTCAGCCAATCAGATGCTTGAGATTTGAGACTGGTTTCCAATCTCAGTTTTATAACTTCCAACCCAGTGTTGATTCAGATCAGAGTTCACATTAGTGCCATCTGACAAGGATCTACGCTGTTCACTTATTGGTCAGAAAATATCTAATAAATTAAATTGCCAACAATGAAGATCCTGATCAAACAGCATGGATGAGCCAGCTAATCTGGATCTACACTGTTTGCCCACATCATTTGGAGGAAAACTGCAAAATAAATTGTCATGTTTGCTTCATTATCAGTTTTTATGGTAGTTGACACAATGTGGAGGTGTTATTGTAAAATTAAGGAAATAACCACTTATAAGAAGTGTTGACACACACAAGATCTCACTTGACATCCCCTCCAGATGCCACTATAACTGATAGCTCATACATTCCAACTCTGTATCATTTTTCTTACATTACAAAGCACCTCTTACTGTTATAATGTCATGGATTTTACTTATGGGTAAGTAATTTTTTTAACTGATACATTTTAAACAGTAATATAATATTACTGTTGTTAGAAATGATTTAAATTATGGTCAGTAACAAAGTCACGTAGGAAAAACATACATTAAATGCTGAATGAGACAGAATCCAATGTATTTGATGTGTATCACACAAGAATTTTGTCAACCGAGATACAAATACAATATAAGTTGTTTTGGGGGCTTGTTTTTGCAGAGCCTAGCAATGGCTTTGTAAATTTGGTCAGATTTTATGTTTATTAATGTCCAGCTGACCTGCCATTTGCTAGATAGTACATGTATTTGATACTGTGTAAATGTTTTAAGGTTTTGAGATTGAATCCCAGAACCCTCCATAGGTCATGGTGAGATTTAAATCCTGGGACTGTCCATAGGGCTTGAGGAGTGACGTCCTCAGACTGTACAAAGGACTTGGTGAGATAGATATCCTGGGACCATCTATAGGACTTGGGGAGATTGAAATCCCGGGACTGTCCATATAACTTGGAGAAAACCAGGAACACTTAAAAACTCTTAATAACCTTATCTCTTAAGCACTTCAATGTGGCATTTGAAAGCTTATACCAATGTATGTTTATTGTTTATCCTAGATTTTGGAGCTACTGTTCAGAGATTGTTTATATTTGTATGAAAGCCATTGGGCTTCAGTAGTTTGATTGCTGGTGTTATTTTTCAGGTAAGAAGAACAGTCCCCTACAGCAGGTACAGAGAAGTCAGAGTGTCACTGCACAGTAAGTCTTCTCTCAATACACCAAATCCCTTGCCTATAAATAAGGCTGAAAGTCTGCTTTGTATGGACTGTCCATTTTATGGTTGCTCCGTCCTTAAAGTCTGCACTCTTTAACTTCTTACACAATATACATATACATGTATATGCATTTTATTGCATGTGGGACCAGTGTAGATCCAGATCTGCCTGCACTTCCATGCCATTACTGATTGTATCTTTGTCAGAAATTACCTAATCAATGTTAAAGTGATAAGTGTAGATTCTGATCAGATGGCACAACTTTGCCAGCAGATCTGTATCTACACTGTTTGCCCACACCATACAGTTTTGACTATAGAGTAATGGGTTAAAGAATAAAAGCCTCTCTTATAAAGCCTATACAATTTCCTGTTGATCCTATTTGTTGTTCTGCAGGTTGTGAGCTTAGTAGCACAAATTTGTCAGTATTTACTCCCAACATGTCTCATTTGACATAGGATAAACAGTGTTCACTAAATAAACAGGATCTAGTTATTACATGCAGAGAGCTGGGCCCAAGATCATAAAACTGAAAATGGAGACCAGTCTAAAATCTCAAGCATCTAACTGGTTGAAATTAAGACCAGTCTCCAAAGGGACCGATCAAATGCTAGAGAATTTGGAAAGTGGTCTCCAATTTTGCTTATGATCTAGGTCCCTGATTATACTGCAAGAATCCCAGAATTATGTTCATTAAACACTTTCAGTTTTTTAAGACTTAAGATTATATTTGACAAGTCTTTTTGTTTAATTTTCCTAATTTCAACAAACTGGAACTCAATTTAATAGAATAGGGCATTTTTGACACTATGAGGGTTAAGTAAACGGCTCACTGTTTTAATTTAGGTATGAAATAATTGCTGAATGAATATTTATTTAATTATTTAAATGTGAACTCCACTGTGTGTTTTCAGGCTGACTGGTGGCTCTCCTCCCTCCCTGTTGAACAGTCCAGATTACCAGCAGATTGACGTGTCCCCGGAGAGGTTACAGCATGACCTGCTGGTAGAACTACAGGGCGATCCAGCTGACCTCAAGAGTAAAGCCTGGTACCACGGCAGTATCTCACGCCAGAGAGCAGAAAGACTGGTGGCCAAAAACGGAGACTTCCTTGTTCGTGACTGCATTTCTCAGCCTGGGGACTTTGTGTTAACCTGCTGTTGGAAGAAACAGTCTCTGCATTTTGTAATTAATTCTTCAGTGTTTGATCAGGGACCATACAAGCTTCCTAAGGTGACATATCACTTTGAAGAGACACATTTTAACAGTGTTCAGGAGTTGGTACAGTTCTATATGGATGAGTGTAAACAGATCACAGAGATCACCGGGGCTGTGATCACCACTCCTATAGCTCGCAGCATGCCACTCACGTACTATGATAGCAAGTATGGAGCCCTGTCCATGCTAGCCAATAGTCAGGGTGACCACTACAGCATGGTGCACAACCCAAACCAGCCAGCCAACCCACCACAGAACTTGCCCATCCAGAGAAGCCCGTATGGTACACCATTGTCTAGTCCAGCCACAGGTCCTGCAAACCCTCCACAGACATTGCCCTATCAGAGGAGCCCACATGTGACCCCAGGTACCAGCCCTCATGGTACCCCAGGACAGAGTCCACAAGGAAGCCCCAAGTCAGACAAGAGACAGAGGTTTGCAGAGAGGTCTGGCAGTCAGCCATTACTGTCAGTAAACGACATACCAATTTATGTACCTCCCGGTATGGGGAGATCAGATAGTCTTCCTGTTATTACTGGTTTAAACAATCAAGTGTTGCCTACACAAGATAGACAGTTGGATATCCCAGGGGATGATGGGATTTACAAGACAGTTACACCAACACCAGCCGCACCACAACAAACAGTTAACCCTGTATCGTCAGGGTACCCTCCCCTGCCACCACATACTAGAGGTAACCAGTCTGGTTTCAGTGGACACCAGTTTGGTCTCTTACCTAACCAGTCTGCCTATCCGGCCCACTTTCCTGCTCACCAGCAGTCCAGCCAGCATGCAGCACCACCTGTGTACCTTCACCAGAGATCAGGCAGTGCTCCAGTTCTCACCCCTGGTGTCACTATCACGCAACATTTTGATTATTTAGCTCCGCCCACTGTGATGAACCCTGCTATCTCTGATGGTGATCTCAGCAAAGCCCCTCCTCCAAAGCCCAGCAGAATTCCCTCAGTCAAGTACAAACAGAAACCTCTAGTTCTGATCCGGAATAAAGCTCTGTATGATGATGATTCTAGGGACTATAGTGACTACAGTCAGGTGACCTCTGAACCCAGCTGGCTTAAACCAGAACGAGACAATCAGAAAGAAAATCAAGTAAAATCAGCCAATCAAATTCAAGGTGACAAGATCTATGATAAGAACATAAAAGGTGTTAATCAGTCAAATAGTGCTTTGCAGGAGAGGGATCTCAATAAAAATTTAACAGTAAAAGATGAAAATAGAAAAATATCAGAAACAAGGTTTGACGTGTTAGATGGACATGATAATTCGGCTATTCCAGCATTTCCGCTTGAACTCGATTTAAAAAGGGGCCAAAATAAGAACCAGGACCAAAGAAAGGACCAAACTTCATCCCAAACAAAAACATTCCAGCAGACTCAAAAGTCACATTCAAAAGTTAAAATACCAAAAATTGAGACTGAGCCAAATATTCCATGGGATACCTACATGTCAGTATTATTACCTAATGAGAACAAGTTGTTAGAACCATCCGCTTTAATAAAAGTGAGAGACCTAATGTTGAACACTAAAGCCAAAGAATTGGCAATGCACCTGACCAAAGTTGATTTTGACATGATAAAGGTCTTAAATGAAGAAGATTTGGGGGTCAAGGTTATTTCTGGACTGGAGCTGATTACACTGCCGCAGGGGAAGCAACTCAGACAGGAAATACTAGAAAGGTATGACATGGTCATAGTTTACCAGAATAAATTTCACCCTGCAGATTTTATCTCTTGACTACCATGCCCTGCGATATTTGTAAAAAGGTAACTATGCTGCAGGTTTGCCTTAATGTGACATTACTATATTTGCTTATTTAATTTAAACCTTGGCAAATATTCTCTATTTTCCCATAATTCTGTAGTGTTTGGAATTTAAAGTCTGTATACTTTAATTAATATTCATGAGATACTAAGTTTTTTTGGATTTCAAGGACTGTGCCCAAGGTTATAAAACTGAGCATGGAAACCAGTCTCAAATCTCAAGCATCTGATTGGCTGAAATGGCGACCAGTTGCCTGACACTGGTTTCCAATCTCAGTTTTATACCCTTCAACCCAGGTTGATCCATGAATTAAAATCCTCTTTATTATATAGATGTATAATTTACAGTTTTGAAAATAGACAATTTTATGATAATGCAGTTTTTCAGAAAACAGTATTTTGTGCTAATGAATATAATTGCATTTATAACTTTGTTCTCTGTATTCCCTGTTCAGAATGTTTTGTGTCCGTGTGTTTGTCATGGTGATGATACTGACATGTCCCAAGGTGGTCGACCGGGCAGCCATGTTGAGCCAGTGGATACAGATTGCCATGGAAACCAAAGGAACTCTGGGAAACTTGTTTGCTTTTGAGAATATCATGGATGGATTGATGTCAGATCAGGTATAGCTAGTATAAAACATAGGCTGTAAACAGTTTTTCTTATGATTTTATTGCTTTTTTAAAAGAAAAAAAACAACATTTATTGCAAATTGTTCTGTACTTATTTTATGGATTTTGAAAGACATTTTATCCATGAATTAAATTCCCTGCAATATCAAACCATTTCATATAACCCTTTCCTCCATAGACATCACCTTTATTGCGTGGGTGAACAGTGTAGATCCAGATCAGCTGGCACATCCATTTGCAGATCCTGATTTGACGGCAAAGATGGATCTACACTGGTGCACATGGGTAAAAATGCGTATATATGGAGGAAAGGGTTAACCTAAAACTATGTGAATATTCCAACTGTACAAAACTAAATGGTGGTCTGAACCCTTTACTGCATGGGATATCGCCAGTCTGAACAGTATAGATCAGTGCCATCTGATGAGGATCTGCACTGTTAGCTTTTACATATTTTATGTTAATACTGACCAAGTGTTAACCAGGATAGATTGACCAGACAACAAGGATGTGCTGGCTTATCTGGATTTACACTGGTTGCTCTTACCATAAAACCAGTGTACGTAGAGTAAAGGGCTAAACATTAGTGAATCTTAAACAATCGCAGACGATTTTCTGAACTACAGTACCTCATTATGAAGCTTTTAAAAAAGAAAATTTTACCACTTCGAACAATGAGAGTTGTGACCTTCAGAAAGTATATTTGGCATAAATAGAGTTTGCAGCTTGATTTTGAGGCACCGAAATAGAAAACTCCAGTTGATATGTACTTTAATAATTGCAGTTACAATTATTTATTTTTATGAAATACCATCTATTATTCTTGTTGTTTAATTATTCAAATTAAAATATTACAAACTTTTACTGCAAATAAGATGAAAAGTTGCCATCAAGGATTTCATTAAAGTGTTGAAGAAGACTCAAGCAAGCCAAGTATGTATAATTTTAACACATTAATGTATTATAGATCCTGCGACTACGAGACACCTGGATGGTATTAAGACAGAACCACACCGGCAGTGCCTTTCTGTTTGACACAAAGCTCAAATCGGCTTTCAGAATGTTACATGATGGCAGCGGATCCTTACCTGTACAGGATATATGTATTCCTGCCATCAATTCCATAGTGCAACTGATGGAGAGAACTCTACAAGACCAAAATTACCTCCCCTGGGAGAGTACTGACATGACAAATGGCCTTGACATTATGTTAATTCACCTTGATATTGCTAGAGTTGTAACTGCGCAATGTGGGGTTTATAGAGTGACTGGGAAAGCTTTAATGAAGGATTTGGAACCAGACCAGGAAAAGAATGAGATGTTTCAGACAGAGTTTCATCTGAGGTTTCTGTGGGGAATGAAAGGGGCAGGAGTGAATAGAACTGAACGACACAATAAGTTTAAAATGTTACTTACAGCATATTCTGAAAAAATTGAGAAAGATGATGATGATGGTACTGCTGTATAATGTCAAAGTCTTCCAACTGTAACGTCGTGCCAAACCTTATATATTTTTATCGGATACTAATTTTCTACCTGTTGAAATCTGAAAGCTTATATGCAGAAATTGTGTTTTGCAAGTGCAGTGACAATAAAACAGGATATCACTGCTTTAGAGACACACTGGATGAAGTTGAATCTCATATTTAGATTTTAGTGTGAAACTGTTAGTACTGTATTTTAACCTTTACACCATGGATATGCCTGATATCACATTAGTGACAACTTCAGATCTGGATCTGGTCTGGATCTACACTGTTTGATTCTTTGTCAGAAATAACCTAATGAATCTGAAAGTGAACAGTGGAGTTCCTAATCAGATGGCATGGATGTGATGATCTGGAACTACACTGGTAGCCCATGGGATATGAGCTGTATCTCGTGTAGTAAAGAGTTGACGCATGCAATATGGTTGTGTATTTCATTAAGTTTCATTTACTTTTGTACATTCCTCAATTTTTATGGCAATTGTAACAAGCATTATTATACTTTCTTGTTGACTGTGTGCTTATTTAGGAATGCAATTAAATAATGCATAATACACTTATTTAACCCATAGTGACACGGTGAGCTTTTGTGATCCCAATTTGTCCCACATCCTTCTGTAAACTTTTTATTTAAACGACATCTCCTCTTAAACCCCTGGGCCAAAGTTGATCAAACTTGCCACGGATGTTCCTTGCATAAAGCTCTTCCAAAGTTGTTCAAAGAAATCAATTCCATGCAGAACTCTGGTTGCCATGGCAACCTAAAGGAAACACTTTAAAAATCTTCTTGTCTGAAACCACAAGGCCTAGAGCTTAGATATTTGGCATTTAGCACCCTCTAGTGGAACTCTACAAAGATTGTTCAAATTATTTCCCTGAGGTTAAAATTGGCCCCGCCCCAGGGGTCACTTCATTTTACATAGACTTATATAGGAAATCTTTAAAAATCTTCTTCTCACAAACCACAATGCATACAGCTTAGATATTTGGTAGGTAGCATTGTCTAATGGATGTCTACTCAACTGTTTAAATTATGTCCCCTGGGCCACGCCTTCGGGTTCTCTTGGTTTACATATAGTTATATAGGAAAAACATGAAAAATCATTTTTCTCTGAAACTAATAGGACTAGATCTTAGATATTTGGTGCTGAGTATTGTGTAGAGACCCTTTATCAACTTTGTTTAAAAGTTGGCCCTGGGGTCAAAATTGTTCTCGCCCTGGGGGCCCTTCATATGTAAAAAAGGCAAACTTTAAAAATCTTTCTACTGGAAACCTCAATGTCTAAAGCTTAGATATTTGGTATGTAGCATTGTCTAGTGGATGTCTTGTAAGTTTGTTCAAATTATGTCCCCTGGGCCAAAATTGGCCACGCCCCAGGGTTCTCTTAGTTTACATTGATTTATATAGGAAAACATGAAAAATCATTTTTCTCCGAAACTAATAGGATTAGACCTTAGATACTTGGTGTTGAGTATTGTGAAGAGACCCTTTACCAACATTGTTTAAATGTTGGCCCTGGGGTCAGAATTGGCCCTGTCCTGGGGGCCCTTAATATGTAAAAAAGGAAAACTTTAAAAATCTCTTTCTACTGGAAACCTCAATGCCTAAAGCTTAGATATTTGGTATGTAGCATTGTCTAGTGGATGTCTACCACATTTTTGACTTGATTTTACCACACTTGCACAAAACTCTTCCAAGCATTGAGCAGTTGTTGACAGGTGAGCGACCCAGGGTCCTATGGACCCTCTTGTTTGAATTTGACAGAGGTTGCATGTGTGGACCCTGGTCAGTCTGAAGGGTTGTGGACATTTTTAAGAAATACACATGTTTTTTTTACAACTGCTATTGTTATTTTCAAGTTGCAGAATTCTGTTGTTGCTAATGATAGAGAACTGGCCATGTGTACAGTGTGGAAAGTGATACTGACCAGGAAGGGATATTGTTCAAAACAAAAGCTTGTGTATGTGTTTTAGCAATGTCAGATTTGATATGACATATCATTAATAAGCAAAAATTTATGGCTTTTCCATAAAAAATGATGCATTTCAATATCCATGAAAATATCGCAAATTAGGCCTAAAATAAAATATTGTTTGTTTCCCCATCCACGACCGACCCGAAAAAATCGGCCCGACCTGAAAAATTTTATCACCAAAACCTAAATAATATTTTTATGCTCCCCCCGAAATTCGGGGGAGCATATAGTTGTCGCTTTGTCCGTCCGTCCGTCCCGTTCGTCCGTTCGTCCGTCCGTCCGTCCGTCCGTCATAATATTGTCCGGACAATTACACAAAAACTATGAGAGGTATCAAGACTAAACTTCATAGGTAGTTAGATCTCGTTGAGGAGCAGTGCAGTGCACAAGAACTATAACTCTTGCTTTATTCATTTTTGAGTTATTGCCCTTTGAAATTTCTCATACTTACTTTTTGTCCGGGGCATATCTCACAAAGTATAAGAGTTATGAAGTTGAACCTTCATAAGTAGATAGATCTCAATGAGGAGCAGTGCAGTGCACAAGAACCATAACTCTTGCTTTATTCATTTTTGAGTTATTGCCCTTTGAAATTTCTCATACTTACTTTTTGTCCGGGGCATATCTCACAAAGTATAAGAGTTATGAAGTTGAAACTTCATAAGTAGATAGATCTCAATGAGGAGCAGTGCAGTGCACAAGAACCATAACTCTTGCTTTATTCATTTTTGAGTTATTGCCCTTTCAAATTTCTCATACTTACTTTTTGTCTGGGGCATATCTCACAAAGTATAAGAGTTATGAAGTTGAACCTTCATAACTAGATAGATCTCAATGAGGAGCAGTGCAGTGCACAAGAACCATAACTCTTGCTTTATTCATTTTTGAGTTATTGCCCTTTCAAATTTCTCATACTTACTTTTTGTCTGGGGCATATCTCACAAAGTATAAGAGTTATGAAGTTGAACCTTCATAACTAGATAGATCTCAGGGAGGAGCAGTGCAGTGCACAAGAACCATAACTCTTGCTTTATTCATTTTTGAGTTATTGCCCTTTGAAATTTTTCATACTTACTTTTTGTCCAGGGCATATCTCACAAAGTATAAGAGTTATGAAGTTGAAACTTCATAAGTAGATAGATCTCAATGATGAGCAGTGCAGTGCACAAGAACCATAACTCTTGCTTTTATTGATTTTTGATTTATTGCCCTTTGAAATTTCTCTTACTTATTTTTTGTCCAGGGCATATCACACAAAGTATAAGAGTTATGAGTTATAAGTAGAATGAATTCGTTGAGGAGCAGTGCAGCACACAAGAACCATAACTCTTGCTTTATTCATTATAGAGTTAATGCCCTTTGAAATTTACCATACTTACTTTTTGTCCGGGGCATATCTCACAAAGTATAAGAGTTAGGAAGTTGAAACTTCATAAGTAGATAGATCTCAATGAGGCGCAGTGCAGTGCACAAGAACCATAAATCTTGCTTTATTGATTTTTTATTTATTTCCCTTTGAAATTTCTCTTACTTAGTTTTATCTGGTGCATATCTCACAAAGTATAAAAGTTTCTGAACTTGAAACTTCATAAGTAGAATGATCTCAATGCGGAGCAGTGCAATGCACAAGAACCATAACTCTTGCTTTATTCATTTTTGAGTTAGTGCCCTTTGAAATTTCTCATTTTTTGTCTTATTTTTGTACAATATTGTAAAATGCTTTCTGTTTGAATCGTAAAGGAAACTTTCAAATACAATATCTTTCTTACAAATTCTTCCTGTTCTAACAAAAAAGTATTTGTGACAAAGCGGCGTTGGGGAGCATAACCCGTCTCTGACGGCTCTTGTTTTTTATTTGGTTCTAAAACCTGGACACAAAAAATGCATTTATTTGTAACCAGTTTCATTACAAATCCGGATGACTTGTTCTTTTGCAGAAAGGCATTCATCTACAATTATTATCATGTAAACTTGGTACATATTCAAATTTTATAGTTTTGTAATTCTCCTTGGAGTTATTCTGTATGTGGATGATTCTTCAAAAAACTTTCAAATAAAAAAATATTTTGACATACCTACCCATACTTCATCTGCCTGGGTCAGAATGGGGAAACAAAGAATATTTTAAGGCTGGCCTTACTCAGTTATATACTACTAATTTGACAAGGGCCACTTTTGAAGTCTTTAAGTTTTCCCGCTAAAATAATGTTACATTCGTGTTACAGTTTAATAATTCAACCTGGGTTAGAATATTCTAATATTCTAACCCAGATTCAACTCAGATGACTAATTGATTGGTTTTACCAATGCTTAATGTATCATAAACTGTTTAAAATGTTAACCTTAACAATAATAATTACAGAAAACAAAAGTGAGTTTTGAGTTGTATATAATGAAACACTAAGCCTGCCAATATCTATCAATACCAGATCAATGGACTTGCTGTACAGTACATTCACCCAATAGATTACGTCCATAGATTGAGATAATGACCTCATCAGACATAGCTGTATATATTACAGAGCTTATTGCAGCAGTAAACTTACATTGTCGCAAAATATGCTATATACACATTAAACAATGCTTTTCTCCATGGAAAGGAGAAAATAATGATATATTTATCACATAGGCAAACATTGAAGATCCAGATCAACTAACACATCTGTGCCACCTGATCAGGATTTACAGTGTTGGCTTTTAAATTCATTAGGTTTTTTCTGACCAAGGAACGACCAGAATAGAACGACCAGAATAGATCCACATCAGATGGCACAGAAAGGCTGTCTGATCTGGATCTTCACTGGTCGCAGACACAATAAAACCTGTACATATGGAGTAAAAGATTCTTGCTAATAGCCTTTTTGTCATTGGTACAAATAATGGATGTAAATCCTTTTATGTTTTGAAGCAAGAATTTGAAATCAAATGAAATTTTTACAAAAGAAAATTTTCTAGATTTAATTTACACAATCCTTCATTTATTTATAGATATTTTCATTTATAAATTCATTATATTAACCATAATGGTTTCAGTTAATATTCTTTTATATGCGTTACACAATTACAGTTTACACATATTATAGATCCATTGTTTATGTATTGAAACAGATTCAATTTTATGATCTGCTAAATGTGCTAACATTTTTAATATTTTATCTATTTTATATAAGATTTCTATCATTTTACTTTAATAATAACATCACTGAACTGCCAAAAATTGTTGATTATTTACATCACTGCATTTTTCCAGTACAACAAAACATCCAAATATGTGAGTAGAGCTAAAGTATCTGAACATTTAATTCTATTCCTAAGAAAGTACATGTATTTGTTACATACTGGAAGGGACTTTTTTTTACATTTATAAGAAGTACTGATAGGCTTTCCCAAATATAATATAATGCAGATCTTGATCAACCAAAACAAATCTAATGTGTTAACATTTATGACCTAAATGTTCAATTTACAATTTTTAGTTGAATTTTATGTATTTTGTTCAAAATTAACAATGGAACAAATGTTTCATTTATATTTTTTGATCAATGTAAAATGTACATCTTATATTCCTGTCACAATAAATGCCAAATGAGTTAGTATCCTTTACTGCATAGATCCAGCTTTATTGCTTGTGTGAACAGTGTAGATCCAGATCAGCCATCACATCCATGAAGTCTGACAGGATCTACCTTGTTTGCTTCTTGGTCAGAAATAACATGAATCCAAAAGTGCACAGTGTACTAGTAGATTCAGTTCAAACAGCATATATGTGCAAGCTGATCTGGATCTACACTGTTTGCCATGGGATGACAGCCCTATCTCATGGAGTAAACGGTTAAATGAATGTTTGTTTATGCTCTTCTTGAAATTAACAATACACTAAACTTAACCTTGCTATATTTATGCTACTGTTCCCACCATTAACACATGCTATCCATTTATATTTGGCTATATTGTATATTGACTAACTGCACTAACTGCAAAAAGACCGATCCTTGGGTACCTTGAAATCCCACCCTCTCATTTTTTCTCTTTTTTGCACAAACATTGATCATGTGCACTAATATATTAAAGTTTGTATGTGGATCTTTTGTTGGTTTCATTGACAACTGGACAGGAGGTTATAAAACTGAGATTGGAAACCAGTCTCAAATCTCAAGCATCTCATTGGGCTGAAGGTTATAAAACTGAGATTGGAAACCAGTCTCAAATCTCAAGCATCTGATTGGCTGAAATGGCGACCAGTCGCCATTTCAGCCAATCAGATGCTTGAGATTTGAGACTGGTTTCCATTCTCAGTTTATAACCTTGGACACAGGACAGGACTAGGGATCCACGAGTTAACACACGTATAATCATGATTTGTATGATACATGTACTATGCAATACAATATTTTACACGATATGATTAATCTTTATGCTATGTTATTTGTTTATGTTTCATCTATTACAGATGTTGGAGAAAAATAAAGCATTTTATTGCACTCTGTGTTTCTTATGACAAGTAGTTTATGAACAACGATATGTCCTTGGGATGCAAGACAAATTCTTATGATTTCAACTTGTATTTACAATAAGAAACTGTGTTGCAAAGCAGGTATGGGAACACATTAAGAATGTTCAGTGACAAGAACCTTACATACCTTATTAGCTTTTATAGTTAACGCGAATGATATTTGTCACATATCATCATAATCAATGTTGTAGAAGAGCTCTGCAGCTCTTGAACTAATCACTGTACAGTCCAGTCGCGATTTAACGAATAGGCATCGGACCAAGCCGATTATTCGTAAAATCGCATTTTTCGTAGTATCGCATTTTTGATATCGTCATCACTGTTAGAGGAGTTGGAGGATGGTGCTCGAGTGTCGAGGATTTCAGTGACGATGTCCTCATCAGTGGCGGCGGCTGATGTCGGCAGTTCTTCTCTGTAATTAACGTATGCTACTAAGTTAGCTCCATCACCTATTGATGCCATGCGGCTCAGTGGAATGTCGTTAAGCTGATTGCTTACAGAGCATATCGTGTCAGAACTGCTTGGGTCGATAATTGCTCAACAATACAAAACACGGATATCGCTTGAAAAGGTGTAAAAATCACCTGTCGGACCGAAATTCGTTAAATTGCATGTTTATTACACTGTAAATAAGCTTAAGGGACTGTCATAATTATTCGTTATATCGCATTTTTCGTTAAATCGCGTTTTCGTTAGATCGCATCTTTTTTATATTGAATAAAGAAGGAATTCGGACGGGACCGGCCGCCCAATTCGTAGTATACCGTTATTTCGTAAAATCGCGATTCGTAAAATCGCGACTCGACTGTAGTTCATAAAAAAAACCAATACAGCTTTGACAGCAGACATAAAAATTGTGTCACAATTATTTGCACTTGATGCCAGTAGTATATTCAAAATTTTTAGGACAGTATTTCCAAAATCATAGCAGTTAGTACTACAAGATTTTTAAAGAACCAGTTGCTCCTCCAACAAATGAAGAATCCCAAGTCCATCTAAGACATTACCTGATCAACTGAATGTGAACACCTTCTATTTCCCAGTTGAGGGGTTTAAAGAACTGGTTATTTCAACGTTAGAGCATCAAACTGATCAATCAGCCTTGTCTATGGCATTAATGCTGAAGCCTGCAATTGTTTTCAAGAGAGATTCTCCTTTAACCTGTCCCACCATATATACACCTATATTGCATGGGCTAACAATGTATATCTAGATCGGCTGGAACATCTGTGCCATCTGATAAGGATTTTCATTATTTGCCTTTTTATTTATTTATTAGGTTATTTCAGACCAAAAAGTGAACAGTGCAGGTCCTGATCAGTCAACATGGATGTGCCGGCTGACCTGGATCTATACTGTTTGCTCATACAATAAAAGGTGTATATATGGAAAAAAGGGTTAAGTGTAACTACTGACATATATGTGGTCTGCTGAGTCATCAAAACCTGTTTAGGTTGCCTAGAATGCTCATTAAATCCTTAGCTCCTTAACTTCATATATACATATTTTAACATGTGCAACCAGTGAAGATCCGGATCAGCTGGTACATCAGTGCCATCTGATATGGATCTTCACTGGTCACATCTTGGTTAAGAAATAACCTTATGAATCTAAAAGCGAACAGTGTAGATGTGCCAGCTGATCTGGATCTACACAATAAGGTGTATCTAGGAGTAAACAGTTTACCGTCTTCTAGTAAATGCAGTCACTACCTCACTACTTCTAGAGCAGAGACCACTCTTTCGCTTGGGGGATGATATATGTAATTCTGTCAGTCAAAATTTGCATTTCAAGCAGGATAAGAGAAGACAGAACAATATTAATGAATTTTTTTATTATTTACTTTACTAACATAAATATTACAATTATAATGTATGTCAAAGGTACAAGATAAAAGAGTTAAAGTGTGCTCACATCTGATACTGACAGATCTCTGTTTATGCCCAACAACAAAAATGCCCAGAGTGGTGACTTTCAAATAGAACAATAAATCTGAAAGAATGTTTATATATCTAAACTTTATAGTTGATCTGCGCTATGTGGAAGTGTAATTCTGGGGGATAAATTTGCCTCTTCAATTTTGCTTCAACACAAGTTAATAGTTGATTTCTATTAAACAGTGTGTTTTTGTTACTCAGTTTGACCTCAGCATTTATATTACCTTAATAAACAATAATGTTTAAGAATCCAAGCCTTGATGTAAATAAAAGTAGCAGACATGAGCACACTATTACGCTGAGGTCAGTATCTGTATATACACAGAGAAGGCCGAGATGTTAACACTGTTTGTGCCTGAATCAACTGGGAAAATCAACACAGAAAATTGTCACAGATTGAGCAATGCTGTTTCTGAGGATTTCATATCAAAGTTGTAAGTTATCTGAATTCTAAACTTTACATACAACAAACAACCATTTTATTTCATATTGATAGATTTTTGCACTGGTTTCCGATGAAGAAAAAATTTACCTGCTATAAAGAAGAGGTTATATATTTGATACACTTTTTAGTCTAATACAGATCATGATGGTCTAAGTTAATTTTATAAAATGTTCATAAAACATTGACTACAAATCTGACAAAAAGATCTTAAGAACATCACTTCAATGTGCCAGAACATTCCGAACACTGTGAATATACAAAATTCATGAACATCAGAATGTCAGACCCCGAGTATCTGTGTGTAAGAAATTTGCAAAATTCTTAGCATTTCCTATGGTTTGGTTTCCTCAAACATCAGTTTTTATCAATTTTTATCAATTTAGGTAATTTTTGATTGGTTGACATTAAGCATGGTCCCGAAACTGACCAATCATACACTATCGGGAGATTTGAGACTGATCTCCAAACAGATTTAAGAAGTTGTGATAAATGTTCGATAAATGTGAAATTGGTCGTGTAACTCAGCAGAATGTTCCAAGTTTAAAGCATGATGTTAGATTTGCCCCGACACTGGATCTTTGTGACATTCTATGATTGTAATGATTAAGGCAGCAATCATTGTAAATACTGACAGAATGACAGTACATGTAATCATGAGTCAACTTAATACTTGAAGGTTCTACTAATTTTTTAAAATAAGACAGCAATTTACAAAAACACAACAAAAGAAACGATATATTCCTAACATAGATATAACAAATAAAAGTTTTCCATTTAAAAGTGATTAACAATTTAAACATGTAAAAAAGGTTGACTACCGGTATCAGCCAGATCAGATTTCAACAAGATGCCCAGAGAGAAAAGCAGGGTTTGAATATCAAACTAACCACACTTTCACACAATGCCAGCAAATAAGTGTTTGTAGAGTTCTTCAAAGGTTGTAACACCATGGGGATATATCTATTAACACATGGGCAAACCATTGCCCAAGATAATATAACTGAACATGGAAACCAGTCTCAAATCTCAAGCATCTGATTGGCTGAAATGGCGACCAGTCGCCATTTCAGCCAATCAGATGCTTGAGATTTGAGACTGGTTTCCAATCTCAGTTTTATAACCTTCAGCCCATGTATCTCTGTATCAGCTAGCAAAACTTTTCTAACTGATCAGGACCTACACTTATCGATTTTAGGTCATCGGTGACCTAGGAGGGAACAGTCTAGATCCAGATCATATGGCATGGATGTGCCAACTGATCTGGATCTACACTGGCTGCACACAAGATAAACCTCATTAATACATGTATGAAGTAAAAGGTTACTCTGTGTGTGCTAGCATTTTCAACCAAATCATGAACAGTCCTTCAAATGTAAACAATACTCAGCAAAACTGTAAACTTAATATTGTTCTACATAGGTGCTTTCTTCAGAATGATAAACAAAAAATCTGTGGTTGTAAATGTTTTAAGAATTTAAAAGATGAAGCAGAACGGCAACTGGTTTGCTTTATATTACACTTCTCTAGAAAAAATTTGTAAACACCACAGACAGTTAAAACATACAAAGAGGACTACTTTTATTTAAGGCATTAATTTTCTTGTAGCAGTTTAGCATTTCTGATCTCCATTAACAGCATAAGTCAATAAATAATGTGGAGAGATGGTGAAATTAGAAAATAGCATTAAGAAGAGTGGCAGCAAGATATCACCTTGCTTGCCTATGAGAGTTTTCACCCGTCAATAACTGCAGTATTACCCTTCAATAAAACAGCTGACTTTTTTTCAGATTAATGCCAACTACAGAGGTATTCAGACAAAATCCCATCTTTCACTTAATGTTGCGTAGATCCTTCCTGATAAAACCACAACTTATTTTTTTGTAATCTACAAGTTTTCATGTAAAGTTGTTTTCCTGACATCATTTAATATTTATTTGAAATTACTTTAGTTTTACTTGTTACAGTGAGTTTTACTTGTTACAGTGATAAAAAGATTTTGTAAATGTAAAATTCAGTTAAAAGGGTTTTCATCTGAAAGGGACTCACCCGGGTTAGGATACTAAATTCTTGAGAATAAGAATTTCTTGTAAGGGAATTTAAAACACAAATACAAAGTCTTGATGAAGTTTACAAGAAAGTTTTATCCTTATAATGTGATTAAAATAGAAAACTGTTTTGTACAAACTGAGGGTGATAAAAATTTACACTACAATACAGATGAAAATAAATGCAGTTTTTTTTTTAAATATATCTATATACTTTATTAGAATTTCCTACACATAAATATTAATAATACTTTCTAATCACTTTAACAATACTTGATGTTAGGAATAAATATTTGTATTACCGGTATATTCTTCTTGTGTTAACTATATTAGATGACCAAAAATAGCATGGAGTATTCAAATATCAATTTGTTCAAAGAATCAAAATTTTCGAAATAAAAACAATAATAAATTTTATGGAAAAGTATTAAACGTTTTGATTGTACAACACTGATAAATCACTCTAATTACAGTAGTATAGTAAACAGGCGACACAATATCGAGTATTCAGTAGAAGAATGTGTATAAATGTCTGACGATGACAAGCACTAGATGGCGCTCTACAGTTGTGGTCAGGGAACTTTCTGTCCTTGTGCTTCACACATGTAGTATAATACAACAACCATCAGATTTTTATTGCCGTCTCACTGCTGTCTTGATGTTCTGAAAAATCGTTATGTATTCAATGATTTAAGTGACAACAGACATGTAAAGCTGTTACTTAGGTTTATTACCTCCATTGATAGTTGGATGGGGGATGCTATTGAGGCTTACTGTTCCAGGGCAAAATTAAAATTACCTATGTTTGCTCTAATGCCACCCATCTTCAAACATTTGTGTAAGTTTGTAGATCTTGGAAAAAAAATGTTTATGGAGTCAGTGATGTAAATGCAAATATAAATTGTTCGAGTATTTAGTCAAACAAGTATCAACTACAAAACAAATATATCTGTCTATGTTCTCATTTTAAAATGAATTGTCATCAATTATAACAAATTTAACACAATTTTTAGAGAATTTTTACAACCTTTTATACTGGAAAAAAGTACAAAAGTTCTGTATGATGAGGTATTTTACAATTATTGAAAGTGAAAAAAAATTCAACAAACTTAAAAGTCAAGTAAAAGAAGTAATAAAACAGCTTAAACTTAACAAGGCTTGTTTCTGAACGAGGTTACCACTGGTGATTGCTGGGAGGATGTCAGAATACCCTTTTCACCCTGAAAGTTTTGTTTTTTCAAGAAAAAGGACAGCTTTTAATTTTGTTAACTTGCAGTTGTCTAATAAACATTCAATAAGCTGTAATTAAGCATCTGGGTTACATAGTAAAAATTAATCAATCCACTGTTTGCAAGTTTGTCAGAATGTTAGTTTGGAGCCCTATTGTCTTCTTTTGACATGCTTAAATAAGAAGATGGTAAACAACTGCTATCTATAATTCTTGTTTGTGTTGTAATAGGAATGATAGTGATTATTGATTTGCAGAAGATCAATGCCCAAGGTTATAAAGCTAAGCATGGAAACCAGTCTCAAATCTCAAGCATCTGATTGGCTGAAATGGCGACCGGTCGCCATTTCAGCCAATCAGATGCTTGAGATTTGAGATTGGTTTCCAATCTCAGTTTTATAATCCTGGGACCATGGTTACCTTCTGGATGTTGATCCCCGTCAGCTTCTCCACGACTCCCGGCATCTTCTCCATGATGTCGAGCACCTCGCCCGTCAGCTTGGAGATACCGATGTCTCCCTTACCACTGGATACCATGGTAACCTTCTTGGTGTGTGACAATGGGGCGGAGATCTCAGCAGCAACCTGAACACCAAAATAATGTGCTTCATTCAAAATGTGCAAACAACACTTTCTCTATCTTAACCCCTTCCTCCATATATACACCATTATGACATTGGCAAACAGTTTAGATCCAGAACAGCTGGCACATCCGTGCTATCTGACTGGGATCTACACTGTTCACATTTTTATTGAATGTGTTATTTCTGACCAAGAAGCGATCAGTGGAGATCCTGAACAGACAGCATGGATGGCCGATCTGGATCTACACTGTTTGCATATATGAGAAAATGGGTATATATGGAGGAATGAGTGTAACATGAATTCATGTCATCTGCACTATTCACTTTGTCTTATATGCAGCTGATTCAACAGCCCTATATTTCTAAAGGCTTTATTATAACAACTAAAAATATTTTGATTAAGAACTGAGGATATTAGGATATTCAATTGGGATATAAAATAACATTTGGCGTGTTTAAAGCAAGGGTGAGGCTTTTTAGGCTACACACATTGAAACAACCCAGCTGTTTTTCATACCCTGATAAACCCACTAAAGTATTGATTCAATTCTTAAGTAATGCAACACAATTTTTAGTCTGAGAGATACAAATTAATTTTAAGGATAGTTTACACATTATTATTGTTGGTAAACAGAAAGAAAAGAGAATTAACCCTTTCCTGGATATATACGCATTTTTACGCATGTGCGACCAGTGTAGATCCAGATCATCTGGCACATCCGTGCCGTCTGATCAGGATCTGCACTGGTCGCATTTTGGTCAGAAATATCCTAATGAATCAAAAAGCGAACAGATTAGATCCTGATCAGATGGCACGGATCTAAACTGTTCGCCCTAGCAAGTATCTATACAGGAAAGGGTTAAAAGTTCATATCTCATTGTTCAAACTCCACCATGCACATACAGCTAGCACTGGGTCTACACTGACCTTTGGAAGCGTTTCTAGGATCATGTCAATCATAGCAGCGTCCTGGTAGTCCTTCCAGGCATCCGCTTTCTTTGCCATCTGTTCTGCCTCAGCTTTAGCCTTAGCTTCAATAGCGAATGCCTCGGCCTCCCCACGCACACGGATAGACTCAGCTTCTGCTTCAGCTTCCAGGATCACTCGGTTTCTGTAGCAACAAACCAAACTCATTTTTAAAACCAATAAACTACGTATGCTTCATTATAAATTATAAATAAATTAATATAAAATTTGCTTACATTCAACTGGCAAGTATGGAGTTATTTCAACTCATTCTGCAGTACAAGTACCATTAAACGTCTTCCAATCCAGCTTATCTACATGTAATTTGGAGAAAAATTTATGTATATACCTATCTGCTGAGGTAACATGTAAACAGCAATTCATATACTCTTACCCTTGGTTCATGTTATAACATTTCATATATGAATATATATAAGCCTTTGAATTAAACTTAACTAGTCAATGTAATTAACTATGCTAGTCAATGAATATTTAACTGTTTCTTAAAGGTTAAAGCATTTTATTGTTTACTTTGAAAACAATTCAAAAGTTTACAATAAATTTTATCAAACAGACATTTTTAGCTTGTCATCAGAAATTATAAAACTAGATGGGTGTTCAGTTGAACACTTGTGTCGCCCTCTGGTGCTGTCGGATAAAAAATGCAAGTACAAAAAGGGGCATAACTCCATCAAATGTGACCTTGACCTTAAGAATATAGTATCGTCACGAGCGTATTGTCATAGGGAATATAATTTGGAAGTTTGATGAAGAAATATTAATAAATGGCAAAGTTACAGCCAACATTAAGTTTTCATATAAAGGGTAATAACTCCATCAAGTGTGACCTTGACCTAAAGAATATGGTATTATCAGGAGCGTGTTGTGAAAAGGAATATAATTTGAAAGTTTGATGAAGAAATGTTAAGAAATGGCAAAGTTATAGCCAATGTTAAGTTTTTGTAAAAAGGAAAATAACTCCATCAAATGTGACCTTGACCTTAAGAATGTGGTATCATCACAAGCGTGTTGTCATAAGGAATATAATTTGAAAGTTTCATGAAGAAATATTAAGAAATGGCAAAGTTATTGCCAACGTTAAGCTTTCGTGTCTAAATATAAGTACAAAAAGGGGCATAACTCCATCAAATGTGACCTTGACCTTGAGAATTTGGCATCATTTCGAGTGT
Source organism: Corbicula japonica (assembly GCA_038501625.1). Lineage (NCBI taxonomy): Eukaryota > Metazoa > Mollusca > Bivalvia > Venerida > Cyrenidae > Corbicula > Corbicula japonica. The sequence continues at coordinate 80,874 of JAZAYU010000304.1, forward strand.
GTTGTCATAAGCAATATAATTTGAAACTTTGATGAAGAAATATTAAGAAATGGCAAAGTTATAGCCAACGTTAAGTTTTCTTGACAGACCGACAGACTGACGGACGGACGGACAAAGCGGTCCCTATGTATCACCGTTTCTTCGAAAGGGCTACACAAAAAATCTTAGTCAAGTTCAATTATAAACCTCCTTTCCTCCATGGAAACAAACTTGTGATTGTTAACTGACCTGTCAGCCTCTGCTAGTTTCTCCATCTTGTATTTCTCTGCCTCGGCTGGCTTGCGTACCTTGGACTCTAGCTCACGCTCACGTCGCACAATCTCCTGTTCCTGGAGCTGAATCTGCTGCGTCCTCTCGATGACCTTGACCTGCATCTCTTCTTCTTTGATCTTCTGTCGGGTTTTTGCAGTCTACAATAACAATGTCATGGCACCTGACAAGTTTGTACAAATGCAAAATCAACATGAACATTCCAATGATTTTCAAGACAAATATCAAAATCTCTCTTGCATTTGAACATAAACCCCATCGGTAAAAAAGTAAGGTACTTAAATTAATTTGTTAACAATCTCTATTTTGAGGCAACTTGAAGTTTCTGCCTGTAGACTGACAGAGGGGTGGCAAATAGTAGTTTGACTACATAATTGTTCTTCCAAAATTGAAGCCATGATGAGTATATTTGACATTAACCCTTTCCTGTATAGATACATCTTTATTGCTAGGGCAAACAGTTTAGATCCAGATCAGCGGGCACATCCGTGCCGTCTGATCAGGATCTAAACTGTTCGCTTTTTGATTCATTAGGATATTTCTGACCAAAATGCGACCAGTGCAGATCCTGATCAGACAGCACAGATGTGCCGGCTGATCTGGATCTACACTGGTCGCACATGCGTAAAAATGCGTAAATATCAAGGAAAGGGTTAAAATGCAATTGTTCTTTACATCATGATACATGTACTAGTTAAACATTATTCCCCAACATCACAGGGTTTTAATCCTGCAGCAACATCCGCAACCCACTATTCACATAAGTAGAGATTTTAAGCCCAGGAAGCCAACCAATGTGATTGAAAAAAGTTAAAAGAACTTGTCTCAAAACTGCTGTTAAATAAACAAGTTTAAATTTATCTAAACAAGATATTGGTATGAACGATTCTAAAATCAAAGAAATGACTTTCATATGAATAAAACAACCAGTCAGTGAACATACCTGTAGTTCTGCAGCAAGGTCACTCTGAGCTTTCTTTGCCTGTACCTCCATGTCATAAGCTGCCTTCTTCAGACTGAAGTCCCGCTCAGCGTGGGCTATCTCAATGTCATTGGCATACCTGGATGCCATTCGTCTCTCCTCAGCCTCGGCTTCCTAAAACACATCACACTCGGTGTGTAAAATAATGCTAACTGATCACATACAAATCAACAGTTCAGTGCTCAATGGTGGATGTAAACAGGCCTGAAGGTTATAAAGCTGAGATTGGAAACCAGTCTCAAATCTCAAGCATCTGATTGGCTGAAATGGCGACCAGTTGCCATTTCAGCCAATCAGATGCTTGAGATTTGAGACTGGTTTCCATGCTCAGCTTTATAACCTTGGGCACAGTTCAGAGCTCAATGGTGGATGTAAACAGAAGCTCTATATTATGACTAAACTTTTCATTTTTTGACAAAAAATGCAAAAATGCTTTTTTAAATCCATGTTAACGAAAGGAAATAAGGTGATTTAATTTTAAAAAGTTTATAGTAACAATTGTAAATTCAAATTTCAAAACAGCAGTTAATGGTATTACAAACTGCAAATAGCTAGATGGTATTTGTGAATCTGAAATTTTAAACTTAAAAACATGTAGTTTCAACTAAAAGACATTTCATAAGTGAAATAACATTTCTTTGATGTTCAGACAGACATATTTCATAGGAAAGGTAATGCTAACTCTCACTATGGTCCACACTACAGCATCATACTCCTCATCCTGAGGTTGCTGGTTTAAATCTCAAAAGAGACTACATTCAGCTGCAATTTTCTCAATCCATATGCAGCACAATTTGTCACCTTAGTGCAATTATGGTATACATGTATATGAAGGAGATGTACTGTTATTGCAATAAGGTGACAAATTGCTGTGCCCAAGATCGTAAAACAAGCCGACATTTCAGCCAATCAGATCCTTGAGAATTCAGACTGATCTCAAACTTAGTTTTATGATCTTGGGCCCTGGTTTCAACCCAAGGCAGTCATTCAGTGTGTGTTATTCAAGTTGGAATATTGATGTAAATCATGCAGGATTAAACTAACAAAAGGGACACAAAGACAAGGTGACACAGTCGGCTATGATAAATTAAATCCTATATTTCTGGAGAATGTGTCTAGAATAGCTGATAATGAAATCTATTGAAAAACTGTTTGTTTTTTTTCTATAGGTCAAGTAGTTATAAAGAGTTATTGAGGTTGTATTCAAAAACCAGGGTCAGCTGGGATAAAACTTTAGGATACTTTCAATGGCCTGAAATGTGTGATGGGTGTATAAAAGGACAGACTCGAGGGAAATCCACATTTCATTTTCAGTTTATAACAAATTTAGGCTGAAATTTCTAGAACAAGCATCGATCAGATCTTATCTTTTGGCTAAAGCATTTTGAAAACTTATAAATAATGCTTAAATGTTGATTTTATGACTCGACGTATGTTGTCATGATAAAGCCTGGTTACCCTGGAGACAAGCTGATTGAAACTAACATAGCGGGAAATGAAAACAAATATTCTACATGTGCCTGGATTAAATTACTAGCTACAGTGAACTGGGAACAAGAATATACAATAACAGAAACCAAAGGTAACAAACTTTGGAATACAATTGGAATACATTAAATCAAATAAACATTTCTGAAGTGCTTAGTTTAGAGTTACTTTAAAGTGTGCACGATGGGGTTATCCACCCAAGGGAACTATATTTAAGCATAGACAAGGAGTGTTTGTTTCAGAGGAAACCAAGCTCTGCCAAACACAGCATAAATGACTTGCGTATTACCATGTAAATAATGCATTTTCACTTGTTATTTATGTAAACGTTTTTTTTCTTAATTCTATTACTTGAAAGTAGCAAAGTAATAATGGAGAAAACATTTACTATCATGATAGTCCTCAAACAAAACTGACCATGACATGTTGGTTGGAGGGCAAATGAAGAGGGGAGTTGGCTTTTTCTAGTTCAAGACCAAATGCCTGGAATAACAATCTGGTATGCAAGTTTTATATATTTTTATCAGGAAATTATTTTGTTCACTGGCCCCCAGTGTTCTTTTGTAGCTTAAGGGCTGTTTAAAAAAATGGCTGGTTTGGGTTTTCCTGTTATAAAATGTACAACAAACAGTTACATTCATTTTCCTACTAGAGGTGTCTCATCATGCCCTTTAAAGATTTGTAAAGTTTCATTAAAATAGCACCATCCGTTAAAAAAAAATTCTAAAATAAAGGGCAAAAAATGTCAGGAGCGTGACAAAAAAGTGTGACACTTTTCAAAATCACAATTGTCAGACCATTATTTTACAACAAGAGGGCCATGATGGCCCTATATTGCTCACCTGAGTACAAAAGTACTCTCAGCTTTACCCAAGGGCCTACATTTAAATAATGTTGGTAAAGGTTCTCTTCACAATACTCAAAACGAAATATCTAAGGTCTAGTCGCATTACTTTCAGAGAAAAATGATTATTTATGTTTTCCTATATAAATCAATGTAAATAAGAGAACACTGGGGCGTGGCCAATTTTGACCCAGGGGACATAATTTGAACAAACTTGGTAAGTATCCACTAGACAATGCTACATACCAAATATCTAAGCTTAAGGCATTGAGGTTTCCATTAAGAAGATTTTTAAAAATTGCCTTTTTACATATTAAGGGCCCCTGGGGCAGGGCCAATATTGACCCCAGGGCCAACATTTAAACAATGTTGGTAAAGGGTCTCTTCACAATACTCAACACCAAATATCTAAGGTCTAGTCCTATTAGTTTCGGATAAAAATGATTTTTCATGCTTTCCTATATAAATAAATGTAAACTAAGAGAACCCTGGGGTGTCGCCAATTTCGGCCCAGGGGACATAATTTGAACAAACTTGGTAGACATCCACTAGACAATGCTACATACCAAATATGTAAGCTTAAGGCATTGAGGTTTCCAGTAGGAAGATTTTTAAAGTTTTCCTTTTTTACATATTTAGGGCCCCCAGGACAGGGCCAACATTTAAACAATGTGGGTAAAGGGTCTCTTCACAAAACTCAAACCAAATATCTAAGGTCTAGTCCTATTAGTTTCGGAGAAAAAATGATTTTCCATGTTTTTCCTATAACTGTATGTAAACCAAGAGAACCCTAGGGTGTGGCAGATTTTGGCCCAGGGGACATAATTTGAACAAATTTAGTAGACATCCATTAGACAATGCTACTTACAAAATATCTAAGCTGTACGCATTGTGGTTTGTGAGAAGAAGCTTTTTAAAGATTTCCTATATAAGTCTATGTAAAATGAAGTGACCCCTGGGGCAGGGCCAATTTTGACCCCAGGGAAATAATTTGAACAATCTTTGTAGAGTTCCACTAGAGGGTACTAAATGCCAAATATCTAAGCTCTAGGCCTTGTGGTTTCAGACAAGAAGATTTTTAAAGTTTTTCCTATATAAGTCTATATAAAATGAAGTTACTCATGGGGCGGGGCCAATTTTGACCCCAGGGAAATAATTTGAACAATCTGTGTAGAGTACCACTAGAGGATGCTTAATGCCAAATATCTAAGCTCTAGGCCTTGTGGTTTCAGACAAGAAGATTTTTAAAGTTTTTCCTATATAAGTCTATGTAAAATGAAGTGACCCCTGGGGCAGGGCCAATTTTGACCCCAGGGAAATAATTTGAACAATCTTTGTAGAGTTCCCCTAGAGGGTGCTAAATGCCAAATATCTAAGCTCTAGGCCTTGTGGTTTCAGACAAGAAGATTTTTAAAGTTTTTCCTATATAAGTCTATATAAAATGAAGTGACCCCTGGGGCGGGTCCAATTTTGACCCCAGGGAAATAATTTGAACAATCTTTGTAGAGTTCCACTAGAGGGTGCTAAATGCCAAATATCTAAGCTCTAGGCCTTGTGGTTTCAGACAAGAAGATTTTTAAAGTTTTTCCTATATAAGTCTATGTAAAATGAAGTGACCCCTGGGGCGGGGCCAATTTTGACCCCAGGGAAATAATTTGAACAATCTTTGTAGAGTTCCACTAGAGGGTGCTAAATGCCAAATATCTAAGCTCTAGGCCTTGTGGTTTCAGACAAGAAGATTTTTAAAGTTTTTCCTATATAAGTCTATATAAAATGAAGTGACCCCTGGGGCGGGGCCGATTTTGACCCCAGGGAAATAATTTGAACAATCTGTGTAGAGTACCACTAGAGGATGCTTAATGCCAAATATCTAAGCTCTAGGCCTTGTGGTTTCAGACAAGAAGATTTTTAAAGTTTTTCCTATATAAGTCTATGTAAAATGAAGTGACCCCTGGGGCGGGGCCAATTTTGACCCAAGGGAAATAATTTGAACAATCTTTGTAGAGTTCCACTAGAGGGTGCTTAATGCCAAATATCTAAGCTCTAGGCCTTGTGGTTTCAGACAAGAAGATTTTTAAAGCTTTTCTTATACAAGTCTATATAAAATGAAGTGACCCCTGGGGCGGGGCCAATTTTGACCCCAGGGAAATAATTTGAACAATCTTTGTAGAGTTCCACTAGAGGGTGCTAAAGGCCAAATATCTAAGCTCTAGGCCTTGTGGTTTCAGACAAGAAGATTTTTAAAGTTTTTCCTATATAAGTCTATATAAAATGAAGTGACCCCTGGGGCGGGGCCAATTTTGACCCCAGGGAAATAATTTGAACAATCTGTGTATAGTACCGCTAGAGGATGCTTAATGCCAAATATCTAAGCTCTAGGCCTTGTGGTTTCAGACAAGAAGATTTTTAAAGGTTTTCCTATGTAAGTCTATATAAAATGAAGTGACCCCTGGGGCGGGGCCAATTTTGACCCCAGGGAAATAATTTGAACAATCTTTGTAGAGTTCCACTAGAGGATGCTAAATGCCAAATATCTAAGCTCTAGGCCTTGTGGTTTCAGACAAGAAGATTTTTAAAGTTTTTCCTATATAAGTCTATGTAAAATGAAGTGACCCCTGGGGCGGGGCCAATTTTGACCCCAGGGAAATAATTTGAACAATCTTTGTAGAGTTCCACTAGAGGGTGCTAAATGCCAAATATCTAAGCTCTAGGACTTGTGGTTTCAGACAAGAAGATTTTTAAAGTTTTTCCTATATAAGTCTATGTAAAATGAAGTGACCCCTGGGGCGGGGCCAATTTTGACCCCAGGGAAACAATTTGAACAATCTTTGTAGAGTTCAACTAGAGGGTGCTAAATGCCAAATATCTAAGCTCTAGGCCTTGTGGTTTCAGACAAGAAGATTTTTAAAGTTTTTCCTTTCGGTTGCCATGGCAACCGGAGTTCTGCATGGAATTGATTTTATTTGAACAACTTTGGAAGAGCTTCATGCAAGGAACATCCGTGGCAAGTTTCATCAACTTTGGCCCAGGGGTTTAAGAGGAGATGTTGTTTAAAGCAAAAATTGACGACGCACGACGCACGACGGACACAGGGCGATCCTAAAAGCTCACCATGAGCACAAGTGCTCAGGTGAGCTAAAAAGCTTGAGTAAAGACAAGTTTTAGTGTTGTGTTAGTTAAAGGTGCATTTATTAGGCATCTAATAATGATAAAATAAAGCATATTATACTTAAAGTAATCAAAATATATGCTATTAAGTCAAGCGTGGTAGATTAGAAAATACCTCAAGAAAATCAATACTTCTTTGCTTTATAGATTTATAGGACTTTTAAGATTAATAGTACATAAGAAATGTTTTGTGTATCATTAAGTTTCATGTTTCTAGATGCAATAATTATAATATTATCACCTCTATTGAAATTATATTTGTCTGCAGCTCCCTTCAGGGAATGTCAGCTAAATTTGTCAGGAGTGTGACATTATGCACATATTGCAATATTCTGTCAACATATAACATATGAAAACAAGAGCATGTTTTTTCCTAGAAGTCTATGTCATGTTTTGTTAAATTGTGACAAACAGGAATGGTCTTAGTGAAACATTTTTGAGTACACTGCACTTATGTGGTTGTCAGGAGTGTGACACACTTTTTTAACAATATGAATTATTTATCTTTATGCGATACCACAAGTTCTAAAGCACTTATATTTGATGCTTCAACATGTATTTTAACAGAAATACACATTTAAATAAGAAGAAACAGTGATACTTGTATTTTAAGCACATAAATTAAAATTCTTTGATTAATTTAATATAGGTCAATAAAGCTCCATAAAATTTTTATTCTGCCACATATTGGTATAACTTGATTGATTTTGATCACTGTAAAGACTGTACAAACATATGGACCAACCAGTTTGGACTTTTTATGAACTTAATTTCTTTACATTTTTTTCACTTCACTCTCAAATGACAATATCTCAGCAACCAGTTGACCGATTTCAAAAATCTTTCAGTTTTATACTCAGTTTCAATAAGCAAAAAATTCAGAATAACAAGTTTGGAATTTGAACGAACTTTAATTTTTCACTATTTTTTCACTTTTCCAGCCATTTTTTTTTAAACGGCCCTTAAGCAAGATCGGTGCCACTTCCTGACTCCCAAACATTTTAATAATTTCTGTTTTGTTTAAAGAGGGTTTCATGCATACACTGTTTTCATCCCTGTTTTGTTTAAAGAGGTGTTCATGCATATCTATCACATCTACTATTTACTTTACATTTATTCCTACATAAAATAATTTTCCTGTGGTAATAAATTAACAAGTCTAATTTTATTGACCCCTTTACTCCATCTATGAGTTTATCACCTGTGTTTTTGGTGAAGATCCAGATCAGCCCACACATACATGCCATCTGATCAGGTTCTACATTGCTCACTTCTTGGTCAGAAATAACATTAATAATCTAAAAAGGAACAGTTTAGATCCTGTGTCCAAGGTTATAAAACTGAGATTGGAAACCAGTCTCAAATCTCAAGCATCTGATTGGCTGAAATGGCGACCAGTCGCCATTTCAGCCAGTCAGATGCTTGAGATTTGAGACTGGTTTCCAATCTCAGTTTTATAACCTTCAGCCCTGATCTGATGTCATGGATGGATCTACACTGTTGGAGTAAAGAGTGAACAAATAAAATGTCAAAATCCCACATACACTTTCATAAGGAGGCTTGTACAGGAAGCATATTGAGCATTCCAAGCATTTCAAACAACATTGACAAACCTTAACGCCCGAGTCTTTCTGGGCTTCTGCTTCCCCTATCCTAGCATCCCTCTTCACCTGGGCTGTACGAGCCATGCCCAGGGACCTTAGATAGCCCTACACAGAGAATCAACATGGGACATTTTAACAGGTAAATGTTATTTTGTATGTGATAAGCCACAAAAGTATGCATGCATGAAAGACTGACCAAGCTCTCTGGCAAACTACATAATCAAGATACATAAATGTTGTAGTAGATTTTGTTTGGATTTCTTTCACTTTTAGAGATACAGCTCCAAAGAAATAAAACTTTCTGATCTTTTCAATTAACAGGTCAATCTTTCAAATCAAGCTTCACTCTTGCATGGGTAAAAACAGCATAGCTGCACCCTTCATCTAAGTGAGGTGGTTGCCCACCAGTGGGTCAAGGTCACCTTGATTCCAGAATCCTTTCTCGCTTCGGCCTCACCAATCTTGGCATCCCTCTGAACCTCTGACGTACGTTTCATGCCTAAGGCACGCAAATAACCCTAGAAATATCCAAAACAGATAAGTAACTTTGACATCAAACATAGTGGCTGAATGTTAACATTGTGGCTGAAAGAAATGTCATCATTATAAAATCAGACCGGTACCACATGAAACAACAAACTGCTTGATGCAGTACTGTTCACTCTGTTACCCCTTTCCTCCATAAATACGCATTTTTACGCATGTGCGACCAGCGTAGATCCAGATCAGCCGGCACATCCGTGCTGTCTAGTCAGGATCTGCACTGGTCGAATTTTTGTCAAAAATAGCCTAATGAATCAAAAAGCTAACAGTTTAGATCCTGATCAGACGGCACAGATGTGCCGGCTGATCTGGATCTAAACTGTTCGCCCACGCAATAAAGGTGTATCAATGGAGGAAAGGGTTAAACCTGAATGTTGCTTTACAGTCTTATATCCCCATTGGTCTCCATTTGGCCAATCAGAGGCTTAGGATTTGAGACTGGTCTCCGTTCTCGGTTTTATAATCATCAGCCTTGATCTTACCAATACATTACTTCATTTCTTCACAAGAAATGTGTAACCTTTAATTTCTTGAAGATCAAAATGTTATCTGCCTTCAAATCAAAGTTTCATCACAGATAAAAAAAATCAGGCCATGTAAAATGCATTCATATATTCTCATAATAGTGTTTGTTTAAGTGTACATTGTGTAAAAATAATAAACAGTGAAGTCAAATAAGCCATCTGTGCTCTAAATAAGCTTGCTGTTATGTGACTTATAAGGAGGAAATTGTTTCTTAAACCTAAACAGACACAAGCTGTATCTGTCACATGTAGGTCCTTGAGCAAACGAACCACCTATCTGTTCAAATGAGCATTTTTCCATAAATACAACAAATTTATGAGAAGTGAACATGGCTGTTAACAGACAACAGGCTGCAGAAATGAAAAGGACTATCTCAGTTCAGACTTTGCACAAACATGATAGAAGTGATTGATGTGACTTTACTTAAAGTATGCAATAAAACTTTTGCTATTTTTGCATGTGCAATTGATCGAAAAAAACAACAACTGGAAACTGCAGCACAAAATTTTGATCCAAGTTTAACATTTTGGTAAAGAAAATAAAACAATATAAAGTTTTTTATACGGGATACATATAATTTTAATAACAATGTGTATTTCAGTGCATTAAGCTTAAAAATATTTATTTTCAATGTGGTCCACCAAAAATGAGAATATGGAAAGTCATTTAACATAGCCTGACGATGGAAACTTTGTATTAAACTGACACACATAACCTTATTAAATGGAAACGTGTTAAATTGACAAACTGCATTAATTCTGACTACGTACACAACTGTTTTAGATTGTACATTTAACAAGTCATAGTATTATTATATTGCTGTTGTAACTTTGAGGGTGTACATTAGGTGCCAAGGTTATAAAGCTGAGATTAGAAACCAGTCTCAAATCTCAAGCCATCTGATTGGCTGAAATGGCAACTGATCGCCATTTTAGCCAATCAGATGCTTGAGATTTGAAACTGGTTTCCATGCTCATTTTTATAACCTTGGGCATTGGACAAAAATGCATTCAAAACCAAATACACATGCTGGGGAAAAGCCAAGCTTCATTGTTACAAGCATTCATGGAAACTAAAACTTAACACTGCTACATAAACTATGGCAAACTCCCGGCAGTGGTTACCTCCCCTGACAATAACGTATAGTGTGGCACAGCTAAGTCAAGTTTTAAAATTCATAATATTTATCTGTTTGATATTCACCCTTTTTTGCTTTGAAACAAATCTTTTTCTTTAAAGAATATAAATATTAGACCTGAGAAAATCAAGTGTTGCATTCTAATCAACGCCTGACCCATTTTTTAACCCTTTCCTGAAAATTTATGCATTTTTACACATGTGCGACCAGTGTAGATCCAGATCAACCAGCACTTTCATGCAGTCTAATCAGGATCTGCGCAGGTCGCATTTTGGTCAGAAAAAAACCTAACTAGTCTTAAAGCAAACAGTGCATTTCCTGATCAGATGGCACAGATGTGCCAGCTTATCAGGATCTACACTGTTTGCCCACACGAATAAAGGTGTGTCTAAAAGGGTTAAACAAATCTGTTTTCATGTATTTTTCTCTTTGCAGTGATTTATCTAGAACAGTATTTAACAAATATCACTGCGCTGGAGTTTGACACTAAAGAACAGAACTGAACTGCTTCACATCATCAATTCTATGCACTTAACTTATCTGCACCAAATCGGATTGACTAGAGGAAAAGAAATAATTATTAGAATATAAAGTTGTGCTAGGAGCACATATCCAGGTTTTAGTTCAAAGCTACTCCATCCTGTATAGATCATATAGAGGAAAGTCTGAATTGAGCCCTTGGCTGAAGGTTATAAAGCTGAGATTGGAAACCAGTCTCAAATCTTAAGCATCTGATTGGCTGAAATGGCGACTAGTTGCCATTTCAGCCAAACAGATGCTTGAGATTCGAGACTGGTTTCTAATCTCAGTTTTATAACCTTCAGACCTGGAATTTTTATCATGTGACCAATAATATAAAAATTTGGATATGGAAATATTTGAAATATTCATGTACAAACCCTCAAAATTAACTAGAACAGCAGATAAAATTAATATAAGAAAATATTAGATGGGTGTTCAGTTGAACACTTGTGTCACCCTAGGGTACATTGTCAGAATAAAAATTGTAGGTACAAAACGGGGCATAACTCCATTAAATGTAATCTTGACCTAAAGAAGAAGACATCATCATCACCGTGTTGCCAGAGGCAACATAATTGGAAAGTTTGATGAAGAAATTTGGCTTCACTGTGACCTTGTTGTCATGAGCAATATAGTTTGAAAGTTTGATGAAGATATATTAAGAAATGGCAAAGTTATAGCCAACGATAAGTTTTCGTGACAGACCGATGGACAGACAAAGTGATCCCGACATATTTCCTTTGCATCAAAAGAGCGACACAAAAATGAAACAAAGACAATTTATGTAATCGCAGATAAATTTATACCTGTTGACTTTAACCCTTTACTCCATATATACGTGTTCTATCACAAGTGTGAACAGTGTAGATCCTGATCAGCCAGCACATCCTTGCCACCAGATCAGGATCTACATGGTCTGCATCATGATCATTTATAATGAATCAAAAGCAAACTGAAGACCCTGATCCAGATGTCACAGCTGTGCAGGCGGATCTGGATCTACACGTCTGTGCCCAAGGTTATAAAGCTGAGCATGGAAACCAGTCTCAAATCTCGAGCATCTGATTGGCTGAAATGGCGACTGGTCGCCATTTCAGCCAATCAGATGCTTGAGATTTGAGACTGGTTTCCAAGCTCAGTTTTATAACCTTTAGCCCTGGATCTACATTTTTTAGCCAATGGAATAATATCCCATGTAGTAAAGGATTAATCATTCACATAAATTCCTGGAATTTTCATCAATAGTCCATGCTGTATAAGTAAAGCTATTTTGTATGAAGTAAAGGTTAAGGTTCTGGACTAGAAGTCTGCAGTCACATTGCTGAGAACTGAAAGGATCATTTGCCTTGTCTGTAAATATCCTGATACAAATATTCATTGGCTTACCTCAGACAAACACTATATAGAAACACAGCATTTTGAAAAAAAATGGTTTTAAGAAAAAGATTTAAATACAAGATTAGCATCCTCAGATACCCAGGTGGAGTATTATGCTATACTTCATTAATCATCCTTGAGAAAATTGACTTGTAGTTCAGTCATGTCAGGTTTACAGTTAAATCCTGTAACTTCGCACTTTATGCTTGACACTTTATGTCATCCAAGGAATTAAAATAAGTTTTCAATTGAAACTTTATGACAGTGAAATGTGACACCAATTCTGATAGGCTTTTTTTTATACAAGACAATTACTTGTTAACCAAGTATATAAATCAAATCAAAACAAGACAATATTTCCCAAGGCTGATTAATGGTGTAAACATAATACGCACAATGAGTTCTGAGGATGTGTAATTATAGCACAAACACAAAAAGCAAGTGAAACATGTTTGCTTTCTAATTGATCCTAATTGCTTTAGAACAAATCACATTTATAGCAGCTATTCTGTCATCAGCCACTAATGTGCATACATTTCATGCACATGAAATAAATAATAAACTATTTTAAAGCAGCCTGACCCTCGACATAAACAGCTGCATTTCCATTTTTCCTGAAGTGGCTGCTTATAACAGGTCTAACTGTACAGTTTTGATAAAAATTGAAATCTTCCATAAATAAAAATTCCTTAACCCTTTCCTCCATATATACGCATTTTTAAGCATGTGCTACCAGTGTAGATCCAGATCAGCTGGCACATACGTGCCGTCTGATCAGGATCTGCACTGGACGCATTTTGGTCAGAAATAACCTAATGAATCAAAAAGCAAACAGTTTAGATCCTGATCTGGATCTACACTGTTCACCCACGCGTTTAAAGATGTGTCTAAGGAGGAAAGGGTTTACTCTTAACCTGTTAAACAGATGTAAAATGTGTTAAAGCACATGGTAGCTTTCAGCAGACAAAATACAAAGCCCAATACCATACCTCCTCATCCCTGATGTCCTTGAGAGTGTAGCTGACCACACAGATACCCATGTTGACCAGGTCAGATGATGCAACATCAAACACATGTTTCGAAAACTTCTTACGATCTTTGTAGATCTCCTGTAAGTTGTATAACAAACACGATTTAGTATTGACTATTGTTAATGTGACAGTACACATTCTTAGAACCCCAAGTACCAAATTGTATACTGTATGTGAATATTTTGTGTATAGAATAGAGTCTATTAATACGTTTCTATAGAAAATAGATGCTGAAATGACCAGTTGCCCTACATTTGCAGCCATGTGCAGTTAAAAATAGATCAATCTATTTTGTTCATTGTAAGATAGAAAATAGAAAGGAGTTCTATTGAAACAAGAGGTGTTTGTCAAACACAAATGCCCCCCCTGACGTGCAAGTGATATCTATTAGCATTGAATTTAAATTTTTGTATGCAAAGGCCACTGTGACCTTGACCTTTGACCTACGGATCCTAAATCAATAGGGTTCTTCTATTGGTCATGACCAACCTCCACACCAAATATGAGGACTGTATCACAAAGCGTTGTCTAGTTATTGATCGGACAAGGTTTTTGTGGTCAAGGCCACTGTGACCTTGACCTTTGACCTACTGACCCCAAAATCAATAGGGGTCTTCTACTGGTCATGACCAACCTCCACACCAAATATGAGGACTGTATCACAAAGCGTTGTCTAGTTATTGATCGGACAAGGTTTTTGTGGTCAAGGCCACTGTGACCTTGACCTTTGACCTACTGACCCCAAAATCAATAGGGTTCTTCTACTGGTCATGACCAACCTCCACACCAAATATGAGGACTGTATCACAAAGTGTTGTCTAGTTATTGATCGGACAAGGTTTTTGTGGTCAAGGCCACTGTGACCTTGACCTTTGACCTACTGACCCCAAAATCAATAGGGGTCTTCTACTGGTCATGACCAACCTCCACACCAAATATGAGGACTGTATCACAAAGCGTTGTCTAGTTATTGATCGGACAAGGTTTTTGTGGTCAAGGCCACTGTGACCTTGACCTTTGACCTACTGACCCCAAAATCAATAGGGTTCTTCTACTGGTCATGACCAACCTCCACACCAAATATGAGGACTGTATCACAAAGTGTTGTCTAGTTATTGATCGGACAAGGTTTTTGTGGTCAAGGCCACTGTGACCTTGACCTTTGACCTACTGACCCCAAAATCAATAGGGGTCTTCTACTGGTCATGACCAACCTCCACACCAAATATGAGGACTGTATCACAAAGCGTTGTCTACTTATTGATCGGACAAGGTTTTTGTGGTCAAGGCCACTGTGACCTTGACCTTTGACCTACTGACCCCAAAATCAATAGGGGTCTTCTACTGGTCATGACCAACCTCCACACCAAATATGAGGACTGTATCACAAAGCGTTGTCTAGTTATTGATCGGACAAGGTTTTTGTGGTCAAGGCCACTGTGACCTTGACCTTTGACCTACTGACCCCAAAATCAATAGGGGTCTTCTACTGGTCATGACCAACCTCCACACCAAATATAAGGACTGTATCACAAAGCGTTGTCTAGTTATTGATCGGACAAGATGTCTACGGACCGACCGACCGACCGACCGACCTACCGACCGACCGACATGTGCAAAGCAATATACCCCCGCTTCTTCGAAGGGGGGCATAATAAATTGCTGAGGAATTTAAATTTTCATAGCTTCTGATTGGCTACAAATGTAGAGCAACTTTTAAGTTCTATTTGATCTTTCCGCTGTAAACTTTGAGGCTGAAAGGGCATGAATGTTTTCTTAAGCTTTCCATTTACTCATACAGATACTGTAAAATTATTGTCATGGCAGCCTAACTGTAAATTCCTGAAAAACAAAGAGACAGAAATAAATGAACCATATGCCTGATTTTGCTTCACAATCAGTTGAAAAACCAGAACTTGAACCAGAAAAAAGACATGTCTTGCTTACTTACAAAACTAAAGACAGATGGATTCCTTGTTCATGACTAAAATCACCCATCTCATGATAATTATTTTTGTTCAATTTAAAAACTATTTAAGGTTTGGAGTTTAGTGTAGTTCGGTAAATACGTTACCTCGACTGTCATGTTACCCATGATGGCTCGCTGGTGCCCCTCCAGTGTCTCCTGTGCCACCTTGCGTACCTCGCTCTCTGACTTGCCCAGGAACAGTTCACAGGCTGCTGCCAACATCTCCTGGCTCTGACCCTGTACCTTTACCTGTACAGTCATAAACAACAAGCTTAATTCTCCTAACAGCTACAGTCAGTGTTTACAAAAAGTTTTAGGCATCCAAACATTTCTCTTTAATCATTATCAGACACTGCTAATTGTTCTACCATGAATGATAAACAATTTTAAAGGTATGTCTTCCATAAAAATTTAAACCAAAGCATTTGTACTTTTTGCCAGATTTGCCCCTAGTGCAGACCTAGATCAGCCTTGTGACTGATCCTGCCAGCTGCTTATCTCTTATGTAAAAGATACACCTGGGCAGTTCATTCATTGATTTTAAAAGTGTTTTACAGAAATTCATTAACAGAATAGCAAACAGTGTAGAACCAGTTCAGACTTCTGGAATACACTGGCTGATATGGGTCTACAGTGAGGGCAAACTTAAGCTATGAATAGTATTAAGAGAATAAAATATATCATGTTCATTCTTGAAAATGTTTGGATTTTGAAAATGTCATGTAGAGTTAAATTCAACATTAGTTATATAATGCAATTAAAGTCAAAACAATTTGAGTTGTTCAAAAACAGCTTGTTTCAGAAGATAAACACTTAAAATTAAGTTTGTAATCTCTAAAAAGTTCATTATTCCAACATTCTAATTAATTTTTGAAAACCCTTATATTTAACATGAAAATAAGATTTATTTATATAGTTCTCATTTTTATTCATTATTACAAAAGGTTTTTTCTAATTTTAAATTATCTACAGACTAACGGACCTTGCTTAAATTTGCAACTGAATAATGATAACCTCTCTTTAGAAGAGAGATCTGGACAACAGATGCTTTACAACATAACACCTTCAGTCATATTGTCACAGAAACCTGTTACCCTCTTAACCCTTTCTTCCATAGATACACCTATAATTGAGAGGGCAAACAGTTTAGATCCAGATCAGCTGGCACATTCATGCAATCTGATCAGGATCTAAACTGTTCGCTTTTTGATTCGTTAGGTCATCTCTGACCAAAATGCGACCAGTGCAAATCCTGATCAGACAGCATGGATGTGCCGGTTGATCTGGATCTACACTGGTCGCACATGCGTATAAAGGCATTATATGGAGTAACTCCTGACCATCTCAGCCATCCTGCTGGGATTACCTGTCTCATCAAATTATTTCAAAATTTGTTCTGCAATTTTTTACAGAAGATTACAATAAAATGGAATTATACACGTTATAAAAGCCAACTATTTCATGTGAAGCCTCAACGATATTCCACAAGGCAGAAGACAATGCACATCAATGTCAGATTTTTTTTCTTTTCATCTTGAAAAAGAACACCTGGAATTTAATTGAATCCCAATGGAACCAAACAGTTTTAACATTTCTAGAATAAATTTTGTTTCTAAAACATATGTTAACAGTTAAGAAATGCAATTCAGTTTGATTTGAATGATTTCAATGATATTCATGTCAGTATTTGATGCAGCATTACCACCTGCCTTTAACTACAGATAGAACACAACAGAACATTTGCTTGCTGAATAATAACTTCCACTATGCTTACTCTCCATTAACACCAATGTGTTTACCTGGCTTTTCTGGGTTTTTACATATTTTATGTTGTCATTCTTTTCTGTGTATTTTGTCAAGTTGCAGAATGACTTCATGATAGATGGATTCATAAATTAAACTTAAAATATTGCCAAGTTTAATAGTACACTGGGCTTTTTGTTGCTGTTTTATTTCTTTTTTGTAAACAATTAAGTCAAAAAACAAACAGGAACCAATTTTTTTTCATTACAAAAGAATTTTTGAAACATATTAAAATATAACGGAATGCCAAGTTTTGCATGTGTGATAGATGGAGACAAGCTTAGCGTATCTACAGAATAAAATATAATAGAGGATAGCAAACCAAATATACAGAGAAGCAAAAAAGTGGCAAAATAAATACAAGTGACAATCTCTATACATGGGAATACTGAAAGCATATGTGCAAATCAAAAAGTTTATTTGAAGTTATTTAACTTTCATTAAGAGTTTTATGTGACTTCTTATTACATGTTGCCTAAAATAACTACTGCATTGATCACCAGTTTTAAAGGAAATATGATGGAGAATTTTTGAGCCAGATAGACCTGTGCCCAAGGTTATAAAATTGAGCATGGAAACCAGTCTCAAATCTCAAGCATCTGATTGGCTGAAATGGCGACCCATTGCCATTTCAGCCATTCAGATGCTTGAGATTTGAGACTGGTTTCCAATTGCAGAGTTATAACCTTCAGCCCTTAAGTCCTTAACCACTGAATTGATGAAAACAACTCATATCTATCACTATGAATCAGTTCATTTAATCATGTAGGCTTTTAAAAACTTCAACAATCAAAAAAGCATATTTAAACTTCCATTTAACAGGCATTTTTACTTCTTCAATGAATGTTAGACATAATAGCTGTTGGAAGGTTTAAATATGGAAAAGAACAGCTGGCTTGTTCAACATCACTCACTGAACACTTGCCTGGCTAAACCATGGTTCCAGTTAAATGATGTCCCACTTAATATATTTTATTCTTAGAACTGGAAAGATGGATAATGAAGTAAATTGTAATATGTATCTGATGTGAACTACCTTGTATTTATTTTCAGGAACTAACATAGGTAATTTATGTTGTAAACCATTCACATCAATGAAACTGCTTATATCTCGTGTGAAACCAGTGTAGATCCTGATCAGCTAGCATATCAGTGCTTTCTTCACATCATCCTTAGATTTGTTTGATTATTTCCAACTAAGACTGGTGATCTAGACCAACACTCATCAGCCATGGCAAATAAGCCATATCCAGTCAATGGTCACTCTATGGTTTCTTCAAGATTTGTTCCAATTATTAAAATCAGTGAGCTAAGATATTTTACTCAATACTGTTTTCATCTAGACCAAATAACAAATATCATTAAATATCACTACTAAGAAATTAGTTTTTCATTTATACCTGCATATTTGTGTTGTATTCATGATCAATTGTATCTGATCCCCTTATATTGACCATGCCCACTACTTATGTTTATATTTTACCAATTTAAAAATTTCGGAACGCATCTAGTTTAGCGGACCCTAACACTAAAGAGCATTGCTTGTGAGAGAATTCATTGGTATTCTTATTGTGTGTCAAACAAATATAAATTATATCGAGTTTAAATGGGGGCTACCGCCCCCACACCCCCGCTTTACTCGCTCAAACGCCACTGGGCTTTTGTTTTGAATATCCAGGGTCCGCTAAACTAGATTCTACCCAAAATTTCCAAATCAAAATCATTGATTCAAAAAAACAATCTAGTATAGAGGACATAACAGCTGAGGAATATCAGCCAAACAAAACTTTATCACAAAATCACATTTTAAACCTTTAGCCCTATGCAGTAAAACTACTGATGTGAGGAAAATTATTTGATGATTTAGCTTTGGCCGAGTCTAACTGCTAAATCTTTCTGGTTATTTGAATTCTTTGTGTTAAATTAGTGTTGTTGAACGGTAAAGTCCGAGGAATTCCTTCAAATAGTATAAAAGCAATTACCATTCATTGATACAAGGCAGTCTGTTTCTGAGAGTCGAGGTGTTCACATCGTTGAATTTGGATTCAGCATTGGTCTGCATTATAGGTCCAATATAGTACAACTCTGTACTAGGGCATATTGACCGGGTTGTTTCAGTGTGAAAGTATTGGTTGAAGCTAGGGTTGATTTAGACAGTGTCCTCAGACAATTGCTGGAAACACATGCGTTTGAGACACTTGTAAGGTAGCTTCAGAGTAAGTTTCAGGATAGGGATTTTAGATAGTGTCCTCAGACAATTGCTGGAAACACATGCGTCTTAGACACTTGTAAGGTAGCTTCAGCATAAGTGTTGAGGATAGGGTTTTTAGATTGTGTCCACAGACAATTGCTGGAAACACATGCGTCTGAGCCACTTGTAAGTTAGTTTTAGAGTAGGAGTTGAGGATAGGATTTTAAATAGTGTCTTCAGACAATTGCTGGAAACACATGCGTCTGAAACACTATTGGTCAACAGGCTAGTTTAGATTTTAGTGTTGAAGGTTGTTTGTTCATGGTTTTGTTTGAATGGCGAGTGTTCAAACCGTGTTGAGCATTATTTTGAAATTTGTAGTTGCTCAGGTTTGCTTTTATTATAAGAGTTCGAAACAGTATTGTGGTTCTTATTTGTTATATTGCTCAGCATATGCGCTGAGATTGTGCTTGAAGTTTGTGTGTGATTGATTTGTTTCGGACTGTGATTTTTGTTTGGGTGAGCGGTTGAAACTTTAGTTTGAGATCAATTATTTGTCCAGGTGGTTCATAGTCCTGATGATTGTTTTCATATGTTCAGCCGATTCTCACTTTGATTATGTTGTTTGAAGCCAATCATTTTTTAAATAATTGTTATCATTTTGAAGCAAAGTAGCTTAGAAAAATTCATTATATTGTTTAACCAAATTACATTGCCCAGATATATATGTTGAAATCATTTTTGAGAGAAAAATTATATATATATCTAAGCTGAGACAAATAGTCCGAGTGCCTTCCGCTCGGGGCACGTTACACTGATATACAATTTTAAGGGTCTAAAGGCTGCTTAATCTTGTGCATGGGATGTTCTTACCTGAGCGATGCCTGTGACTGACACGGCCACACCCTTCTGTGTGTAGACATTGTGCGACTCTATGTTTAGTGTGAGAACGTTCAGGGACAGTCTGAAAGTGAGCAATGGTACTACAGGTCTGGAAACCAGTCTCAAATCTAAAGCACCTGATTGGCTGAAATGGTGACTGGTCGCCATTTCAGCCAATCAGATGCTTGAGATTTGAGACTGGTTTCCCTGCTCAGTTTTATTACCTTGGGCACTGGACTGGAGGTTATAAAGCTGAGATTGGAAACCAGTCTCAAATCTCAAGCATCTGATTGGCTGAAATGGCAACTGGTGGCCATTTCAGCCAATCAGATGCTTGAGATTTGAGACATGTTTCCATGCTCAGTTTTATAAATTTGGGCACAGTGTACTGTACAATACATACATGTGTAAGTGTAGGTGAGAATATCAACTCTTCACTCAAGGTGCCTGAAAAGTACTCAACAAGCAAATAAAAATACATACATATGCCAACTTTCAGAAATGCACTTGTAGAAGGCTGGCCAGGACTTAAAGGAATAACCAAACTAAATAGAATCTCTCCATGGAAGGGAACTTACCAACACGGTGCAATGTTGCTACAACCAAATGAATGAAAACTGATTTACTTACCTTACAACAGCCGATCTATGACTTACTCTCAACATCTTGCTTCTGGTTCGGAACTTTGGGGGTTTATGTGAAAGGTAAATACTAAAGATATGTAATAAGGACTGAAACAAGCTCATCACTAACGACCTTATTCCTACATGATAAATTCAAAAGCTTTTGGCAAGAAGTCTTTATAAGGAAGAAAACTTAGAAGATATGAGAATGTTTTATACCTCCAGCAACAGGAATTTTATGGCATGAAAGAGCAATATCATTTTCAAAGATTTAAATTTCCCTACACAACACATTTCAGTAGCTAGGACTTTTATAGGCCCATTAGAGATGAATTTTAAATAAAGATTAGTTTCAATCACAACAACAAAGTATGGACGATAGAGACTTGCTAGAAAGGTGAACAATTACAATAAATTGGAAATCAGAATGATGTTTTTTAATATCTGATCTGTAGTAATCTTGAACTAAGGCAGTACTGCCCCTCACACAATCAACTAACTGAACAGTGACGATCAATATTATTTAGTCTTATCAATTATGATTTCTAGCTTTAACTTTGTGTTTCTTACTTAGTAAATATGATTATTTATACCTAATAAACTAGTTTGAACATTTTTTAAGTCCTTAAGATTGTTCTATGCCAGTCAAATCTATTAGTTTCACCATTACAGTTGTAACTATTGTTTGTTCAAGCGAAAATGGTCACTTTACATACATATATATTATTTTAATGCCCTGACTGGCTGCAAGAATACTACATTACTGAAAACTGGGGTTTAAAGAAGGTAAGAAGAAAATGGTGTATAGGAAAGCATATAATGTCTGTATTTGAGTCAAAATACACTAGTTTTAACACCAGAGTTACAGCTGCCAGCAGTTTCTTTATACAATAGATCAAACAAATTGCAATCCAAACAGAAAAAGTGAACAAGTAGAACTGGACAACCTTTGAACATTTGGAACTTGTAATAATTCTAATATCAACCAGGTAAATGTCTGCATGCTGTTAGTATGATATATGTACTATTATTCCTCTCTATGCCTACATGAACCCCTCAGACCTCTTAGCAAGATAACAGTGGTTTATGGCTCACCTTAGGAAATTTACTATTTATTTTAGGCTGGAACAAGAAATGCCTTAATTAATAAATTTAAGTTCTCCATTAGCCTGGATCAAAGTCTGCGGGGCAAACCATAAAACTCGAAAATCTGGCTTGTGATTGGTCAGTCTGGAGAGCACCACTGTATCAACCAATCAGCTGCTAAAGATTAAATAAACCTTTTTGACAGTTTTTCTGTTTCTATTATTACTTTAGTAATAAAATATTAAAATAAAACATGTATTTTCTAAGACTTTATTATCTTGCAGGCAGAAAAATTGACCATTGAAGTTTCAATAAGATTAACAAGCCATGAAGACACTGTTTTGGTGCTTTATGTCTGAGCATTCAGGCTAGCATGTAACCCCTACCTGAGCCACACCCGTCACAGTGATGGCCACGCCGAGCTTAGTGTACACGTTCGTACTGGTGATGGTCAATGTTATGGTGTTTAAACTGAGTCTGAAAAGCCAGTCATCATAAACCTGGACTGAAGGTTATAAAGCTGAGATTGGAAACCAGTCTCAAATCTCAAGCATCTGATTGGCTGAAATGACGACCGGTCGCCATTCCAGCCAAACAGATGCTTGAGATTTGAGACTGGTTTCCATGCTCTTTTTTATAACCTTGGGCACTAAATTCAATTTTACTTCTACATATAGCACAAGATTTTATCTTCTCATCTCAAGTTGGCATCATCTTGCTTCTTAGAAATGAAAGTAGCTGTGAGCTTTCCTGGATAGAACAAGACACCCGCTTTCATAATTACTGCTTTCCACTATAATTAATACATTACATTATTATATATGATTGTACTATTGTTTGAACAACTTATTCTCAAAATTCTAAGTGCATCTAAAATGTAGCCCTTTGTCAAAATAATGATGTTCAACACAAATGAGTAGACTTGAAGCTAACATAAACAACTTACTGAGCATAACTTAACCATGCTGACAATATCTACACAGAACTAAAAAACCTCAAACAAGAAAAGCCTTGGAACTTGCATGGTAAATTGTCAGTCATGTGACCAAACCAGACATTTGCTTCTATAACAGTCTTAATCTCAAAATGTGGTTTACAACTTTGGCTGAAATGAAATCAAATTTGGATTTTATCATGTGAATTTTGATCCGACCATTTGGTCAAAAACTTTGTTTTTAAAGAAGAATGGACTTTTAACAAGAGGTGGCTCAAACATCTTTTTTCACCATGTTATACTATGCTTTTTTAATGTACCATCGATTCAAATTTCTTCTGAAGTCCATATATAACTACAACATCTTTTCAAAGCATTGTAAACAATTTCTACATGTATTATGAATATTTGATTACAGAGTATTAATCAATCATGTGAAGGATTCTTGATTTGATGTTTGGTCACATGACTTGAAGTAGCCAATGGGGACTTACCTGAGCAATGCCAGTCACACAGACAGCCACACCCTGTTTGGTGTAGACCATAGGACTCTCAATAGCAAGAGTCATGGTATTCAAAGACATTCTTTATTGCAGCAAGAAAAATAATAAAATAACTGAAGTTCTTCTAAACCATTTACTCTGTGGGGTAGATCCAGATCAGCCAGACCATTCATGTTATCTTATCAGGATCTACAATGTTCGCTTTTTGACTCAAAAGGTTATTTCTTACCAAAAAAGCAAGTGGTGTAGATCCTGATAAGATGGCACAAATCTTGATCTTCATTGTGTACACATGTGATAAAACCCATAGAATTATCTGGAGTAAAAGGTTGAATGTTTTTCCCATCATTTACAGCAGCTGTAAATGATGAGAAAAAAATTAAACCTTTTGCTTTATCTCAACTTAACATATACTGATGTTCATCCAATACTTGTACCATCATATGACTACATTTCAAACTGCTTGTTTGAAATAATAAGAGAAATGCTATCCTGTATTACTATAAATGCTATAATGACTGTTTGACATACTATATTCTGAAACTTGCCACTGATCATTGACTTGTCATGCATCATATTTCATGACTGTATTGTTGTTTTGATGTTAGATTACTTCTGATTCCCCAATTTTTAATAATAAAAACAAACATTCTCAGTTGGCAGACCTGTATATTTTTTAATATTTAAGTTTAGCTGGAGGAAATTGAAGTAAAAAAAAGTTTTTATAAACCACAATATATTGAGGGAAATGAATGGTAATTATAATTGTTGCTATTTTATCACATAAATTATGATATTGTCCATTGTGGGCATTGAACTAATACTGTAAGGAGATAAGGCCTCACCAAGTTACCCTGTACACACTACCAACTGAGCTGCCGGGACAACCCCAAAAAAGGTTGCACAGCTAACATCAACTAACATCAATAACCAATGACTTATTGATAACAGTACTGTTTATATTTATGCAGAGACTATCTATGGCCTCTACACTGCAAAAATAGCACCACTGTTAATTTTAACCCTTTCCTGTATAGACAAACCTTTATTGCTAGGGCGAATAGTTTAGATCCAGATCAGCCGGCACATCCGTGCCGTCTGATCAGGATCTAAACTGTTCGCATTTTGATTCCTTAGGTTATTTATGACCAAAATGCGACCAGTGCAGATCCTGATCAGACGGCACGGATGTGCCGGCTGATCTGGATCTACACTGGTCGCACATGCGTAAAAATGCATATATATCAAGGAAAGGGTTAAATGGTCCTGCCCATACCAAATAGTGTAACTTTAAAGCTTAAGTTTTCCACGAGATTTAAGCTTGTGCTCACCTCTGTAGTTTCTGTATGACAGGCCAGACAAACACTCGACCACCGGGGATGTACTCCGAATGCCCTCGGCAGCATCCTGAAATACATTTTAAACAAAGTCACTTTTATTTTCCTTAGGTAAGTATACTTGTCTAGCATTACATCTGCTTGGCTCTGAATAAAAGTCTGATGGGACAACCCAAGGTTTGTGAACTTTAATTCTGCATTAACAAGTCTCTGATGTGTTACATACATGTACCTGTTCTAAACCACAGATCTTCTCTATTTTATGTGTTATGTATGAACTGTGAGTGTGAACATTTTAGAATAAGAATAAACTAGAATCAATTTATTAATAATGTATTATTTTGAATTAAATACATTGCTGTTATCTAAAATAATAATAAAGCAGGTATATGCATCTCGTTGGTAATAAAGTATGATCAATTGTTGAAAAAAAGGTTGTGGATTAAACCCTGAACAGACCCAGACTCAGACCAGACTCCAGAAACTAACGATTAAGTACGGAAATCTTTGCTCGTTTCCGACAATATGGTATATAACAATAACGGCATAGTTAAATAGTGGTTCATGTTTTTTAAAGGTTTTAATAATATCCTAATGCTAATTCTTCTCACTGCCAGAAATATAAAATAACAAATTTGAGAATTAAGTTCAATTAACTATCAAACAAAGATTGCTTTACAATCTCCATAAACATTTAAGTTGTAAAATTAATGCTGAGCAGTACTGATTTATTCCAAATTACCCAAAACTCAGTCAAATAATTTACCGAAATCGGCCCAATTACTGAAAGCTAGCAAAATCGACTGAGAATTACCAAAATCGGCTTTATAAATTAATTTTTCACAGTTATTAATGATTATTTTAATATTATTGTGATAATAAAATGAATATTCATGAAAATAAATATGATTCAATTCAGAAATTTGATTTCTGTCACAAACCGAAATCGGCGTGTAATCTCAAATAGAATTTGGTAAAAAAAATCTTATGTGCCCACATCTAATAAAATGTTTATCCTGAACAAATTTTTATAATTTCTCCCAAAAATTGAAAAAGTTATCACTCTAAAAAAGAAGAGAAATATTCATATCAGTAATCTCTACACTCACAAAACACAGCCTCCCCACACAATGACAAGGAAGAGTGGAAAAGAGAGCTTGTGTTTATAAGTATGCCAAATTCAAATAAGAAACAACAATTAAAGAAAATGAAAACCCTTGGAGAACCGCATTTGAATCAAACTTTGAAGTTTGAACGGTCATTGGCAAAATAATTTGCCACTGGGGGTTTAAACCAGGTTCTAGTAGATTTAATGTTGATAACTAGTTTTTATGTGGCAGATTTGGATCTGGGAAAGACCAGGATTCGAACCTCAGACCTCCGGCAGAGTGGCGACCCCCTTAGCTATATAGCTACCGAGGCCGCTGGTACAAAATCTACTACATGTCCTCCCAACTTATACCAGACATTCCAACTTACTTGGAAATGTCTGCAAGTTTCTGCCTAGGTTTGGGTCAAATACCCCAGCCACATGATTCGCCTTAAGGAGCTCCAAGGGTAATGGCCCTGTATCTCCAAGATGCCAATGTGGCAGATTTGGGTCTGGGAAAGAGTAGCCAGGGTTTGAACCTCAGACCTCTGGCTTACCGAGCAGACGTTCTACCAATTGAGCTTCCGAGGCTACATTTATTACACATCTATGATATACTGTGTTTCCTATTTCTTTTATATTATGACATTGTTGATCCTTTTATATATTTAAGTTGTTTTATACTACTATGTACAGCTTTGAATTACAGTATTATAATTTATTATAGAATAAAATAATTAGGAGAATAGTCAGCTTTATTGTTTGAGACAATTGTTGGAAACAAACAAAGATTTCCGTATGTAATCCATAAATTATAATCGTTTGTTTCCAGGGTCTGCTCTGGTCAGGGTTTTACCCACAGCCAAAAAAAATTCTGGTAGGTGCTGTGCTAATCAAATTTCATTTATAATACGTTTAAAATTTACTGCCCCCCACACCCCTGCTTCTCTCGCTCAAAAGCTTCTGTTTTTGTTTGGGTTTTTTGTACTCCAAATATTTAGAGGAACGCATGCTTCTTTAACCTTTAACATTTAATATTTTGACATTTTATATTTGTCATTTATTGGCAAGCGTTACCTCTAAACGCGATGCATCAAAAACGTGTCGCATATTTAGTTTTAACAAAAAAATTACAGAAAGTCATAATCTCACCTTTAAATGATTAGACACTGAAAATATATTACAAAATTCACCTTTAAGCATCAAATCATCGGTAAACATGAATTAAATCCGGTAAGAAATTATATTCAAGTACAGTAGAATCCGCTTATTTGAATAGCCTATTTGTCAAGACCCTTGATTCAATTAAGCGGAGTATCATAATATACGGAGCTTACAAATTCTGGCCAGTTTTTGATTTCGTTCGTATCTCCGCCATATTTCGTCGGTGTGTCATGAGAAACACGCGCTTGTGAAATTCGCTTACGCCGTACCTGCAGCGTAACCTTATTAAATACATGTGGAGAAACCCAAGATAAAAACGATATTGTAAATAAATAATAATAAACAACGATCATTTGCTTAATTTTTTTTTCCTATACCGACATTTAAAAATAAAACAATTTACAACAGCACATAATCACCATAGAGCAGCTCATGTCAGTTCTCAAAGTTCTCAACAGTTTGTTTTTGTGTCAACAGTTTGCACTTCATCAAGATTTGTTTGCCAAATCTAATTAACTTTCTAATTTATCGAGCAAGTTTTGATGAGTTTATTTGTTATTTTCACACATGTCTCGAACAGAACAACTATTTTTCTGTTTTATGTTTCTTTCTTTTTTCGAATAAAATAATTTTTATTCGAAAATTTCCCGTCTTACATAAAACGTAATTAGCTTATGAACGACAAAAAAAGGAAAATTCTCGATGCGGGGAAACCCCATTATGTGACATCATTGCTATAAATGTACACGGTAAACATGCGTGCCAGTGAACGGAAGTCGTTATTTAAAGTAGGTGATAAACAATGACAATAAATTTATGGAGTTTACGGGATATTGAACATTGCCTTGGTGCAGAAACTTGTGAATTTCAAGTAGGATTAGCGTTGTTAGGCGTTTTAAGGTGGGAAAGTGCTATCATAATAAACGGAGTTCATGCGGTGACCTATTCAAATAAAGATACTTTTTATCATTGAAATAGATAGAAATGGTTTTGTGTTTTAATATTCTACTATAATAAGCGGATTATTCAAATAAGCGCTATTCAATTAAGTGGATTCTACTGTACTGTGTATGCAGAACTTTAACTTGACATATTCCCGATTGACAGTTTTCGTAGACGAAAATAATATTTTCAATAGTCAGGTTATGTCCTTTAAACAGTAAGAAAAATGATCAAACTATTGTAAGCTAACTTTAATTATCAAGAAAACATTTATTTCTGTCTGATTTTATATGGAAGTATGATTTACATTAAAAAAAAAATCTATTTATTTGTAATTCGTCCAATTAGTACTGAATAACATTAGGCGGATGCATGATTTGCATAAGCCAATCAGAATCGAGCAATGTCTACACGGCTGAGAGCCGCATATACAAAAATACTGCGGTGGAAATTAAAATGGATTATCGTAGATTATAACTGGAAAATGTAAGTTATTTTTGTTTCTGAAGCAAGAAAAAGCGTAATATTAATGAAATATTGCAATATTTAGGCCCGTCATGTTGTAAATTTGCAGATAACTTAGATAATTGTCCCGACTGAAAATCGGTCGGAACATGCGACAGGAAAACTGTGTTCGGCGATATGACGTTAAATTGCCATAAAATAAAAAAAAAGATAAATAAGCATTTACGACGTCATATTTAAACAGGTTGGGGAAAGGTATCAAAAGTAGCTATAATTGCTACTTTCGGCTATAATAGCTACAAGTAGCAATATCAGAATGAATGAAAAGTACAAACATGTGATATTTCTCGATTTTGGTTCGAAACCGCAACCTATCGGAACTTGTGCAACTTGCTACGTACTAGTGCTTCACTTTGAAGACAATAACATTGACATGCAGTGTTGAAAACAATGCGGTAATTATATAAAAAACATGCATACATATAGTTTAACCAGTGATATGTAATATCTTTGAGAAAATTTTTGGTATTTTGGCAACAATTTCCTCTCCAGCCACTCGCAGTTGTTTGTACCTTGACACCGGTTAACTTGATTGTTATAATAACTATTGTTTGTAAACGAAAATGTATTTTCTTTGTAATTAGGTCAATTAGTATATAGGGTGTGTAATAAAGATTTGTCATCTATATATTTATGCTCTGCGTGAAATCAAATGTAACTTTTAATAAATATAATATAAAATTTGTTTCTGATTTTGTTGTACTTGTTACGCAGGAAATAGCATGATAATCATTTGGTGTCACGTGTACACTATGAAACAGCTGTTCACATAATATAAATAGCAGAGCACTAGAATAGACTTTCTCTGTCGTTATCAGAAAATAAACGACTGTTGTAAAACAAAATCTAGAGGCCTCCAACTCACACTTGCTCTCTGTATCTATTTTAAAAATTCGCTCTCACGATCCTCATCAACTAGGCTTATTGGTCATCACAATAATTCTTAAACCTTGACATGGATATAGCATGCTCGAGTATATATGCACCATTTGTGATAAAGATTAGAAGAAGTACAGCTAATACTTTATAAACCAGCAACTGGAAGGTGTAAACAGTGCACTGAACGACATGATATGGTAAACATTGTGCACGTTTTTGCAACTCGAAGGTTTAACATATCGAAGTAATGTAGGTATTCCAAACATATGTATTGCAATATATCAGTGACCAGGTTCAGTGGCATCAAATTGCTATCAGCAACCCAGTTGGGATAATGTTAAAGTTGCATCTGTAATATGACTCCAATTTTATTGTATTTTTAAACCTTACACTAGCTGGTGTTGTTATGTACTTGTAAACATGGGGAATACCGCCTAATTTAAACCTCAAGGAAAGATAACTGAAACTCGCTAAGGATTCTCTGGCGGTTATAGCCGTCAGACAAAATTGGTTTACTACTGTCGCTGTCTGCTGAAAGTACAGACATGCGCAGTGAAACAGTCAAGGCCCTAGACTACTTTCGGGGACAGGTACCCATAAGCGCAGGAAGGGGAATTTTATAAAAAAAATAAAAATAAAAATGAACAACATTCCGATAAAATTATTTTCTTCCATAATAATCAGGTTGTAGCCAGAAATTTGAGGGTTACATACGACAACAAAACAATGTGTAGTGTTATAACAACAACACTCAACCTTTCCCCAAATCCATAATATAAATTACAAATGAATAAAGACTTTAGTCCCCGAAACTAGCTTCACTCTTGAGAACAAATGTGTCAACCAAATTATGAACCTCATTAAAGATGTTCATCAACAGAATTCACTTATACAACAATAATTTTGAGGACACACTGTACCACAGTCTACATAATTAATGAAGAAACAATAAAATTTCGTTTAAAATGCTTTTTAATAGTGCGATCAAAGTCCGAGATCGTGCGATCCGATAAGTCGATGAATTTTACGAACGTTGTGGTCAGATTAAGGCATTTTTCATTACATATTACATGGTAAAAAGTGTTTTGGTGGTTTGTTTACAATTTCTCTATGTAATTACCGCATTGTTTTGAACATTTGATGTCAGTGTTGTTGTTAACAAAGTGAAGCACTAGTACGTAGCAAGTTGCACAAGTTCGGATAGGTTGCGGTTTCGAACCAAAATCGAGAAATATCACATGTTTGTACTTTTCATTCATTCTGATATTGCTACTTGTAGCTATTATAGCCGAAAGTAGCAATTATAGCTACGTTTGATACCTTTCCCCAACCTGTTAAAGGACTAGGTTTTTTGGTGTTTTTGAAACCCCTGGGTCCGCTAAACTAGATAATTTTCTAACCCATCAAATTTTCAAAATTTGGTGGGTCCAAATTGGAAGAAATTTGCTTGCATCAGAATGCAAAAAATGAAAACCCTGTATTCATTTACCAATACCATTAAAGTCACGTCGTTAACATGTTTTTACAGATCTTGTTCCACATCTAAAAATACACATAGTAAACGATGGCCCAGTTTTCATCGAGTTTGACAGATTAGAAATCAATGAGATGCACCTTCAATGCCGATGCACAAGTAAAACGGGATGATGATGCGATAAATATATTTAATAATATACCTGAAACCACCATAACTTCATTGGGACCACACGTTTCGAAGCCCATTTTCGCTGATTTATTTCGAAATCAAAACAAATTTCTTGCGAAATGGCTTCACTTCCGCATTCAGGACTGAATGGCATTCTCGGTTTTCATTGGTCTACGTATAATTTATGAAAATCTCGTTCCAATAGACTCTTACACAGTTGTTGTCAATGTAGACCCTAATAAAGTCGTTATCTCATTAATGTTATGACTGTGATAGACAAAAAAGGCATAAGACAAATTATATTCACTTTCTTTTGTGTGAAATAACCATTAAATTTTAACATGCTTTTTTAATCCACTGACATTTAATAAAGGTAAGGTTAAAAAATCACAAAATCGGTAGTAGCGGGCAATTAAACAATAATGCAATTGCTAAGCTTTATTTTTCAGAAGATGTTTTAGCAGTTTTGTCGTGTTCGGTATACACGCTTTACAAAAGCAACGGTCAATTTGTGACTTTTAGTTATGCCACACCTCGATTAAATGTCATTGGTTGATTGATATAAGAGTGAATGTTAACGACAATTTCATAAAAAGAAGTAAAAATAATTTTTCTAATAATGTCTCAAATTTGAAGTGTACTCATTTTCAAACTTGATCACCCGACTGTCCATACAATATATTACACGACACAAAATAATAACCACTATTGTAGCATATATATGTGCAAAATCCGAACATAAACTAGTACAAAAAGTCGTTATAAAATGTCAGTCTGAAGAATCTGTGCAATTTATACATTTTGCACTGGCACATATAAAAATTAGTGATTGTATTAGTACTGAAAAGTAAGAATCTACCAAATATTGTCGTAAGATTTGACATACTGTATCTAACAACCTGCACGATGTTACTTAGATCATTCCTACTGCCCTGTTAGTCGCGGCCAAGCGTATACAACAGTGTGAAGAGCCAACTCGTTTATTGTCGGTCATCCTGATGACCGACATATTATAATCGACCAAACTTGAGCTCTTGAGCCTGAACACCGGTTAACAGTGACTCACGGTCCAGAACGGATAATTTAGACTATGTCACCTGTTCCTAAGACGCATGCAAAAGGATAGTGTAGATGCTGATGTTTGATTGCTTGATATATAGAGAAGCCCTTTACCGGAAAAAGCCCTTTACCGGAAAAAACACTAATGTAGATAATCATGTTTCTTGTATACTTACTTTATACTTTTATTCAGGACGTGTAGAAAGAATGCAGTTGTTTAAGTATCGTTAAACTGGATGTCTTCTAGGTCATAGCGGTACCATAGAACTTTCCACAGTCGATGCGTATTTGTACGCTTAGCAGACAAGCGATGCTTATTTACATAGTTTGGTCCGCAAATCAGGTCAAATCAGGTCAGTGACCGCTAGAAGACGGAAAGAAATGTATTCGTATGTTGGATGCATTTATTAATTTCTCTTGAACTTTGTGCTGATCACATTGATTGTTTTTGTTATCGTTAAGACGATTTACTCTGAAACTGTTACAAAGAAAAATTATTTGTTTTTAATTAATTATATGACCATAATATTGGCATTATGTCACGGTTTTAAAGGTGTTTCACAAGTATTCCTTCTCAGCCAGAAAATTACTTTAAAAGGTGGTGATCTTATAGTTTATTCAAAACGATCGCCATTTCAATAAAAATGTTATGATGATTGCTTGAGTTGTCTAATTTACTGTACTCGTAAAAATAATGCTATTGTTTTAGCATTGACTTCAGACCGAACAAGATCAGTGACATAGCGTGTGTATGTGGGGTCAGATATTAGGGTTAGGGGTCTCGCGGGTATGTTTTGCACGTTTGAGCTCAATTTTGTTTTCATTTATGGGCACGTCCATGTAAATCTCAGTAATAGACGATCTAATTATTCACGAATAAAAACACTATGTAAGCTTTCTTTTTAACAGGGGAAAAATGACAAATATTTAAAGTATAAAGGTGATTGAGCTTGATTTACAAGCCGACGAAAAAATAATTCCAACAGAAACAGTAGATAAAAAACAAACATTTATTTTTGCAAGTTTGCGTTTCAGACAAATATTTGCCAATGGCGAAACAGTACTTGTCTTGTGTGCGTTTATATATCGACGCCACCGGTAATCCATATAAGCGAAGCCTACAGAATTTCCATACTTTATAGATCATGTAAATGTTATAATCTGGAAGTATTCCATGTGTAGTGATAAGAAATTACCGACAAAGTCGGAATACTTTATTGCTTAGTCGGGACTGGCCAGTCCGCGCCGCTCCCTGGTAAATCAAAGCCGATCTGCATATACAATGTACCTGCTTGAGAAGACAGACAATCCTACTGCAGTTTTTTTAACAGATCAGTTTATAAATTGCCGACAGCCGGGATTATGTTCGTGCTATAGTCCACAGACCAGGTCGGAGATAATGAATTCCATGAAACACAACTATTACAAGTATTCTAAAGTTTTAACTGATATTGTTATTCACTTAAGCTTTCTATCCAAAAGTTCAAACGGTTAATCATACTTTTTGTGTTTATTTGCATTATTTCTCCAAATATTATCCAAGTGAAATGGTAAGACTGCGAGATTTTCAACAGACTAGCAGTCTTAAGATTTAAAAAGTGAATCAGTACATTTGTCGGCTTTGTATGGTATTTAATTTTATATTGGAGATAAATTCGAGCAGTCAAGATAGAAGTTATTTAAACGAGAAAGGTACGTGTAAAATGCATTTTTGTTGCCAGCTTGTAAAACAAACACGTCCACTGGTACTTGACCAGCACTACTCGTGTACTGTATTATTCGTTTTGTTGAATGAAGAGGATTTTCACTTGGAATTTTCATTTAAAGGTTGCATTACACCACATAGTCAGACCGAAAAAGATCAGTGACATATAGTTGTGCTAGCTTTATTCATGCAGAAGATATTTTTTATTTATTAAGTTAATGTGAAAGGTGTGTGAAGTTGGCTCTGACATCGAAGATCGAAATTCAATATCGAGCTGAATATCGAGCCAGCTCTGATATTCAGATAAAAGTAAATTTCGAGCTGGGATGAATATCGAGCCAGCTCTGAGTTCGATATTTAAACAAAACCCTGCGAATATCGAGCTGGGGTGAATATCGAGCCAGCTCTGAGATCGAAATTCAGATAAAAGTGAATTTAGAGATGGGATGAATTTTGAGCCAGCTCTGAGATCGATCTTGAAACAAAACCCTGCGAATATCGAGCTGGGGTGAATATCGAGCCAGCACTGAGATCGCAATTCAGAAAAAAAGTGAATTTCGAGCTGGGATGAATATCGAGCCAGCTCTGAGATCGATATTCAAACAAAACCCTGCGAATATCGAGCTGGATATCGAGCCAGCTCTGAGATAAAAATTCATATAAAAGTGAATTTCGAGCTGGGATGAATATCGAGCCAGCTCTGAGATCTATATTTAAACAAAACCCTGCGAATATCGAGCTGGATTTCGAGCCAGCTCTGAGATAAAAATTTATATAAAAGTGAATTTAGAGATGGGATGAATATCGAGCCAGCTCTGAGATCGATATTCAAACAAAACTCTGCGAATTTCGAGCTGGGATGAATATCGAGCCAGCTCTTTGATCGATATTCAAACAAAACCCTGCGAATTTCGAGCTGTAATGAATATCGAGCCAGCTCTGAGTTCGATATTCAAACAAAACCCTGCGAATTTCGAGCTTGGATGAATATCGAGCCAGCTCTGAGATCGATATTTAAACAAAACCCTGCGAATATCGAGCTGGGTTGAATATCGAGCCATCACTGAGATCAAAATTCAGATAAAAGAGAATTTCGAGCTGAGATAAATATCGAGTCAGCTCTGAGATCGAAATTCGGAAACAAGTGAATTTCAAGCTATGTTTAATATCGAGCCAGCTCTGACATCGATATTCAAAGAAACCTTGCGAATTTCGAACTGGGATGAAAATCGAGCCAGCACTGAAATCGAAATTCAAACTGAACCCTGCGAATATCGAGCTGGGGAGAATATCAAGCCAGCTCTGAGATCGAAATTCAGACAAAAGTGAATTTTGAGCGTGGATGAATATCGAGCCAGCACTGACATCGAAATTCAGATAAAAGTGAATTTCGAGCTGGGATAAAAATCGAGCCAGCTCTGAGATCGATATTCAAACTAAACCCTGCGAATTCCGAACTGTAATAAATAGCAAGCTCGATATTTATCCCAGTGCGAAATTCACTTTTATCTGAATTTCGATCTCAGTGCTGGCTCGATATTTACCCCAGCTCGATATTCGCTCGGTTTATTTTGAATATCGATCTCAGAGCTGGCTCGATATTCATCCCAGCTCGAAATTCACTTTTATCTGAATTTCGATCTCAGAGCTGGCTCGATATTCACCCCAGCTCGATATTCGCGGGGTTTTGTTTAAATTTCGATCTCAGTGCTGGCTCAATATTCACCCAAGCACAATATTCGCAGGGTTGTGTTTGAATATCGAACTCAGAGCTTGCCAGATATTCATCCCAGCCCGACATGCGCAGGGTTATGTTTGAATATCAATCTCAGAGCTGGCTCGATATTCATCCCAGCTCGAAATTCACTTTTATCAATATCTGAATTTCGATCTCAGAGCTGGCTCGATATTCATCCCAGCTCGAAATTCACTTTTATCTGAAGTTCGATCTCAGAGCTGGCTCGATATTCATCCCAGCTCGATATTCGCAGGGTTGTGTTTGAATACCGATTTCAGGGCTGGCTCGATATTCATATCTGCTCAAAATTCACTTTTATCTGAAGTTCGATCTCAGAGCTGGCTCGATATTCACCCCAGCTCGATATTCGCAGGGTTTTGTTTGAATATCGATCTCAGAGCTGGCTCAATATTCATCCCAGCTCGAAATTCACTTTGATCTAAATTTCGATCTCAGAGCTGGCTCGATATTCACACCAGCTCGATATTCGCATGGTTTTGTTTGAATAGCGATCTCAGAGCTGGCTCGATATTCATCCCAGCTCGAAATTCATTTTTCTCTGAATTTCGATCTCAGTGCTGGCTCGATATTCACCTCAGCTCGATATTCGCAGGGATTTTGTTTGAATATCGATCTCAGAGCTGGCTCGATATTCATCCCAGCTTGAAATTCACTTTTCTCTGAATTTCGACCTCAGTGCTGGCTCGATATTCACCCCTGCTCGATTTTCGCAGGATATTGTTTGAATATCGAAATCAGAGCTGGCTCGATATTCATCCCAGCTCGATATTCGCAGGGTTTTGTTTGAATATCGATCTCAGAGCTGGCTCGATATTCATCCCAGCTCGATATTCGCAGGGTTTTGTTTGAATATCGATCTCATAGCTGGCTCGATATTCACCCCAACTCGATATTCAAAGGGTTTTGTTTGAATATCGATCTCAGAGCTGGCTCGATATTCATCCTAGCTCGAATTTCGATTTCAGAGCTGGCTCGATATTCAGCTCGATATTGAATTTCGATCTATGATCTTCGATGTTATAGCCAACTTCACATACATACTTACGAACTTGTAGGCAACATTAAGTTTCACATTTAAGTTTATGGGCTACAGGACAACGCAGCCGCCGACGTCGACGCCGCCGCCGCCGGACAATAGGATCCATACGTGTCTACCTGCTATTGCAGGTGACACAATGATAAGCACTGTCATACAATGAAATTAACATCATTTATAATTGAAACAAAAACGTGTGACGGGAGCGAGCGAGCTTATTTATTACAGGGCTAAATACCAACAGTCTAAAGAAAATTTTCTAGAGAAGTTTACACTTCAGAGCCGTCTTTTGTTAAAATGTCATGATAATGACCGACTAGCTTTTTGGAAAGCTAAAACTTGTGTTTAATTACACCTTACGCGACTCCGCGACGCACCTCTGTTTCATAGGCGTTTACATTTGACTGTGTATTAGTTACCGGTCATTGTCAAAAACGACAATCATATGGCCGATCGGTACACTTAATGGCATCGCATTAGCGCAAAAGAACCCTTTATTTGGAGCCGCGGCTGGGGCCGTTGCTTGCCAAAGTTTTTGGACTGCGGAAGCGGCCCCAGCTATATATACGCTCCTGCAATACTTTGGACACCGTTTCGACTTGTAAATGGCGCCATCCCACATGCCCGTTTTGCCACCAGTTGGGCATTTGTCGCCACAATAACTCTAAAGATGAAGCACCATGCTCTCCAAAAAGACTTGGAAAGCTATTAAATATAAGAGAAGAACTGGTCCATGGAATCTTAACCTTAAAAAAGCCAGGTGATGCGCATAGCTAAGGCGATAGACATTCTACATTGGCACATTTGCCAAGACCTTGTTT
This sequence comes from Corbicula japonica, assembly GCA_038501625.1. Taxonomy (NCBI): domain Eukaryota; kingdom Metazoa; phylum Mollusca; class Bivalvia; order Venerida; family Cyrenidae; genus Corbicula; species Corbicula japonica. The sequence goes on from JAZAYU010000304.1 coordinate 118,319, forward strand.
AACCAGAAGTTGTTCATCCCATCCATGATCCATCCCAGAAATAGCCTTCCGCGATTAGATGGGCTTTTAAAACTGAACGTAAATAAAGCTTATAAACTGATACTTTAGAAAAAAATCTTGCGCCGTCATCGGCATGAACCAAGCTTATAATATAAAGATGCTACAAATAAAACATTTTACAATGACATCTGAATTACGCTCTTCTTAACATTTCCACTTTAGCAGAAGAATACGCAAAGAAAAAAGCTGGTTTAAATAAACGCATTTATATTTAATGAGTGTGATAAAGTATACAAACATTAAGCCTACAATTAATTACATGAAATAACATACTTTGAAATGGTTAAACACTCATGGTTAACAAAAAAAAGGGTAAAAGCAGTGGTATGGGCTTGCATGTCTGTATTTTTTTGCATCGATGCTCACAATACTTACATTGTCTGCGAATTAGAGTCTGCTCATCAAATGTTTATATTATGATGTTTTAAAGAACATACATGAAAATAATTTAGACCAATATTTAGCTGGGAACCTAATCCTAATAAGACATTATATTTGAGTGGGCGAATTTACGTGTTGAACCAATCAATCGCATTCATGTACATGACATAAAGTAAACTTGATTTACAAAATGTTGCATGAACATACCTCTTATCGTCCGTACACACCTCTAATTAACCTGTCACAGTCTAATCTTTGACACCTTTTTAAAGCTAAACAGGTGAAGCCAGCACTTGACTTCCGCCATCGAATCAACACACTTCTGACTGATTGATTCGTAAATAAATAATCCCGTTGTGGTGATTAGTTTGGAATCGGACCGTCAAATATAATTTGTCCATGAATTGTAAATTTAAAGTCGACTTCCAGAAGGTAAGTTTTAAAGTAAAATATCATGCAAGTAATACTGTCAAGCTCCCATATTTGCTGGTCTCATGTTTCATAGTACATATTTAGTCACCGTTCGGAGGTAAGATATGTTTTAAAAGCGGCCTTGATATCGTACTCTAACTTAGTACTAAGTACTGGGTTCAAGTTCAAATCAGGTTGCACATTTTCCTCACTTTGTAAAACAACTTTATAGTTTCTCAAATGCTGTATTAATTGGAATACATCAGCATTAATATTTCTACAATGTAACTTGTTCTGGCCATGGCGAAAACAGGGAACTCGTTTGATAAGCACTTCAGTTATGGTACTTTCCATTACTTCCAAGTTGAGTATAAACAGTAAACACACCATGCACCAGCTTTCATACAGCTATTTTGAAAGAGAAAATATTTAATACTACGTTCACGGTTTTAAGTTATAGTTTCTTTTAAGATTTAAATCTTTTTAATAATCAGGTGAATTACTGCCTTTGAACTTAATATTTGCTTATATGGTTGCACTTCCTTTTACTTCCTAAATGACGATACGCTTTTGGAAAGCTAAAACTTGTTGATCCGTTACCTGACTTCCTAGTGAGTGTTGAAATGGCGGATGTGAGAAGTACTCGGAATAGCAAACGTTATAAAAACTACATATCGGCTCTGGTAGCACTTAATAAGACCGGAGAAGCACTGGAAACATTTACTGAAAATGGTTTACAGGTTATACATCAGCAGATTACCCAGAAACTCGGGAATATGCCAGTTTGTGCTCATCAATGTAGCTTTACAGCAAGGGACTTAAACAGGTAGATGTAATTTGATATACGTTGATATAATTTGATATATAATTTGTTAGTTAAAAAGCTAACATTGATAATATATACAGGACTGGAATCAGAACTCAACCAAAACGGAAAGTGCATACTTCAGAAAGTTTTTGCATGGTGATAGTGAGCGATGACGACTATGATCGAATGGTTTTGGCTGATGTTTTTATTAACTGATCAGTCATTCGATAAATCAGGCATGAGAAAATTAATAATTTGATGATTGATCTGTTGATCACCGCTGAATTTGTGCAGAGTCTATAAATTTTTAATTAATGACCCTGATATGTGTAAAGGGCATACATTTGTTTGATTTCAGCAAGTCAGTAAAAGACCGTCTACAGAATTCACGTTCATCGATAAAAAGGAACTTTTTATATCTCTAACGACAAAATGCAGTTCAATAACAAATCATTGCTATCAATGCATCTTTATTTTGTATATGTTCAGTTACTTTAAGATCTAAAAATTCCCTGAAATTCTATTTACAAACATACACATGCGCGTAGGAGCCGCGGCTCCAAAATAAGAGGTTCTTAAACTCTAATATTCAGTGAAATTGTGCAAAAGTATGTAAATATTTTAAATTGTTTTATCATAAATTGGGATATTTTGGCATCGTGGTATTTTCGCAATTTTGGCACAAACTGCTTAAGTCTTATTTTCGCCCGTTAAATTTTCGTCACTTATGATCGTGCCGCGAAAATTGACCACAGATACTTTTTTTACGTACGTTGATTTGCCGGTACACGTTTGTGCAGATTGGTTAGCATTTATTGAAAACATACAATGAAAGAGAAAAAAGAAGAAAAAGACAAAATACATTAAAATGATTCTTATTTGCTGTTTTCATATACATATACTTGTACAAAATTAATGCTTCACATGAAGAAATACAAAATGCATACAAATTTAGTAACGTGTCAAAAATGCAGAAAATAAAACATTATGTTTATCATTCCGGAAAAAAATATTTGTGCAAATCCTGCCGTAAGTGACATTCACAGCTTGAATTTTCTATATTTAGTAAAAGGATGAAATATTTCAAAATCGATTTTTCAAATATATTCCGAACACGACAATCTAAATGAATTGAAACTAACTAAAATGTAAATTAAAATCACGAACTTTATTGAGCAGTTTTGATAAGCGATAAATAGCTAGGCCGCTGGCTAGGAACATGTTTGTCCCCCCCCCCCCTTGGGGAATTTCGTAGACATTATTTTTCTGAAAGCCTGTTATGTCCCGGATATTTTGCAGTTTGTTTGTATTCTGGCGAATGGGGCATAAAGGTGTTACGGAGGTTTTTATATGTTACCCCTAAGTTTTGTAGAAAAAATATATGGATTTTGAACCTAAAAGTCTGGTCTATTTCAGCTATGATTAAACAAAACATATATTTTTATATAAGGTTGAAGTATTCTTTGTTTATTGGTGTAGTTTTCATTTCAAAATTTTTGTTATTACATAACATATTTAGTTCATAACATACATAACCCTAAAAAGATGAAATTTAAGTCAGAAACTTAACTGTAGGATTTTTATTTGTAAGCAAACTTAAGCAATTTTATTTATTTTCGAAAGCTGCATGATCAAACAACAGGAAACAGTTATTTTTTTAATAAAAATCCCACAGGGAAAAGTCATAATTTTCTCACAATCTAATGTGTTACCCTATAGCTAGTTTAAACATAATATTAAAGTTTTTGAATGAACATGCGTAAAATATAGTGTGTAAATTGAATAGTTGTGTTTGATATCTGTAAGTGTTCTTGAAATTTGCATGACTTCAAATTTTCAACATACATAACATATGTTACATATTAAAATGAAGTTGATTTTATTTATTTTTATTTATTTTTTGAACGACATTAGCTGATATCTATTTGAAGAAATTAATTTTACATGTTCTGTGCAATTTTCTGTTGTTATTTAGTCCAGTATAGATAGATAATTGCACTAAAAGTCATTTTTAAACTAACATTAATAATTGAAAGAAGTATTTCCCCTAAAACAGATATTTTTGTTCAAAAACTTATCACACTTATCACAACTCGGCAATCATTTTAGATTAAATTATACAATAATGATAGTAAATAGTTTATAGTGTACCTTGTGTTATGTTTGTGGTTAAAATTGTGAGAGTGTTTGAATTTGTCCATTTTAAACCTCCAAAATCTCCGTAACATGTACTTCTGCTGTTACAATATTGACTAAGTACAATTAATTTATGAATTAAATGAATACAGGAAAACTATTAAAAAATTTTTTTTTGAATTGGTTCTGAAAGTGAAAAGAGATTACAACACGAGAGATAAAACTATTTCTTTGGAAAGAATTAAACAAATTAATTATATGTTTCCTCATGAAATTACAGTTTTAAAAAAGGTTGCTAAGAATAAAGAAACAAATATTTCTGAACCTCGTTATTGTTTGTATTTAGATAACCACAGAGTTATTCATAATACGAATATGACCTTTCCATAAACAATACTTACTTAAATTAGAGTTGAAGTTATTAGTTCTGGTCTTTTAGAGCAATACTAACTGATGTTACCATTTAATAAAACATGTGAAATAAGGAAAAATAAATTGAACTTAATTAAAAATTATTTTTCTATTGTATAGCGAAAGCTTTAAATTACTTAAGATCTTTGTAGAATATTTTTTTTTCCTTAAAGTGAAAAATTGTTTAAGAGAAACATCCTAATGTGAATGACAATCTGTGTAATTCATGTGATGGTAAGCTAAGAGATATGTTACCTTTGATATATGTATAGAATTTTAATTTAGTAATGAATTTGCTTACTTAAGTAAAGATATTGTTAAATTTATGCATATGCTGTTTCAATGTTTTAAATAATCTACACTGAACATATATATTTATATATTAGATGAATAAAACTACTTTAAATAACATTTCTAAAATCAGATTTGAATCAGCTAATTCGTGTGAAGTTTTATGTTACTTTTAGATTGGTTATAGAACAACGTTATCATAGCATAGTATGATATAAAGATGTTTATCAAAATTTGAATTTATAGTTTTCAGTTTTTTCTTTATTTTCTTACTTTTTTGCTGACTATTCAGGTAAAACATCGGTAACATATTATAAGATGAAAAAGACATAAAAAGAAAACTTTATTGCTTCGTTCATTTTTTGTCTACTTTTTCTTAGATCAAAATTAATGGTATCTATCCATATCGAGAACCTCTGGACTTAGCTCAAGGCTTGATGCAGCAGTCCACATTTAGCGTGAACGTAAGCTGTACTTCTTCACTGAAACATATTGATAGCTTTATTGTAAATTTGAAGAGGACAATAAGAACGACCATCTAAATCATACACATTTATTTCAACACAGTCATATTGAACAGTCCACATATCATTAACCTCCAAAGTTTAACAACATTTTAATTAAAAATGCATTACTGTTTAATATCATCATCAGCAGCAATACCTTAATTTCATTTTGTAACATAATTCATATTTATCACCTATATTTAATACAGGATACATAAATTGCAGACAGTTGTTAACCTACATACTGGATAAAGATACTGGCTTATTTTAACAGAAATGGCAGTGATTTTTATCACTGTAAAAGTCATATTACCTCATTTTACTTATTGTTATAACTATAGTGGTTAAGCATCTATTACAGTTACTTTTAATGGAGACATTTAAATTGCAAATCATTAAAAAAAATGATATCATGAATAAAACTAATATTTTCAAACATAATATTCTTGATAACACTTTGGCTTATCAAAAGCAAAATATTTAATACTTTTTCATTACTGACTTGAATATCCTATTTTCTTATTAAGCTTTCTTTGAAAACAACTGATTAAATTTATCACTAAAATCACTACTTCTTATGAATATAATGGTAAATTAAAAAGGAAATTTCATCTTAAAATGTCTCCTTTACTAACTTAGAGCAGCCTGATGTTCGTTGGTTATTTAAAATACATTATTGCCACAATTTATCATGTAAGAAGGTATTAATTTATATCGCTATTGTGCTGTAACTAAAATTGGTTAATAAGTTCCTATGGGTAACATATTTGAAGATGGTGATTTATTACATGGTATTTAGTTTTATTTAAAATATGTTGTATGGCTAAATAACCTTTATTAATCAGGAAAAATTGTATTTAACCTAAAACATTAACACCAAACTTTAAATTTATTTACCATAAGCATAAGTATATAATATAACATTACCATAAGGTTACGGAAATTTACAAAATGTTTGACAAAGTTTTCCTTTTAATCACACAGATGAGTTTAAGAGTTTATATATTTATAATTTTATTTATAGATACTGTCTTTATTTGTCATGTTTGAGATGTTTAGTTGCATTTTTTTCAGATATTTTGGTTGTTGACATTTCCAAATATATGTAATTATTCACATACATTCAACAATAACTGTACATACATTTAACAATAAGTGTGTTTTAAAGTGGCTGTTTTACCTTAAATTATTATATTGTTATTTTTGTTAATATATTTTACAAATCAAACACAAATTACTTGCTTATGCAAATATGAAATGTTTCGTATATCTTATTATACTAGGTTTTGATGTTTAGTAACATATCTAAATGACTATTTTAGACCCATACCTAAGGTTGCAGATATTGCATTAAATGTTAAGAAAACACCTTTCTGACGTAGAAAAAATAGGTTTATTTAAGAACTTTTATTTTTGCCAAATATTTCTGACTTACATATAATTTTCAAAAAGTCACATATTCAAACAGGCGTTACGGTAAAACGCCCAACTCGTCAGAGTGCAAACAAATTGCAAAATGCGTAGAATGGTATTGGCTTTCAGAAAAACATACCCTTCAAAATTCCCCCAGGCGGGAGGGGGTCTATTGGCAGCTCAAGGTCTAAGCGTAAACGTCGCTGAAGACCTGAAGTGTAAAAACACGCTGCGTAATGGGCGTCTACAATCATTGCACGTTCATCGATAAAAGGAAAATTACTTTTAGCTCTTTAACGGCAAGTGCAGTTCAATAGAACTTTGCACAAATACATCCTCTTAATGTATCTTTATTTCGCATATATTAAAAAAGATGAAAAGGAACTTTGAAAGCCACGTTCGATTAGTTTGTTACGGTATTTTGTCGATATACTACTTGGCATTTTTGTAGCGAGCATCATCTCTTCCGCGGCTTCAATGTAAAAATCGCTCCTCTGCGCCTGATACACTAAAACTAACAACACAAACCATCATTTTAAATGCCCATGTGAGTACTATGATACTGACAACAATATCTTGTGTCCTTTCGTAATCAATATTGTTCTGTTCTTCGAGTTTGTTAGTGTATACTGGAATAGAAAATGACTGTAACACCAGTTTAATCCAATTCTGATTGCAACTCAGAGACTAACCTTAAGCATCATGCATGCATGTTATATATATTATAGATATATGAACAATGATGGATGAAAGATAACTAATTAATTTGTGGTGAAGTCAGTTTTAAGTATCTTCAGATTATGATGCAATTTTAATTTCATTATGACTGCTGATTATTGATTTTAAGTTCAACCAGAAACCATTGAACCATAACATTATACTTATAACATGGATCATATCCCAATTAGTGTTTATTACCTACGCATCCATTTAAAGATAAGGCTTAACCAAAGACCATAAGGATGTTCGCCTGGTTTGCTAAAGTAATTTAACTTTTCTAGATATTTTGTCAGGAGTTAGTCTATTCATTAACTAGCAAAAATCAAGTAAAAAATGCAGGGGTTACCGTGCTTCTTTTTTCAAAAAGTTCGATTTTATCAACATACCCTCAGAAATTTTGCAAAGTTTTAAACTCGCAAAAATAAAAGGGTGGTGTTTGATGAATCATTTTCAGAGGCTGTTCTGTTAGCAGTTGTTGCAAGTTTTTACCGAATCGGTTTACAGACACATTAGACAACACATCTGTTGCACACATTTTGACTTCCTTGCTTTCGCTTGGAAAACAGAGCACCAATTACCCCACCCACCTAATTATAAAGCAAAAGTTTGTATATCACGAAAATGGAGTAAAAATAGTGCATAGATTAATTCAACTTTTTTTAAAAACTTTAATGATAGCCATGTTTATATATCAATCTTAACAATTACACCAAAAAAATATGGGGTCGCCGACCATTTAAGAAAAATATTGACAGTTATTTCCAAAAACGTCATTTTTTAAGAAAATTGTGCTATTGATGAGGTTTTCTTCTTCTAAATGGTGGTTTTCACCACCAAAGGCAATATTTCTGAAGGTTTGCATAATACTGTATTAGAATATTCATGGTTTGAAGTAAAAAAAATTTTAGGTACTTGAAAAATAGAAGAAAATGCCTATAAAATTACCCCACCCACCAGTTAAAAATGTACAATAAAATTATTTTGTTATCTGGGGCATTCTTAGTCTTTTCTGTTTTGTATGAAATATAACTATAAATGAAAAACAAGTTTATATAAATTATTATTACAGAAAATGATGTAGTTAATCAAAGGTATTTAGTTTATAAAATTGATATGAAAAAGTATGTTGAAACTAGAGGCTGATATTCCAAATAAAACTTCTGCACTCCACACAAATTATATATTTTAAAGTGTTCTGTGATTTTGATTTTTTAAGATTGTAAACATTTTCATATAGCTGACATAAGAAATTAATAATGATATACATGTTAAACATGTTGTCCCCGAAGAACACCACTCACATGTTCACAACCCCTTCAGGCTTTAAAACTGTATTAAAGAAGAAACATATAAACACATTTTCTTGGAATATATCACTACAGCCCTCAGTAAGTAATGGCAAAATATGCAAAAAACCATCAGTTAAGTTAAATATTTTTTTAGAGATTCAACCATAATTTTATTAAAATCTCTTGCTTATTTGAAAGAAAACATGTGTTACATTACCCCACACGCTAATGCACAGGAAATAAAATAAAATGTGACTTTGTATAGTGTTTTCCTTTTGCTCACTGTTGTAGGAATAAAACATCTGAACAATCTAACACTGATAACTCAAACTTTTTTTTGAAACCCTACATTTATTTAAGATAAAGATTACTTAATTGTAATTAAAAGTTCAGATACATGTATATGGTTCATTCATTCTGGAAACATTTGAAGTTGCAAGTAATGCAGTGCTGTTACTTTTCAACTAAACTTCTCTGCCTTCTCCTAGTCATACTAGTTGGAACTACATAGACTTGCTTACATTCTGTATTATGATGTTTTTGTGACTAAATACTTAAGGCCTATATAGCTCGTATATTTAGATAAAGCAATACTATTAAAATGCAACTTTAGTTCCTCACCAATAACAAAATTTAAAATATTGTAAAATACCAAAATATTTGAAAAATAATCAGATTATAAAAAAGACAAAATCTTATTTGTAAACAAGAAATGCAATATAATTGAATAATTTTTTTTTCATTTTCAGTATATGAAAAAGTAAAATTACTAGACCGACAGTCTGTGTTGTTATATGTTGTTTAAGCAAACTTGTGGAATTCCTGTATTCACAGATTGCATTAAACTTCTATTTGAAAAATCAATGAGTCTCTTGAAAAACAAAAATGCATGGAAAACTTCATTTTAATAATATATTAAAAAAGATTTTTAAAAATGCTGCCATGTTTTCATGTCACAGACAAGAAGTGTTACATGTTTTGCTGAAAATTTGGAATAGATTCATTAAAAGTTAATATTTGCTTAAAATTATAAATAGAGTAAAGTCTTACCCATTTTCAGTAAAACAGGTAAATATTCACTTTTATTACTCTCAAGACAGCATCTCCGGTGGCATCTAACAGTATGAATCAAAGCGCTGAAAGCTTTGAAAGACTGGCGCGCTGGTTGAATCGAACTTGCCCTGCACATATATCATTACTTTAAACATATGAAACTATGTGTGATTTTTTCGTTAAACTTTGTGACGATTAATATCATCAACATTATCAAATAATTTAGTATATTCAGGGATTTCAATAGATGCAGGTACTTGTATTTTGATGCAAGGAAATAAGGTTTTCCACTTTGTTTTCACCTTAATCTTAGGTTGGGGGTCTTTTTGATGCAGGGGTGCATGATTAGTGGTTAAATTTTGCTAGAATAACGATGATCAGGCTCCGCCACAACTGAGTAGTGTCAACAATGAAATGCACAAGGCTCACATACCTTAAGAGACTGAAACAGTTACAATCTTAATTTTTACGTCGATCGCAACAATGCATTAACAAAAATATTCGCAAAAATTCCTTACGGTCTCCCCAGGATTTTTGGAAGGGTTGTCGCTGGACGTTTCGTGGATTTTAGCTCGAGAAACTTTATTTTTTAACTATCATTTTATACAGTTTTATATTTGTAGCAAACTTACTGCAACAACTGTATATAGTACATAGATGTTTTTATTATCTCTTTAGAGACAAGAAAGGTACAAAGTTAAAAAAAACATAAATAATGTGAAACAATGTGTAAACAGTATGTCAACATGTGTTTTAATTACATAAACTGATCTGATCTCATCAAGTTACAATGTCAACTATATACTCTGTATAGTTAGTTTTTCACCTTCATTGTCCAAGATATCTCACACGTATCAAACTCAGTGTTTCATTACAACTGACAGGATTAGGATTAAACTTTCAGACGCCTCTTTTTTTCTTGGGCCCAAGTGCTGACTGCCTTATTATAATCAAACTTCAGTACATCAGGACCTTCCATCGATATCATTAACAATGAATTTAATGCTGAATTGTTAAGCCTGCTTCTAGGCTTTGTCTTCACTCTTGATAAGGTGGAAAACATCACTCACAATCTGAAATTAAATTAATTTACGATACCAGTAAACATATAGACAGTTTCGTATATATTTACAGTCGAACCTCGATAATTCGAACTCGACGGGACCGGGAAAAAAGTTCGAATTATCGGGGTGTTCGAATTATCGAAGGTCTGTCGGCCGGCGGAAGTGGATATTTTTTGTTCATGTTTTTAATGTCTGTTTATCTACATTATCTTTTGTATGTGAAATAAAAGACAAGCCAAATATTTGTTATTTATTTGTATTTTAAAACTATATATGCATGTTTACATAATTATATACATGTACATGAACGTAACTCGAATACATTTTGTCATAAATAATATACGTAGTGAATGATAGCACAAATCATAAATCACAAATCTTCACGTCACAGATGTTTAATTTACAAACTCTGCCATGCTCTAGTTTGAATGGCCGCCCGCCTTACAAAGTCTTTTTTCATTAAAACATTGTGCACCTTGCACAGCATGCTTAGTTCACGCTCACTATTATCCTGACATTCAAAGTACCGTCTCATCGTTTCACAAGCACTTATCGCTTCTCGAAGAGAGGGCGTCGGCGTCGTTTCCTCCTCGATTACTTCACTTTCATTTTTTGTTTGCAAATTTAGTTTGCAAGTCTTAATTATTAAAAATTTTCTTTAATTATATTTCTGATCAGATTTTAAAGAGATCAAATAATTTAATATTATTTGTTTGTAACAGGTATCGCGTTGCTTGAATTGTGTCAGTTTCATAGCGTGTGCTATTCATACGGCGCCGCTATTGTTATCCGCTCGAAGTGTGAAAACTTTAACATGTCATAATTTTGAGCGATATATTTCAAAGGTGTTCGAAATATCGAGAGTGAAATTAATAGAAAATCAAAAGGACGGACTGGACTTTGAGTTCGAAGTTCGAAATATCGGGTGTTCGAATTATCAAGAGTTAATGCATATCAGGTATATAGGCGTTTTGCCGGGACCGAGATACGAGTTCGAAATATCTACGGTGTTCGAATTATCGAGGTTCGAATTATCGAGGTCCGTCTGTATATAAATAATATCATAATAGGTATTCAGTTAACACAAATAGGTATAATAAATTATATAGTGCACCCTAGAACCTGATTTAAACCCCCAGTAGCAAATTATTTTGCCACTGACTGTTCCAAGGCGCTAACCCATACGGTTCTCTTTTTTGTTAAACAATCAACAAACAAATAATTTTTTTCCTCTCTTCTTTTTGCTGCAGGGGGAGGCTGGGTTTTATGAGTGTGGCGATTTCTTGATATGCATATTTTCCTTTTTATTAAAGTAGCATGAAAATTGAGTTATTTTATTTATTTGATGCAAGTCACAAGGCTAAGTTAATATATACAAAACCATTGCCAACTTCTTGCAGCCAGGAGTAGACTTTCTTCCACTTAGGATCGACACCTGACTGGATCGAACTGGCTGTTCGAGGTAGCCGGCGTTGATTCAGTGTCTCGTCATTTTGGGGTACCGCGTCCGGCATCGGAGTAATTTCCCGACTTGAAGGGGTACTTTGCGTCGTCAGAGTCGCTCTTGAAGGGCTATCCGGAATGATCTCGATCTCATTTCTTGAATTTTGAAGTTCAGAATGCCCGATGGAGTTGGTATCAGCCTCACAAGGCCGGTTTCTCTTGAAATAAGATAGAATCGACGAGTCGTCGTTCTTTCGCACCACCATAATTGAAAATGTGTCCGACGAAAATGAACTGATCGTTACGATGATAGCGCAGTAAAATGCCACAGAATGCATTTCTTTTGCAATATAAGTTCTAACTGCAACTTGCCAATAGATTTGTTTAAACAAATCAATTATCGCGCAATTATTTTCATACATGTATACAGTACAATTTTCGAAGTGTTTGTCTTCTAATCACAGAACAAAGCATAACCAAATTATTACTCACGATCACATCTCTTTAAAATCATTGAACATTATGTCAAACACACACGCTATTAATTGAGAATATCAACAGTCGGCAGACCCAAAATACGATCAAACGACACCGTCAGACTTGCGACCACGTGGAGAGGCGGAGTTATCCAGCTGATAGTATAGAAATCGATTGTGATTGGTCAAATCGCCCATTGCTTAACCGTGAATGAGGTGTGAATTGAAAAGCGACCTGTGTTTACAATGCAAGAAACAGAAAATTATGACATGTCGATTTTGAATAAACGGATGTCGGCGAATTTAACGCTTGTTGGAAATAGATCAAAGCTTGTTAACGGTTGTCGGACACAACTACTCCAACCCAACCAAAATGGCAACCCACGCTATCTCCCGCTTGTCACGTGACTGATTTGTTTTTAATCGTTTATTTAATATCCTTTCATAGTTGTCCGAACAACAACATTAAATAATTTTCTTGATTTTTAGCTCGACTATTCGAAGAATAGGGGAGCTATCCTACTCGCCCCGGTGTCGGCGTCGGCGTCTCCGTCCGTTAAACAAAATATGCACTTTGGTCCAGAACTTGAAAACTACTTATGATATCAACTTGAAACTTGGAATATATTCACCATCTACATCATTACCAACAAGACCCATAACTCTATAACTCTGCTACCATTATTTTTAAAGGTTATTCCCCCTTTTCACTTACATTTTGCTTGGCTCATAACTTTGGAACTACTTGAGATATTGCCTTGAAACTTGAAATATATTTTCAACATCACAATCTACATCATAACCAACAAGACCCATAACTCTGCTTCCAATATTTTTCAAGTTATGCCCCTTTTTCACTTAAATTTTGTTTTAAGCAAAATATGCAATTGGCCAAAAACTTTGAAACTACTTGAGATATTACCTTGAAACTTAGAATTTATATTCACCATCATAATCTATGTCATTATCAAGAAGATCCATTACTCTGCTACCAATATTTCTTCAGTTATGCCCCTTTTCACTTATGCAAAGCTCTCATAACTTTTAAACAACTAGAGATATTACTTTGAAACTTGAAATATATGTTTGACATCAATTTCTCAATCATTATCAACAACACCCATAACTCTACCGGAAATATTTCTGTAAGTTATGCCCCTTTTGAAGTTTTTACATTAGCCGAAATATGTGTTTGATCCATAACTTTGAAACAACATGAGATATTAACTTCAAACTTAGAATATACATGTATAGTCACTATGATAATCTTTACAATAACCACCAAGTCCGAAAACTCGGCTACAATTTTTTAAAATTTATGTCCTTTTTAAAATAGATTTTGTTTTCAAGTTTTTATGCACTTGGCCCATAACTTTGAAACTAATACAGATATCAACTTCAAACTTGAAAGACATTTTCACCATCATAATCTAGATCACTTTCACTTGACCTATTGTATGCTTTTTAAGTAATGCTTTTTTTTTATTTCAGTTCTTTTTCTGTAACATTACTGAAGTAATTGATATTGAACTTAAAGTAAATTTCTCCAATCATAAATTACTAACAAGTCTTTTTTAACTGTTCCAAAAATATTTCATAGTTATTCCCTTTTTAGTTCAATATTTATGGAACGTTATGGAATTATTTCTGTTATTTAAAATTACTTCTCCCATTCACTTGTTTATACTTTTTCCTGATCGCTCATGAATGTTTGGCCATAGTTGTTATTGTTTTAATCTTCAAATTGCATTCGTTTCAAATGATTCGAATAGTCGAGCGCGCTGTCTCCTCGGACAGCTCTTGTATTTGAAGCATTATCTTTCAAAGTTCGCATTCCTTCTCGAAATATTTGTATTTTCTTAAAATGTACTACTTTTTATGCCACACAACTACTAAATCTTTCAGGCGTAACCAAACTACTCATGCATATCCAGTTGCTTGTTAACTGTCGTAGCTGGTCGTTATTTCACTCTACATTTGTTAGCTGGCGTTTTTGGCATGGATGCTCCAAAATTACACAGAAACGTACTATCAATCGCTCAGCATTCGTGGAATGGTGTGCTGCATTGTGCTTCACACTTGTGCAGAACATTTCGGCCTGCTCTCGAGGTGACCACAAAACCCCACTTACTTGATTCGCTCTCGTGGTCGCAATGATACACCCGAAGTTAAAGACTGCGCGTCGCAGAGTTCACGGCATCGTCACTTAAGACTGTCGCGCATGCGCGCTCCAGTCTAAAAAAGTGATATAACTTATAATGAAGAATTTCCTTGTTCGGCGGCAACTTTCAAGGAATGTATGGGGTTGTGGTGACTGTCACCTCACTTTTTGGACCTACAGTGCAGTGTTGGGTAACGGGTAATGTGGTAACAAAAAGTAAACTAGTAGGATGAAAATATAAAGGCCTCGACTGAGATTTTACTGTAGGATCTCCACAGCAGGAAACAGCCAGGAATAGAACTTCAGATCTTTGGCATACTGCAATACTCTCACAATAGGTCTAGTTAGGCTGCCTGATAAATATGCCAATTGCCATAATATAGGCTCTATTACAATATCTTAGTTGAAAAATTAAATACAAATCAAGATTTGACACTACAGATTTGCAGCTTAACTACACTTTTGAATTGACAAAAATGATCCTGCAGATTTGCACTTTAAATACACTTTGCATTGATGACAATGATCACTAAATTTGTTAGTATATTTCACATTTCATTCAAAATTGCAGTCTTAAACGAGCAAATTTTATTGAAAAAGAGTGTAATTCTTGTAAGTTAGCAGAGTGACAACAGCAAGGAATGGAGATCTGCATTTTCAAGACCTCAATTTTTTTCAACACACACTGAAACATATACTATAAAATGATAAACAATATCTTACCAGTTCTCCACTGTCATGACTGTGTCCATTATTTACAAGATAAGTAAGTCAATAATAATGCTGTAATAAGCCAGTGCTAATTAAAAATACTCAGAGCTAATGTCCATTATTTACAACATAGCTAGGTATAAAATTCATCACCAACCAGCCAGTCTGACAAAAAATATTTGGTTGTTCTTCCAAGTAATTCCAAAATTGTTTTATCGTCCTTGAAAACAGGTTGACCTTTGCGACCATTGAAATCACTTGCTGTGAAAATCAATATTTGCCCGGTACACGTTCTCTACCTGTCTACAAGGTATAGCTTTCCATGCAATGACAATGCAATGACATTGAATGGGCTAATTAAGCCAGACGGACAAAAACTAGCTTTCAATTTCAAGTTGGAGGATGAACGGAAGTAAAACGTTTTAAAAAAAATGACTGTCGCAAAATATTTTCTTAACCCACGGACGAATTTAAAGTGAAAATCAATAAGGTTAGAACATAACTGATAAATATGTGTTATTTCCTTGATTATAGCTACTCAATAAATTAAAAATACCGCTGTTGAATTTTAACGACAATTCGTCCTTTTGCGGTACATGCGCACTTAACCAGGAGAAATACCTTAAGTGTGTTTACTTGATAATTAGGACTTAAACATTTTTAAAAGATATAAATGATACCTTTATTTAAACATAGTCAGTTTTAGTGAACGTTTAAACAGTTTATTACTGTGCAGGCCTGTTTTTGACAGGATAGTGTGAATCACAGGGATTTCTGATTACAGTCTGTAGAGGTATGAACCTTTCTTTTTCTTAAAATCATTTAAGGCCAATCTACAGTTAAATTAAGCGTTTTTTTAAATTTTTAATGTCTTAAATTTCCATTAAGTTACCATATTAGAGTATTAATTTAAGTATTGGCTTTAGAATTTGGGAAGTTAGGTAAAGACAGGTATCTTTACAGGTTAACTTCCATAATAATTAATTTTTAGACTTTGTTATGCAGATTTATCATTTATTTTATATGTTACTTGTTCTTTTTATGTTATTTGTAGTACAAATAGGTAGATTAATATGATTTAAGTGATATTGGTATAACCCAGTCAAACTCTTTTATGAGATATACTATTTTTATGCATTTTGATTGGTTAATAATGGAATTGCCCAGTGGAAGATACCATTGTAGCTCTTAGTGCTATAAAAGTAAGAATCCTTTCAGATTTATTCTGGCTTTTCTTTCTGAGTTGTTAAGATCAAAACTTCTAAATTTCTTTATAAAATAATAAAATAAATTAGGTACTTTCGGAAAACTTCAGAACTTTCTAAATTAATATTTTGAGTTGTGTCACTAAATTTATTAAGTAACAATTTATTAAGTAATTAATTAAAACACAAGACCGTCCTTATAGGGACATTGTCTCTTCCTATGTTATAGACTGGGGTTTTAAATCCCTGTTGGTTTTAAACTTCCGGCTATATCATTATATTGGAACTTACGGCTATTAGACCCTAACTGGAAGACCTGTGAGCTATCCGTTGGTCAACTGTGCTTTCCTGAACCTAAAACTTGCTTACTTGCTAAGTCTTATTATCTTTCATAGGTTTGTATTTAAGTTAACATCATTTAAGCCAGAATCACTCAAAGTTTGGTTAACTTTATTTCATTGATATCGACTTATGATCTGACATTTACATAGCTTTTGATGTTTACATAGTTTCTTAGATTTACATAGTTTCCAACAATTATAGTTCATCAAAACAGACTATTGTTTCTTCCCAATGAAGATTAAGTACAGCTTCTACATTAAAGACAAAGAAAACCATTACCATTTACTGAGTACAGCTACCTGGCTGGGCATACCAGTACATATTTTACAGCCAGTGGTGTCATCCTGACAACGCGTTTAAGATTAACAGGTTCAAAACCTCCCGTCTAGTTTTAAACATTGATTTAAATGCCTTACATTAAATTATTCTTAACTACATAACTCTGCGTTAGGTCATACAAATTTACGCAACGACCGTAACACCTCAAGAAGTAGCTTCACCACACATTATTAATAGACAGTGTATTAATAAGCATGCAATAGTACATGCAGTTAAACTTTGAACATCTACCTTTTTTCAAAACGCTTTAGTGTCAAATCAGTATTTACTATTTGCAATGGCCTATTAGGAATCTCACTGGGTTGGAGGGGTTCCTTACGAGTCTCTATACCCTAGACAGATTGGTCATTTAAGAACGAAGTGATATCAGTAGTCATATTGTCCAAAACATGACATCCCTAGCATGAGATTAACGATTTGTCACAACCAAAGTGATCATAGTGTATGTTTTTCGAGCATTTCTTTTTGGCACGATTCGGGAATTATGAGTTTTGTTCCCTTGCGAAGAATACCATCGATTACAGATATTACATTCCTAAACTGTTTTGCCACTGACCGTTTCAAGGTGGTAACCTCTCGGGTTCTCTTTCTCGTTAATTGTTTGTGGTGTCTATTTTGAAATCGATCATTTTATTACCTATGCCTCTTTTCCCTTTTTACTGGTTGATTGTGTGGGAGAGGCTGTGTCTTCTGGATGTGGCCATTCCAGATACGCATATTTTTCTTATTTTCTAAATTTCTTCCGCATTGAAGGTTCCATGTCTACCGCCATATGCACACCATCGTTTGGGATGGTCAAAATTGTACTGTTTATTGGTGTAAATATTGAATTGCGCTCGACCCGTGGCTAGGCGGCGTGGGCAGTAAATATGCATTTCCATTATTGTCCATGAACAGGCTCAATCAAACCGAGCCTGCAATATTTTCATATTTGTCATGTTCGATGACTTTCAAAGTTCCCTTTTCATATATTTGCAAGATTTTCCCTATCAAATTCCTGAACTTCCGTCGTGCACAAAAATTTAAGCGAAGTTATTTAGTGTAGAAGGGTAAATCACCGTGTTAGCCGATCGCTGTAGAATACCCTTTTGTTAGCCTTGTTTTCTAGACGAATTATGGGTAATAACTTATTAGTCGGCGGCCCATGAGACCGTCGACTATCTTTGTGCTTACTCTTGGAATTTAATGTGGATGGGGGGATAATAGCATAATTTTAGAAAATTTTGTATTTTTGTTCTGATATGTATTAATGAGAGTTGTTTTGCAAAAAAAACGTATTAACAAGTGTTTAACGAATCGTACCATGGGAACTGGTTGACGTCGCTTTTAAAGAGCTTTTTAATTTTTTTTAATTTTTAAATAATAAGTTCTCCTAAGCACGTGACTATTTTTGGAAATAAAGGTAGCCGGTCCTTCCGTATAATCGGTCAGGGATGTTGACTGTTGCACTGCATATGTACCTGTTTGTAGTTGTAGAACATAATTCGTAAGAGTTTTGTTCGGTTTTTAATCGTACATTGCAAGACTTATTTTCCGTATAATCGGTCAAGGATGTTGACCTTTGCACTGCGTCTATACCTATGTGTTGCCTTGTGGAACATAATTGGTGACATTGTTTTTCGGGAAAAAACTTACTTATACTATAAGATTATGATACTGGCCGTACGTTGCTTTTTTAATCGTGCAGTGGTCCGTATGTTAATGTTTGTGTTGTTATGTTATATTAATATGAACATTTCTTGAAAAGGAACGTGAGGATGACTGTCACGTGACGAAACTATTTCATGAAATTGTTTTTTTTTTCCTAAACATTGTTTGAAGTGAGTAAGTAATTTTAAAATCAGAATATGACGAGAAGATTAACGTTTATAACGAGAGAAAGGGAAAAACATTTCTAGCGCCGACTTGATGCCCTGCATCAAAATGTTTCTTGTTAGTACTATTTAACTATTACTTGATGACCTTGAAAACGTACATCTATTCCGACCCAAAAGAATAATGGGCCCGGCTTCAAATAGACGTTTACAGCGAATGTTGAGTACCATGTGGCACGGCAACATATATAGGTTGTCAGCTCAAGCTTATATATATATATATATATATATATATATATATATATATATATATATATATATATATATATATATATATATATATATATATATATATGTGTGTGTGTGTGTGTGTGAGATCGATGAGTTGGTGTTTGCTTTTAATCAAAATATATGCGAATTGAAAGTTTATTGTTATAAGCAGTTATAGAATGAGTGTACATGTAGTAAGAGACATTGTGCAGATAGTTATTCTTGGCGGAATATTGAAGATTGTGTTTTGTTTACAAATATTGGCGATCACGTGACTTGATTTTGGCGCGTGAATGTGACCTACATATAATTGTTCTTTGTTTACATATGTTTCTGATGTTGAAATTTACGGTTGTAGTGGGTTTTTTTTGTTTTACAAGGAGAAGGTGATTTCGTGTCTTTAAAGTAAATCATGATTGTATAACCCTTTTTGTAGGTCTTTTTCTGTTGTTCAGAATAAAATGGTCTGAGGTGGTATTGCAGTGTGACTCAACCCCCACCCCCACCCCTGGTTTACGGGATCAAGATCCTGTGTATGAATATAGATAGTTAGTATAGATTTTCATCCTGAAAGTACCAAAAACGTTACCATGTACGTGGTAGGACAATTTTGAAAGGGACTGTTTAGTTTATCTAGAGCAAATTCATCGTAATGTGGTTATTGTTATGATAATTTCCAACTTCCTGGCAATTCCTTCATGAAAATTAGTTTTGGTGTAACTGTCCACAAAGTGCAAGTTCTAACATTATCTTCAGCTGCTGTTGATATTGGGAAAACGATATTCCAAGGAGGAATGGCTTACATAGCTCTCAGTAGAGTATCTACTTATGAAAATCTACAATGACAATAATGAAAAATCAGTTATATTTACGAAATTTTCAGTGTTTTAACGATCCTCTACACTCCTCCTTGTGCGACCATCGATAAAAAAGAAAATTATCAAACTAAACAAATTCAACATTGATTTGTTCAAAGTGTCATTGAAAGTCATTTTGCCGTTATTGAAATTTTGATACTTTTCAAGGATAAAGATGCGAAAAAGTGTAATATGCATATCAGGAATTGCCAAGGAGGAGTGTAGTAAATCCTTAAAATGTGAGAAATAACTTTGTATCCAAAAATGAATACATACATTGTATCAATACACATAGTTCTGGCAATCCTTCATCATAATGCATGTTACCATAGCAACCATCTCTTCCAATATTTTCCAGCTAGTTATCATTATATTAAAAAGGAAAACTGTTCAGTTCGTTTGTTTTCAAATAATTCACTTCATTTACTGCAAACTTGTAAATGTTCAGTAAACATATTTCATCATAAACCCACGGCCATACCATTTCCGTTATATATCATTTCAAACTTCTCCCTTTCTTGTATACAACTGGTTCCACAACTAATACACACGCACATCCTTTAACGTTCAGTAACCTTCGCCAATAAAAGACAACAATATATTATCACTTAATTCTTTCTTTGTTTACAAAACAATCCATCACCTGCATGAACTCTTACACCCAACATCAAACTTCCTTTAAATGCCGTCCACATATAACACATCTGTGTTATACTTTTCTTGTTAAGTTAATTTCCAATTAGTAAAAAGAGGGCATTATTTATTATAAAGAAATCACAGAGAGTGCCATCTGGATAGTATGTTCACATGCTACAAGGGTTCTATTTAATCAAGCAGGTAAATAAGCGCTCGGATTAAAGCACTTGTGAACCTATTTAACTGTAATCACAGGTATAATAATATACTTAATTTGATATAAATGACAAAAGCGCCGTTATTGAATTTATGTAAATTATACAATGCTTAAATATAAATGTAAATGTTATTAAACTTTCAGATGGTGTCAGTCATGCATACAGTGGAAAGCTGAACTTGAAAAATGGCTACCGATTGGGATGGTACGTGGAATAAACTGGTCTCGTCTCCATTCGTGGACATGGATTAACCATGCAAATGCTACAGCAGAAGTTTTTATTTTGCCAGGATGGGATACAAACAACATAAACCTAAATGATATATCGACAATACTGATGATCTGGCACAGATGCTCTCGGTTTTCGAGACAGCTGGTCGCTTTAAGCGATCATGTGAGGGATGACAGAAATGAGTTAGCTCATAACCATACAATGAGCATTACAACACGTAGGATGATTGCAATATTTAACAACATAAGGAATATTATAAATCACCAGGATGTTCAGCAGTCAATACCCAATCTTCCAGATGTTTTACAAGTTCTTCAGGAACTTGAGCAGGGGGGTTTGTTTCATTATGAAAACGACATAATTAATGCACTGCAAGCTATAGCTGAACAAAATGAAAACATAAACACGAAGATAGATAGGCTAGCCATTGGACTAACAGAACAACGAAATGCACTGAGTGATATAGCTAGAAAAAAAGTACTTGTATATACAATAGGTTTTGTTTGTCTTCTGTTATTGACGGTTTGTTTGTGTTTGTTATTATTTATGTCACTGCAACCAAGCTGTTCTCTGATCTACAGTAATCCAGACATTTACCTGGCTTCACAACACCATCATCTTCCCAGTATTTCAGCAAAGTCATCCTTGGAAGGTAAGAAGAAATATATGTACAGTTTATGGCAATCAAATACACTTACCGGTGTCATGCTGTGATGATAACGTTTATGAGGGCTATCAAATTTACCTTTTTGGGGTTGTGCCGACTAGCTCTTTCGGTAGCATTGTCGAAATTGCATAGCTAGGCACTGTCGCCGTCACGGTACGGGTTCGCTCCCCATAAGTTCCATTTTTATTTTAAGTTTAATGTATTGGAGGTTAGAGGCAAAAGTTTATTTGATTTATGTAAACTAGTCAAATATTTATTGTATATTGAAGTCTGGCATTTCATAACTACTATTAAACAGACTTGCAGTTACATATATTAGTCGGACTTCGTCCACATTTATAAGCTCTTTATACGACTCCTTTCTTCAATTATCTGTTCTTCAATTAGCGATTAAGTAATTTTTTGAAAAAATTATACGTATACATATTAGGTTGTCTTAATTTTAGTATCTGCTGGATAAGGCCATTTCTGATAAGCATCACTTTTTTGCTTTATTACCATTCCCGTTTAGAATCAGATCCGAGAATTCTGCACCATGCAATTGCAGGCATGGCAATTGTAATTGAAATAACCAGGGTTTCTTTGCTAAGATCCTTTAATGCGAACATTTTTGAATATTTTGATATTTCAAAAACACCTCTCGCATTTTTTTCAGGTCGGCTGTGTTTATTATTGTTTGTTGTGATATTTTTTTATATCGCCGAATAGAGCAGAGCAAGTGTTGACTACGCAGATACTTCTCGAATAACTGGTTTCAACTGGACTGTTAAGGCAAACACATCCTGTACACGTATCTGCAGTTAGTTTTTCAAGAAAAAGGAAACACACATTTAAATGTCTCCTTACTTATGTTCAACAGATTTTGTTTTAATAAATCATAATTTCTTTTTAAAATATTACAAATGCCCATCAACGTTTTATCAAAATATAAATATATACATAAAAAGAGGTTGTTGGCAGACTTGGAAATGTTTATTACTGACTATGGGGCCTAGCCCGGGCTAAGCACAACTCAAATTTTACACAAATGTACGTATAGTCCACAACGTCCTTCAAAAAGCGCAACACAAAAAAGTCGTTGTTTCACTTTTTTCATTCGCGGAGAGGAGTAATTAAAACATACTTTAGAAATTAACCCAAAACATTATATTTTCTTTATATTTGATTGACACTATTTATTGAGTTGTTATACATATAATTTATATGTTCAGATAACTTTTAGGTAAACACACATGTTTAGGACCTCGTTGGATCAAATTATGAAAATTCATAAAAAGCTTAGTAAAAAATTGGTAAACAAATGTTATTTACACTTTATTACAAGAAGTGTCCAACTGTAGTCGATTTAATCGATAGTAAATCAATAGCTTTCAAATTATATTTATCAAGCTCGGTGACTTCTTCGTGGCTTGCAACTAGTAATTCCGCTGGGTGTGGATTGTAGAAATTGCAGAAAATTCTTATCCCTTGGGTGGTTCGAATCCGCAATTTACGAATATCGAGTCTGGCGCTTCACACCTAGACCACTGTTCCTTCTAATTGCATTGTTACAAAGGGAGTTGATCCAAGTAAGTCTAATATGAAACAGCAACATAAACAGTAGTGGGATATATAAGTACTGATAATAAGCAAATTTTTCCACTAAATTGTTTCCAACATTTTTTCCCTTTTCCTTTACGTTTTCAGGATGTTTGTCGGAGTCAACAGTCTCAGTTCCGTTGGGAAATGTCATTTTATTGGAATATCTTTCCCACCACGAGAACTTTACTGGAAGAAAGTGGCTTTTTCCGATTGTGCGGCAAGAATTATTTAATAAAGATCGTCATGGACTTTTGCTAGAAGCTGGTATGGGGTATGGAAAGTCGGCCCTAATGGCTCATATTATCTGCGCTAACAATATGAGCATATACAGCGAAATAAGAAAGCAATTAGTAGCGTTTCATGTTTGTAGATTCGATGTATCAATATCAAAACAGGTATCTATATTTGCTTTTCGATTATTAGAAATGATATCAAGACAGATACCGAAACTTAATGATAATATTAAGGCGTGTCAACAAATATTTGACAAGACATCTTGTGAAGAAGATCCAAATGGATGTCTTGATCAGTGTGTTATTGTTCCTTTGAAAAACATACATTACAAAGAAAATAAACCTCTAGTCATAGCTCTTGATGCTCTAGATGAATGTCATGATTCCTATCGCAACGAAAACCCTATCTTTATGTTACTTAAACATAGAATTCATCGATTTCCTCATTGGATAAAATTCTTTATAACAAGTAGATTCGATTCTGATATCCGACAGTTAGTAAAAGATTTGATGTTAATTCGGTTAGAAGATGATGACGAAAAAAACAAAAACGATATTATATATTACTTCAAAGAATATTCATCAAACAAGTCAGCGCTACACATTTCGTATGATACTAATAATTTTCTCATTGCAACAAGCGTGAACGAGAACAATCTCGACAATTCGACAGTACCGAAAACACTAGACCGTTATTACGATGAGCAATTTACTCGCGAGTTTGGTGAAGGGGCCCGATCAAATTTTAACACTGCAAGATGTATTTTAGAAGTTTTGTGCTCACTATTTAAAGCACCTGATGAGCAGCTAATACTTAATATAGTGGCATACTCCACTCCTTATACAGAAACGGCTTTGCATGAAACACTGCAACGTTTGCACAACTTTTTGAGGATAATCGATGGCAAATATCATCTGAGTCATTTGTCAATAAAACAATGGCTTACTAATACAAATAATAAACAATTCAATCTGAATATCAATAATGGTCACAAAATTAATGCAAGGTATTTTCTCTCAAAGATACTTAATGACTATGCCAGTGTTAATATCGTGGACTTGTGTATTCATGTCGGTCTTTCGCTAAACACAGAACTGAAAGAAGAATTCCTTAATCTTTCAAATATTAAACCTGCTATTATTGAACAACAGGTTGAAGAGTATCCAGTCATTGAACTCGCCAAACGCATTGATAGTGTCGAAATTATTGATTTGCTTACATCATTATATATGGACATAGACAGAAAAGGTAGGAACACAATGACAGCAACTTTTGTAGCTGCCTCACATGGACATCTCGATTCAATGAAAGCGCTGTTAAACAAAGGAGCTGATATCACTGCAGTGACGGACCCTTTTAAAGATATAATTAACCTAGACGTTGCATTTGAAGTTTCTTTTGAATATCAATACTGGGGTTATGGTATTTTAGACATTGCTGCACAAAACGGACATTCTAACATTGTTAAATACATACTTTCAAACAACGGAAAACTTTTCAATTATCCCATGTCTAGATTGAATTCAATGATGCTGCTACCTATTCATTTAGCTTGTAAACGCGGTCACCTGGACGTTGTAAAACAATTGTCTCAAGAGTTCCCCTGGATGTTAGACTGGCAATGTCTTTATTACGCATCGGAAATCGGTCAAAGTGATATGGTCGAATTCATACTTAACAACAATGTCACTGATGAATGCCGGACATGCAAAGAGCACCTACACTGGATTCCTAAGGACTCGGTTCGTGTACAGGGTCAGGTTGTTCCAGACAATTCAAACGATGAAAGTTTTGTTTTATTTGATGACTGGTTCAATATAACTTGCGAAACTGCTCTGCACGTAGCTGTTCGTCGCGATAGAAGCGATATCGTAAAGATTTTAGTTTCAAAAAGTACAAACGCACTTCATTGTCATGATAGAGGTGGGCGAACGCCGGTGATATCCGCAGTACAATACGGATATCAAGATATCGTTCATGCTTTTATCATTAAAGGCATTTTGAACTATACTGAAACGTGTGCTAAAGGCAATCCTTTAAACGACTCCTTTAAACTCCACAAAAATGAACAAGAAAATCTGCAGCACTATTTTTGCGAAAAAGGAATGCCTTTATTACATGTCGCTACAAAATTTGATCATTACGGGGTCTTTCAAGAATTAAATAAGCGCAATACATCAATAAACTGGGATCTGCGAAATATGGAAGAATGCCATGTTATCCACCAAGCAGCATGTAGCTCTAGTATGAATGCTTTGTTTTATTTTAAATCTCTCAATCTTATTGGTAAAATTCAAGAGTCGTTTTATAAATGTCGAAATGGATCAACACCACTTCAGTCAGCTATAGTATGCGGTTCGGTCGCGGCGACAGAATTTCTGTTAAAGTACAGCAACTATGATGAACAGCCACTGGAAAAGAAATTGTCATATTTAATGCTTGCAGTTAGTGGTGATCTCAATGCAGATCTCGTAGAAGACGTTACTGAACTGGAGAAAAATTTAACAATCATATCACAGATGCTTATAACGGAAGGTGCGATATTACTTTTCAAGGATAACTTCGGTAGAAATATTTTTCATCATGCGATAAATAAAGGCCACTTTGGTGTAATTTCAAATCTTTTTTCCCGTTATTTCTTTATGTCACATGATCTTTTGATTGAAAAAGATATAAACCGAAAAAGACCGTTGCAGTTTGCAATTGATTTAATATCTGAAAAACGCGAATTTCTAATAAATGTAAAAACTTTTTTTGGCTATCAAAATTTAGAGGCTGATGCAAAAACGGAAGCGGTTTCGCCTAAAGAGTATTCTTTGATTATATCTTTGGAAATGTTGGACAAATTTCGGAAAATGGACAAAAGTTTAAATTCGGAAATATTGAAAAAAATCATTAAGAAACAATTGGTGAACGTTATGTCGTACATTTTGACGAAATCAAAAACAGTGATATTTCAAAGCTCAACTTTGACTGATATCTTAACACATGACAAAAACGGACTCATTATGCTGTCATTTTACACTATATTTATTAATAAATATGTTAATATTCTTAATTCAGATTCGATAGAGGAAATTGTTAAGCTACACTATTCTTGCAGTAATTGTGAAGAAATTTTAAATAAGTGCAATTTACATAAAATTGCATTAAAATATTCTGTAGTTTCTGAAATTATAGCAGCTTTAAAAATTGAACTACTTCATAATCTTATACTTGAGATGTTTTTTCGGCAGTTAGATGTACATGCAATGACGACATGTTACGACAAAGATGGGTTTAATGTGTTGGAAAGAGCAATACAGTCCGGGTCACCATATATAGTCAGACATTTGTTGAAGCTGAAAGCTGAAAGCGAGTTAGAAAATATTCAATTAGTTGAAATGGGCTTGAATGCACTAAAATATAGAAAAGATTTAGATAATTTTGTATATACAAGAACTTTAGTAAATGGAAATTTAAAGATGTTCTTTATGAAGCATTCAGAGCTTATAACAGAAATTAGTTTCACTAGAAACTTCGATAAAAGCTCATCAATTTATATGCACATGTTGAGTCGAAATGACATATATTCTTTTCATTTCACAATGCATAGAAGAAACATATCTGATTACCATATATATCAATTAATAAAAGAATTTCGAACTGACATAACACGAAACAAAATATGTATAGAACCTCCAACAAGACGTTTTTCTCTTGTTCACAGATTGGCTTTTGAAGGCTACACGCAATGTTTGATGCTTGTAAAACAATTATGGGGACTTGATGTTTTAAAATGTCTTAATTTGGACGGATTTAGTCCACTTTATCTTTCAACGCTGTTTAATTTCACAGATACAACTGTTTATTTGCAGAACCTAGGTTTGCCATTAGTTTTTCCTTCCGAAAAGGCTAACTTTTTTCTATTGTCAAATCTTTTAAGCCGATTTCTGTTTTCCAGAAAAAACATTCGCTGCTTAGCACATGAAAAACAAATTAAATTTAATGACATTTATGGACAAATGAAACTGTATAAGTGTCTACGAACTGTACTTCGTAGTTTAAATTCAGGAAACCTATCAAAATACGAGAATTTTCGTTCAATGGAAATATATTTAAAATGGTTAAAACTGTTTTTCTCAATAAGAACACAAGTACTTGTTTGGCAGACATCTGTGGATAAGATTCTTTCCGGAAATAATTACCTCTTCTATCATTTCTTAAAAAATTTATATTCTGTGAAGTTGTTGAATTTTGACGGCTCAAATATATTGTCAGAAAATGATGCATATTTGTTAAAGTTCCTAGATTTAGAACAAAGAACATGTCAACGCTTAAAAAGTTTTTTGTTAAAATCTATTATACTAAAACTTAAAAATAGTGACAGCATAAGAAATCTGTTTCTTGGCCAAAAATATTCACCGAAATATTTTCAAGAAACGAAATCAATGTTAGAAGAATTTGGTAATGATATCACACATTATAGTTGGGGCTTTGAAAACTGTTCTGATTTTGCTTATGATCTGGCTTCCTATCCTACCTCATGTAAAACACGTGACTTAAAGGTCATGAAAAACAAGCTGCACGAGTTAAGGCTTCATGTGATAATATCGGCGCAGGAAAAAGCAATGTATTTTCCATCTGTTCAAACTATACTTCAGCCGGTGGATGCTTTCACACTCAATAAATATTACGACTTGTTTAGGTTATATAGACGATATGATTATATTAACGTTTTATATTATTCTAATATGTACAAAGGTTCAGTTGCTTTCATGAGCAAAAACATGTACGCCTTTACTGAATATACGACTGGTTTGCAAAAAGCCGCACAGTTTTCAGTATTCGACATTAATGCTGCTAATTTATTCAAACGATATCTCGAGAGTCTAGGTATACATGACACAAAGTAATCATTGTGTTTTAGCAATAGTTAAAACATGCTACATTTTGATTAGTCAAAGCATGCTTCTTCTGGGTTTTATGGCTTGCGTCGGTCAAAAACTAAATAAAAGATATATTTATAAGTCACTTTCAAATGGCGTAACCATACGACTAGATGTTCGTTTATGTCATGTGACAAGAAACTATTAATACAAACAGAGTTGCTGTCATTCGTAATGATCATCAACAAACAAGCAACTGTCTTACACAAAATACAAGAAAATCATATATTATAAAATATTGAAATGGATCTGTCTTTGTAACATGATATTTATTTAATATACAAATCTGATAAATAAAACATAGAATATTTTGACGAGTTATACCGAAGTCAGATTTTTGTAGTTGTCAGTTGGTTACGAGTCAAAAGGAATTCAGTATTGTGCTCAGCCTTGTTAAATTACGTTTTTACTTTTACAAATAGATGGAACATATCTTTGAAAACCACCGAACACAAATATCAAGATATTACAGGCAATCAATCAATATAGACCCTGCTCATGTGCTGTTATAGGAATGCATGTTACGGTTCACACCGCCTAGCCCCGGGTTCAGTGCTACAGCCCTCCAGGATGGTAAATGATCAATACTGATTTAAGAAAACAAACATATTCTTACATATTTACATATTTATATATTTTAGTTATAAATTTTAAAACTATACAAAACAAAAAAAAACTAAAGGGTTTTTTTTTTAATTAAAAAGGCCTGAAAATGCAAATGTCATGTACCTTATTAAAAGGTTGAGGGTCTTAAATGGGGTATGCTGGAATATACTGGCCGATTTTTTCTGCTTAAGAAAGTATCAGTGCAATGATGGAAATAGTAATAAATATATTTAAAAACAAATGATTATAAATTTTGAGTACATCATACAATAAGGATAATTTAACTTGCTTGTTTGCTTATAAATTAATTTGATCAGGGAGTTAAGTTTAAAATTATTGGGATATGAAGGGGGTAAATAAAAATACAAGGTTTTCACAAAATCCAAGTATGTTTCAAAGTAAACTACTCAAGTAGGTTATTAATGCATAAATAGATATAGTCCTTTAAAACAATATTTATCTTAATTTTTCATTGAAAAACGTTTCTTTTTTAGAGCTGCTAAGACAACGTTATTCAAGTTTTGAAACTAAATTTAAATTGTAATTACGCAATACAATTTTTCTGATAGGAAATCAGAATTTCTACAAAATTATAATATGCATTAAAAAGATGATGAGTCGAAATACATGTTTTGGTATCTCTGTCCCAATACGAACGATAGGGTTTATTTTGAACTGTAAGAACCTGTTACTTTTATCGTGTTCATTATAACCACTTGTCTGTTAAATAAAGCTATGACTGCAGTTTAAAGTCAAATTATTATACTATTTTTAAACCATTATGTTCTTCGCCTGTACCATGTTCACGTGTGGCATTTCCTAACAGGGTTGGCTTATTGACCGGTCAATTGAGTATTGACCGGGCCGGTGGTCAGTACTGGTCAATAGTGGTCATGACTGGTCAATAGTGGTCATTTCTGGTCAATACTAGTCATTACTGGTCAATTCAATTTATTTCACAACCAAACTGTCCAAAATGTTCTCAGAGTCATTTAAAATCCTTTAGGCCCTTACAATAGCCCCTGTTAGGGCCTAAATGGTACTTCATGTATGGTTTATTTTTGGATAAGCCTTAAATGAACACAACTTCTTAATTGGTATGTTCCTATGTTCAATAAGCAAAAGAAATATATTTTCCGACGGTTAAGCAAAGCGAATTAGGTGGAAAATATTATTTTCCTTTGATTGGGTAAGATCTTTTGAATGTACCAATCAAAAGGTGTTGTTTTCATTGGTTTAATGCACGAGTTCTCATGTGTATTGTTGGAAAATATATGCTCATTCAGCTTCGGGCATTCAATGCTTACAGACACATTTTCTTAAGTACGTGGAAACTTTATGGTATATATAAACAGCATGACATAATTATAGGCATTTATGATAAGTAACAGACTGAAATCAATAAATGTAGTATGCTAAGAGTTTCAAGTTATATCATGTTTGTTATGTTTTATGTAATTTATGTAATGGATTCGTTAAAGAACATTCTGTAAGCTTTGCCAAAGTGCTCAGTACAATACATACATTATATGAAACAGTATGACTTGGTTGTTTACATGCAAAGATCTGTGAGGTCAAAGGAAGTGAAATCACCCCTCAGTCTCCTGACCATCAATTGTCAAACACAAGTGTTAACAGGCAGGTGTTTAACACCTACTTTTTTGTTATTGGATAATCATTAAATAAATACATAGGCATCTTAATTGACATGTTCCCAAGGTCAATAAACAATAGAAGTGTGACACAACACCCCTCCATCTCCAGACCATCCATTGTCATACACAAGTGTTAGTTGGCAAGAGTGTAACGCCTACTGGTGGTGCAAATTGCCTTTGCTTTAAATAAAAAGAAAAATTCAAGTTACTGAATCATTCTTTGCTGAAAGTTGATAAAACTCTAACATTAAAAGAATTCGTATTTTGTCTAAAAACTCACCAGAATAAAGCCAAAAGACCCTGTTTAGGGATTTTATGATCTCAGTTACTGAGGGAAATAAGACAATTTCTAAGTGCAAAGCATGTTCAAGTGAAGTTAGTTCTGAAGTAACTTAAGTAGAAATTAAATAAAAGTTAAATGGTTTGTTTTCGTCTTTTCTTTTATGAAAATTTTGAAAAAAAAGTTCAATTGACCAGTATTGACCACTATTAACCACTTGAGGGGTATTGACCGCGAGGGGCGGTCGATTGGTGCCAACCCTGTTTCCTAATGCAGGAAATAAAGATCGAAAATACTGCTTTTTTACAAAGTTCTTTCCTGATTTGATGGAGTTTAATTCAACTATGTAAAGTTATATGTTAACCACAGATTGGGCGCACTCTTGCTTTACATTATCAACGTTATTATTTACTTGGCAAGAGCAAATGTTAGATATGTAAATAAATTAGTATACTTTCCTGAAATTTTTTTGTGAGAAAAGAACATTGCTTTTTTAGGCCTGGATCCTTTTCATCAAAAGATTCGAGAGTGATTGCTAGTAGCTAAGAAATATTTTTCTTGAAATTGCTATTGCATGGTTGGCAGTTACATTAAGCGACAACACCGTATTTTATTGTTTCTTTTTAATTAACTGTCTTGTAAAATTAAATAAGAGTTGTCATTAATACCGTCCTTAGAAGACCGTTGAGCACGATACATGTATCTCTTTGGCAGTAATATGCATTTCCATTACTGCCTATGAACAGCCTCAATCAAATCGATCCTGCAATATTTTCATATTTGTGTTCGAAGGTCTTCAAAGATAAGTTTATTTTTCACCTATTTGAATACTGAGCTTCGTTCAAACCGGGGCCAGACAGTTATACATTATTTCCATTATTGCCCATCAACGGCTCTATCGAACCGGGTCTCCAACATGATTATTATTATTATTATTATTATTATTATTATTGACAGTAATTGTCCTAATAAATGTAATGCTGTTTTATTTGTTTGCATATTTAAGTGGATTTGACTTGTTCATTATTTACCGACTGCCATTTTTGTTCATTCCATTTGTAAATGTATAACATTCTGATTTTGAATATGTTTTTTTTATATTTTATTTTCTATAAGTAGATTCACAAAGGCTTAATATTGGCCTAAAATTATCTTAAATTTTCAAATTGAATTTACATCACTGAAAGTGTGCTTTTTATAATCTATAATGTTTTTTTTTTAAATGATAAAAAGTGAAGACCAACCCATATAAAAAAATAAAAAATTAAGTATATCAAATGTGTCTAAAATTTGAAAATGTTTGCCAAATGTTCAATTTTAATCATATTTTGGTGATTTTCATATTGGGCACAGGCTTCGGCCAAACTAATTTAAAGAATTTTCTTTGTATAAATGTGTGCTGAATTCATGATCAAAATTTGATTTTGGTCGAGAAGTGTGCCATTACCGAAATCCTCTGTGAAAGTGGACAAAATTATGTTTTGCACATTTTCCTCATTTTTGGCAATTTTGATGGCCCCTTGTCAAACTCCTTTAGCAGTAATCAACATAAAATAAGATATGAAAAGTATAATCATTTATGTATTCAATGGAATTAAAATTTAAGATATGTAACAAAATTTAAACTTTTACATATCTTTGGCCAATATTAGGCCTTCGTGAACCTACTGTACATTTGTATATTTTACTTGCGAATGTTTATTAAATATACAAAGTCTTGCAGCCATATCTTGTTTTCTCTCGCACCATTTTGAACAACCTTTCATCATGTATTGGCAATTTATAAACACACAGCACATCGAGGGTGACAGGGGTTGGACGTGGCACTGCATTCGAAGATACAACTGTTTTAACCAAAAGATATGCATTTGAATTGGATAAATATTACGATAAACCAAGATTTGTACAAGAACCATAACGAAAGTGAGAACCCGAGGAGATACCGCCTTGGAACGGTCAGTGGCAAAACAATTTGCCACTGGGGAGGGGTTTAAACCAGGTTTTAGGGTGAACCAATCTTATACCTACCGTTAACAAGTTGTCTTGTTGAAATAACTACAACCCACACATCGGCTTATCAATGTTGCATGCAAAAGCACACGAACATATAAAACGCAAGTAGCTTATAGCATTGGAAAACCAAAGTGGCGGTTACTCAATGATGTTACCTAGATCAGAGCACCTGGAGTCAAAACAGCAAGAACACGATAACGGGGATAAAAGAAACAAATCGAGCTTCTAGGTTCTTATAATAATTTTCCAATTAACCTTAAACCCCAGCCACCGCCGTGCAAACATAGAGGTAAGCATAATGATCAACTGTAGATGGGTTTATCACTAGCAATGCAGACAGCTGTATAATATCGTGTTGGTAACCTTTATGCCTCCACGAAGTTGGAGGCAAATTTGCACTCGTTCATATGTCTGTTAGTCTTTACGTTCCCCAAATCTTGTTGCATCTACTCCTCATTAATTATCAGGTGGATTTCTTAGAAACTTGCACAGATAACCAGGTTATGTTGATGATCCTAAAGAAAATATTTTTTCCTGTGACGATTTTTACCAGTTATGGACATTTGTTACAAATGTTCGTTGTAGTAGTGGGGGCATAAGTGTCCGAGGACACATTCTAGTTTCACTTTACCATAATTTGTGGTACTGATAACGTTAGTTTTAAAAGTCTTTCTGTTATGCAAAGATTACGTATTGAAATCATTAAAACCATTGCAAGGTCTAGAAAAGCGAAGCAAAACATTTACAAGAAGATTTTTAAAACGACTTAACACTTAAACACATTGCACACTCTATTGAATATATATTTAATTGTAAATCTTTTTGTGTATAAAAAGGCGTGAAATATCAACAATCGCCACATCCAACAGACGCAGCCTCTCCACACCGCCAAAAAGTAGATAGAGCAGAGCATGGTTATACAGTAATCAGTTTCAAAGAAAGACGCCACAAATAATTAACCCGAATGGTTACCGCCTTGGAACGGTCAGTGGCAAAACAATTTGCCACTGGAGGTTTAACCATGTTTTAGGGTGCACCAACCTCACACTTACCCCAACAGG
Source organism: Corbicula japonica (assembly GCA_038501625.1). NCBI lineage: Eukaryota > Metazoa > Mollusca > Bivalvia > Venerida > Cyrenidae > Corbicula > Corbicula japonica. The sequence goes on from JAZAYU010000304.1 coordinate 152,590, forward strand.
TTCTCGTATGAACAAGTTGTCTTGATGAAATAACTAGAACCCACAAATCAACTCAACAAAGTTGCATGCAAAAGCACGCAGACATATAAAACATATAAAACAAAAGAAGCTTATCGCATTGCAAATACAAAAGCGGGTACTCTATGATTTTACCGAGATCAGTGCATCTGGAGTGAAATCAGCAAGAACACGATGGCAGGGATAAAAGAAACAAATCGAGCTTTTAGGTTCTTATAAAAGATTTCCCCATAAGTCTTTATAAACTCTTAAAACCCTGCCACCGTCGTGCAAGAGGAAACTATAATAATCAACTTCAGATGGAATAACCACAAGGCAAGAAGAGCGCTGTAGAATATCTTGTTGGTCACCTTTCTTTATAAATTAAATCTTGATTAAAAACGGGCAGTGAAATATTTTATTGCAATAGTGATTGTAAACTGCACATGTTTTTTTTTTAAATTAAATCTGGGATTTTGGCGATAAATCTTGCTAAAGGTTTTCCTTAGTTTGTTTTACCGATAACATTGTTTTAAAAGTTTTCATTTATGCAAAGATTACTTTTATTTAAATCATTAACACTATTGCAAGCTCTAGAAAATCGAACAAGGAACTTGTATTCTAAAAAACGGAAAACTTACTACATTAAATTTAAATCATTTCAGTTATCATATAAAATAGTAATGACGTAACCATTTCAACTTGAAGACATAGATCAAGGACGCTTCTTCTTTGAAGTGTTCGTTTTATTAAGTTGTAGTTCATTAACGATAAATTTTATCACCCAGAAAATGGTTATTACCATTATTCAACACATCATCAAGGTACCTCGAAGAGTTGTTAAAGGCTGTCATAATGTCATCTTAATGTTCAGCAGATAATATAAAGTCTCTTTTATGAAAGTATAATAAAGGTCTGGAACATGGGGTCCACAATTATACTAATGGAACCCCATTGGGATGCTTATTACTTGATCATAAATTGATGTATCACATCTAACAAATTAAGGCTTGCAACTTCATAAAGTGGATTGGTTCTTACAATAATGTCATCGGCATCCTCATCCAATTTCCGTAAACTTGGAAAGAGAAGTCAAACGAGAAAGCAAAGCGTGTCTACCAGAGTGTTTTAAAATAATTTAAATGTCATGAATGGAACAATGGAAACGTGAAAATGTGAAAATGTTTTTTGAAATGTTGCCTTCTTGATAAATATTATCAATGAAACCAAATGGGTAAGGCGTTTGAAGTTTCTAGCTCTATTTTTAAATGATCTTGTCACTCTTATCGAATGTAAGTTATTATACGGGTTAAAGAGAAACATGTTTTAAAGTGAGTGTTACAAGATTGTCTGAAATTATTATATAAAAATGTATTTATTTTACTATTGTTTCTAATTTTAGAACAGTGCTTACCTAATCGTCCTTTCAAAGAGCGTTCTGTTTGTCAAACATATTGAATCTAACAGTTTAAAGCATTTCCAAAAAGTGATATATATATTTTATGAATGCGTGCGTGCGTACCTGCGCGTGCGTGCTTGCGCGCGCGTGCGTGCGTGCGTGCGTGTGTGTGTGTGTCTGTGTGTGTATAATTTCTGATATTTTCAGGAATCCACACTCAGCAAACACAACATCCCTAGGCAGCGAAAAGTATAGAGGGGAAAAAAGAGCTAGTTTCTAAATATATCAAGTTCAAATAAGACACCATATTTACTGTATGAGCAGAAGATAGATTAATGCATGATAAACGTACTTAAGTTAAAACATTTTATAATGTTATCAGTTTGTGCATTAAGAAATTTTGAATAAGATATTTTGTAATAAAATAGTAAACTTTTTTCAGCAGTTTGTCAGGAAAGCATTGTTTATTCCTATAAATGTTAAAATATTTTGACAGAAAAAGTTTCTTGTTGTCCTTTCAACTTTGCAATACAGAGTTTTGAATTGAGTCTTTGCGTCTTATATAATTAAACAAAAAAGACATGCATACCAATTTGCTATAAATTTTGACCTATAAATATTGTTGTTTTTTGAGAACATAACTTTAATGTCCATTACCATTGTTTTCTGTTAAAGAAGAGAAATAATATAGTTATTGTGCAAAGAAACACCAATATTACATTCCTCCTTTAGCAAAAGTTGTGTAACCCTATAATCTGTTTCTCTTGCTTGTTTAAGTATCAAAATATATCTACAATTAATCTGTTGCTTTGTTCATCTTAAATAGAATAATTTTGTTACTAAAATGTTGTTGTTTATGTTTATTTTAAATTAAAAAACTTTGTAGTTCAATTTCTTAAATCTCTTTTAAACTTCCAAATATCAGTTTAAAGTTGTTTTCATTTTAAATTACTTGTAAGAGGCAATATTATTTGAAATTCACAGTAGCGCTATTTGTGCAGTGTGGCGGTGTAACGTTGTAAAGTGACCCTCATAGAATAATGACCCCCGGTCATTATTTTATATAAAATATTGACTCCGCGGTCATAATATTATGACTGGGGGGTCATAATATTATGACTCCTCACACGTAGAAAAATGACTCCTCACGTAGAAATTTGACCCCTATAGAATAAGGACCCCCGACCCAAACCTCTATGGTACACTTAATTATCTCCATCGATAGGCATCGGAGGAGTAATGGCACCCGTCCGTGCATGCGTCCGTTCGTGCAGGTTTTTTGACCGCAATTAGACGGAATTGATCCAAGCTTCAGGAATTACCACTACCGATGCCTATTTGTGCGGAAAGAAAAAATGGTTAAGGTCTCCGACCGAGAATCACTTGCCCCTCACCGTTGTGAGTTCGATGCCTACCAGGGTCGTGTATGGGTGACAGGCATACATACTGTGCGGCGCTCAGTTTATCATTTAAAAAACAGGCGCTGGACTGCATAGGAACGTTCCATCAACAAGATACGCAACTACTTTTTGCAATTTACGGCCTGTTTGAATATTAATCATCAAAAAATATTTATAATCACAGAACTAGCTAGTTTTCAGGCGGCGAGGGTGGCTGGATTTCAATCTAGTATCTCTAGGCTTCTTACCAGAACTCGTCTAATCCTGATCTGATGTAACATACTTCGATAGCGTCCTCGCCTGGGAATCGAATCTGGGCAACTGGATTAGGAGTCAACCACATAAACCACTCTGCGACTGAAACCAAATATCTATAAATTATACAAGCAGAATCACCGTAAGTGCATGTTTGTTAGTGGTTTGAATCATTTTCGTAGTCATCAAAGTTGTATAGTGATTAAACGTCCCACACAGTGGAACTAGTGGAACTAGCAATGATGAAATAACTTAAAAATATTATTCTGTTTCCCTTTTCACGACCATTCGAAAAGTGGTGTTAGAAGTCATTTAGCACAAAAATGATAAGCAATGCACGCAAAAGATCTGAGTTACAGGTTAATTTACAGCAATCTCAGATTATTATAAATTGTCTTTCTTCCCTAGGACTGTATATCATTGGAACACTCTACCACCTACTGTTGCCCTCCTCCCTACCCAACAGCAGTTCAGTGCAGCTATATCTAGCATTGAACATGTCTCGCCCTAGTTGTACAGCCCCCTGATTTTTAACACTTTTAAACATTGTTTTAACTTCTTTTTAAACTACTCTTTTAACCTTCTTGCGATTTTGACGCGCAACCATGTTTACGTCCCCGTGAGGGGTTTGACATTACCGTAAGACAGACAGACAGACAGACGGACGGACGGACGTTCCAACGAATGTATATTTATGTGGCTACTCTATTGTCCTCTTTATTGTTCTTTTAGCCACATAAAAGAACGGAATGAATAGAATTTTCCGCTACCCATTGTTGTCATAGCCACGTAACTACACATCGGTGTGCTCGGACGGATGGACGGACGGACGGACAGACAGACAGACTTCTGAAATGGTAAAGCCCGTTGCTAGGCAACGAAATGGAATACGAAAATTCTGGAACTTACAGAATTAACCGGAGGTTCATTGTATACATGTATGCACAGCGAGGAATTATGGCAATTTTAATCGTATCACGATTATCTTTTAATTACTTTTTTACCATAATGAGTCTCCTGACGTCAGAGAAGACTGGAAAATCACTTTTGCTACAGGCCACAATTATGGCTCATTATCACCAAACTCAACAATGTAAACCAGAATAAAATCTAGGTCAAGTCTGGGTTGGGTCAAAAACAAGAATCACTCTAATATGCAATTTGCCTGATTCTCATCAAACTTCACTTGGTCAAACACTATATTTTAATGATATCTAGGTCACGTTTGAAACTTGGTTTTGTGGTAAACTAGGTCACGAGTTCAAATTTCGTGGATACTTCAGATATTAAATTTTGACGCGATCGTCACATATGATGTTATTGTTAGTTTCACAGTATATATTTGCAGTATCAGTATTTTGGTTACAAACAAGCCAGAAAATTTATTAACCTGTCATGATTTTGCAGTGCATTAGCCTGAAGGTCCCTGGCATATGAATATGTGATGGACTTCCGGGTCTTGTTATATACATCTTTGAGTGAGGTTAACACTGTATTACCTAAATGATGGTATTCCTTTTCCTTGTATGTTTAGTATATATATTTATGTATTTCAAGCTCTAGACTGATATAACCGTAACGCCAAATAAAACTTTATCACAACCGGTATTGTGTCGTATGTTATTGTTCTCCAGCCACTACGCCACACACCAAACTTGAGCAACATCATAGTTTTACTGATAATATGTAAATCAAGTTTGAAACATTAGGCAACGCGTTTATAATTGGGATAATTATGTTTTACTAAGTCAGTATTTGTTAGAAAATGGGCCATTTGTCCTTAGCAAGATGACTACGAGATTGTAATTCTATCAAGGTTACACGTCATACTAACTGAAGTGATGCAATACGCAGAATAACGACTCACGGTCTCGTTTGCTAAAATGTGAGGACTAAATGGTTCGGGTTCGCTCACCTGAGACAGCTGGGGCTATGAAGGATGAATGAAACAATAGGATGAATGAATAATTTTTTGTCAGTGGGCAGGAAGATACGGTGTTCCGTTAGGGTCACAGCGCTCTCTCTGTAAGGCGATGCGCGATGGTAAGATGGCGATGCGCGATGGTAAGATGGCGATGAAGCGATGCGCGATAGTAAGATGGCGATGACGCGATGGAAAGATGGGGATGCGCGATGGTAAGATGGCGATGCGCGCTATGATCCTAACGGAACACCGTCGGAAGGGGAGATAGATACATGCCACTAGTTTCAAACTGATGCAATATTTCATCAAAGCAAAGTTCTATTAAAACTGTATAAAACGTAACTTCTATAGTTTTTGTTTGATTTGACTCGATGACCAAGTCTGTGACCCCACATGATCATGCCTCAAACACATGCACAATTTCATTAAGGCAAATATCTTGACTTTCGTATATTAAAATTGGATCAAACATGTCGCCTTTAGAGTGTTTACAAGATTTTCTTATGTTTTGACTCCGTTACCCTAGTTCGTGACTTCACGCGACACATTTGTACTCCTCCAAGGCTTTAATGAGATGAATATACATACCAAATTTGAAAAGGTCCGATAAAAATATGGCTTATAAAGTACAAAATAGATTGTTAGTATTATCCGACCTAGTGACATAATTTTGACCCAACATGACTCAGTTTTAAACTCATTTGAGTTAACATTCCGACCAAATTTTATAAAGATTCGTATAAAAATGTGGCCTCTAGAGTGTTTTTTTTACTTTTGTATGAATATAGATACGGGTCTTGGTAGCATTATCGTTGAACTTGCTAGATCTGATTATCCGTGATTCGGGAGTGTTGTTCTACGGTGTTCCGTTAGGGTCACATCGCTCTCTCTGTAAGGCGATGGGCGATGGTAAGATGGCGATGCGCGATGGTAAGATAACGATGAAGCGATGCGCGATAGTAAGATGGCGATGGGCGATAGTAAGATGGCGATGACGCGATGGTAAGATAGCGATGCGCGATGGTAAGATGGCAATGCGCGATGGCAAGATGGAAACAAAAACATCGCATTATCGCGTCATCGACATCTTACCATCGTCCATCGCCATCTTACTATCGCGCATCGCGCATTGCCATCTTACCATCGCGAATTGCCATCTTACCATCGCGCATCGCCTTACAGAAACAGCGATGTGACCCTAACGGAACACCGTATTGTTCGGTACATAAAAAGAACGATTTTATAAACATAAGGACTTTTTATTTGAAACTGTATGGAATATAGAGGCGAATCCAACAAAACGTCCCAGGGTGTTGACCTGGGCTTTGGTAAAACTACATGTCACATCTGTTTATATCTTAAGCTATTATTTTAGTTAGTAAAGCACACAGCGTATATTTAGCACGCGTAGTTATGCTCATCAGATGCAATGTTTTAAACCAAATTTAGCATAAATTGTATCGTTCTCCACTGATTTGTTGACTTATTCTTGCACGTTTCACTTATCAATTAAGTTTGTTTTCGACATCGCCCCAGTCACATACTATATTGAAAATGTTTGCATCCACCTCGTCAGATAACCCACGCAGCCCTTCTACATTGTAAGGCGTGTTAGTAAAAGCTTTCACATATACAGTCTTTACACTTTTGTCAAGTTTTAATAGCAAGGCTTCGTCTGCGTAACAATTCACTAAAGCAGCATCTAACAGGTCATCGCTTATAAGTGCGTGGTATTTTTCTGGAATGTGGTTCCGAATTCGTTTGTATGGCTTTCTTGAGAACTCTTCGCCATCTACCTCTAGCACCGGGACAAAATGGTCGCTGGTATTCTGAATGTACACTGCTCGATCCCTTAAATTACCACCAATGAGGCCCAACGGTTTGTATTCTAACCAACGCCACTGTTCCTTACTGCCGTACTGTGAATAAACATACACAGCGCTTCTATTGAGTGTTGCAAAAGCAAATCTCTCCACTTCCGTTCCCCAAGCGTTTACGGAGTCCATCATTGACGTGTCTAGATATCTAGAAACTGAATCACGCGTGATGCCTTTCATTAGATTTTCGTTTTCTTTCATGAAGTCAACAATCGCTTGCCTTATCAATCTATGGTGGGTTTGTAAAACGCCGAAAACTAAATAACTAAATGCTCTAAACAAACAATTGCCATCCCAACGCATGTTTACAGTTCTAGTTGGTTTGGCGTCTCGTCGTATATATTTGTCTGGACCGGATGCATATGTGTTTTTGACTGCCGACTTAAGTACACTCGAGATTTGTTCCTGCCATTAGAATTGGTAGGTTGTGTTGTAACATCTTCTTGCGATACACTTCTCTTTTTTTGAGGGAGATTGCAGTCGTCAGATTTATTGTTTCTTTTTGCAGGCCTTTCAAATGCTTTCTCGTTTGCTTGGGTTCCTGTTTCTTTATTTATTGGACTGTGCTCATCTTTAGGACCTTCAGTAGCTCGCTTTTCTGTGTCCTTACTCTGCCTATAGCGATTCAGTCTGTTCCCACTTACACTGGTTTTCATTCCTTCTAGGAAATAAGTGCCTTTTCCAGTTACTTTTGTTATTTTAAATGGTCCTTTCCATTTTAGACCCAATTTCCCTCCTTTTCTCGTCAATTTTCTGGTGTTATGAAGAAGGACTTGGTCGCCGACTTCGAAACCTGCTGTATCGTCTTTAGGTAGTGAAGAATCGTAATATTTCTTCTGCTTCGATTGTGCCGTTTTAATATTGGACGACCCTTCTTTTCTGTTGCACGACAGTTTAATGAACGAGTCTATTCTTTCCTTCAGTGAAAATTCAGAGTCTTGGTTATCATCCGATTGCATTGCTAAGTCTAGTTCTATTGGTAAGCGTGCGTGTCTTTCAAACACAAGATAGAATGGTGTTTGTTTTGGCGACTCATGTTTAGACGTTCTATAGGCAAACAGTACGTATGGTAACTTAATGTCCCGATTTTTCTGCGACATATCTACACTGTGCACAAGCATATCGCACAAAGTCCTGTTAAATCTTTCAGTATGACCTCCTGTTTGGGGGTGATATGCTGATGCAATTCTATGTTCTATCCCAAACTGCTTGCAAAACTTTTCATTTAAGTCGTTGCAGAATTCTCTCCCCTAATCCGTTATTAATACGCTGGGGGCAACCATGTGTCGTGACAAACTTCGTGAATACTGATAGTACCGTTTCAGATGATTTGTCTGGAATCCCTTCTGCCTCTACCCATTTTGTCAAATATTCTGTTATAACGACAATGAACTTGTTTCCTGAAATGTAAAAATAAAAAGCATTTTGCAATACTTATTTAAATAAACGAGGCATTGTCAAAGACAGTTGGTATAGCCCCAGCCGATGGATGTTTCTTTCAAAAAGGACTCAGTTTGATTTGTATAGAAACTAGAATTTCATTCTGTATGCCTACGGGCCAGCATCGCAGTTTTAAGATGATGTTGCATTAAAATTCCTTCATGCATATAGGATATCCTCTAGAAAAGCACTTCCATTGACCTCTGTGATCTTGACCTTTAACCTAGAGACCTTGTTCATGCGTGCGACACTAGATCTCATGGTGGTAAACATTTTTGTGAAGTTATACTAAAATCCCTTCATGCAGGTAACAGATATGCCCTGGACAAGCCTTATCCTGTGAACTCTAAGTGTGACCTTGACCTTTGACCTACAAACCTATTCCTGCTTGCAACAATGGAACATATGGTGATGCACATTTGTTTGAAGTTATACTAAAATTCCTTCATGCAGGTAGCAGATATGCCCCGGACAAGCATTTTCCTGTGAGCTTTAAGTGTGACCTTGACATTTGACCTACAAACCTAGTTCATGTGCGTGACACTAGAACTCATGGTGATAACATTTGTATGAAGTTATAGTAAGAAATCCCTTCATGCAGGTAGTAGATATGTCCCGGATAAGCATTTTTTCTGTGACCTCTTAGGTGACCTTTACCTTTGACCCAGATACCCAGTTCATGCGCGCGGCACTAAGACTCATGGAGGTGAACACTTGTGTGAAGTTTTGACAGAAATCCCTCCATTTCCATTCAAATTGGAGTTATGGTCCGGAAAAATCCGGACGGACGCATGCACGCACATAAAGCGTACCGCAAAAACTGGCGACTAAGTCGAGCTCACCGCAGGCGGGCTCGACAAAAATGGAAAGAAAATAAAAAAGCACTGCTCTGTTTCTCAATGATATCTATCTCAAGTTTACAGATGATATATTCTAAACACTACTTTAAGAAACAAATTCCCCAATTCATTTCACTTGAAAATTGCAAATTGCTAGTCAAAAGCTATAACTCTTATAAAATAATCATTGAAATCTAGGCAAAACAGTAAAATCCCGCTATTAAGACCAGCAAATTGGGTGACCTTAATAGCGGAGTGGTCTTAATACTGGGGCATTTTTCTTCTCAAATTAAACATTTCGGACTTAAAAATCCCCAAAATTCGCATGATTTTGAAATGGGAAGTTGGTTTTAACAGCGGGATTTTACTGTAGTCTTCAAGAAATAGCCCGGAAACAAAACTTGGACGGACGGACGGACGGATGGATGGACAGACGGTTAGACAGACAAGACAAACAAACAGACAGAGAAACCCCGACGATATACGCATCTCCTCAAACTTTCCACAAAGATTCATCTAAATCTTTTTCAAGAAATAACCTGGAAACAAGTATTTCTCTATATGTACTCGTATATTGCTTTACTAATCAATGCAAATAACTCAAGATTAAATGGTCAAACCAATTAACCCTGACGATATACGCATCTCCTCTTAGTAATGAAGAATTTCATAACGTTTTCATAGAGTTTCATTGAAATTCAGCCAGTTGTTTCAGTGAAATAGCCCGGAAACGAAACTCGGACAATATTCAGTGAGATAGCCCCTTTAAGTTTAATTGGGAAACAATCAATTAGCCTGATCATATTTGACTGACAGGTCATAACCAGCTGGCAACCGTCGACGGCGTTTAAGAACTGTCAAATAAACTATGGCTTTCCCGTAAAAATACGGCATATATTTACAGTGCTGAAAAAGAGATGCAGTTGCTTCCGTACATGGCCCTGTTTCACATGGGCGGTCACTTTGTCTGTAACTAATCGTATATAAAACTGCGTAAAATCAATTTCAGTTACCACCACTCAACAGGTGCGTTACCGCTCCACCGCCATAACTAAAAATCTCCAGCAAAAACTGCCTACAATGTATTACAACGTTTCCAATTAGTACGGTGGTACAGAGATGAAATACCCAGAAGGTTGTTTTCCACCACCATCCAGCATTACCTTCACCGTCATACCACGTAAAGACTGGACATGGTGGTTTTATCAATATAAGTATATTGCAAACTGATCCTTATAGAATTATGAGTCGAATCATTACTTTTATGCATAATAGTTACTTAAATTGAGCTGTGCTACCGTTGGTACTATGTGAAGGTCGTTTTTCTATGTGTGGGGGAGTCGTAAAATTATGACCCCAGTCACAGTATTATGACCGGGGGGGGGGGGGGGGGCACAATATTATGACTCCGCCACACACAGAAAATAACCCTCAAATAGTGGTTTTGTGTTAGAGTCATTTTCCTATGTGTGGAGGAGTCGTAATATTATGACCCCCGGTCACACTTTTATGATCCCCCGGTCATAGTATTATGACCCCCGGTCATAGTATTATCACCGGGGTCATAACAATATTATGCCCCGACATAATATTGTCTACGAGTCAAAGATTCGAAACAATGTTGCCTGTTTCGTGTTGATAGTGTCATTGTCTCTTTCCTTTCCGTCTTTGTTTTAGTGGATAGTAGCGGACTATACCAGACAGTTTTTGTGCAACTAAACATTTCGTTATAACTTAATGTATTCATGTTATTGGTGTACGCATATTGATGTTAATTTCGGTAAGGCCCTCAAAAACATAGCGTTCAGGGTAAACCGACCCTTCCTAGCAAAACGGTGCCTTTTTAACGTTCTTAAGATTTTTTATTCATAAGTAAAAATAGTACTTAAAAATGTTGATTTTTCGGGGAAAAAATAAAAAAGAATCCAGAGCCGACCCTACCTAACTTTTTCAGAGCGTTACCCTAAACACAAATTGTTTTTTGGCCTAGCCTTGTTGAATGAATGGGTGTATTGCTCTGACCTAACAGTCTTTGGTGTGGTGTACTGGTTGTCTGGACCTTTTTGACATAACGCCGAATATCACTGTTTAACCCTCTATGTTAAGCGAGTAAGGTGACTCAAAATGAAACGCAAAGGCTTTTTTGTTTGTATTGGTAGAAGGGGGTTGAATTCAGGTTGGTTGTGCAGTACATTGCGTGATACGAACGACTATTCGAGTTGTGAAACATCGACTCCTCCTTTTTCAGATTGTGACTGAAATCGAAATCTATTCAAATACCTACCCCGGAATTTTCTATTTCTACAATATATATGGTACTACTAATATTTTAATAAATTCTGCATACATGTATTTGTATTGGTATCCCAAACATGTGACCTTTTGAATGTGCATGTTTGGCTCCTTTGAAAATCATTTGTTCAGATTCATTTTGTAATCCAAGTAATTGAGTCATTGGTAGAACTGTTGGACATTTCACCAAGGGCAGGGAGCCCTAGAGCAGTTATATAGTAGTTTTTGCCTTTTCACCAGTGCTTGTAGCTTTAGCGCTTCGGATCTTGGCTTTCTTACCAGCGTGTTTACTTTACTGTGTGCTATGGCAAAAAATGTTTATTTCTCTCCTTTAATATCAGAGTTAAGTATATTTAACCATAACTTCTAATATGCCCAAAATTGGACGATCTGCGCATGCATGAGTGGATTTTATGTAATCCGTATGAACAACTTTTCTTCTAAGAAAATCGAATTACCAAACTAATTATAATTTCGAAATTTCAAAATCCCTGCTCCTATTAGTATTACCAAACAATAAGAAAGTATGATGGAAAAATAATCTCATATAAACCTATACCTTACCCGATGAATAAACGCGGGATTTGAAAATCAACCGATGTGCAGTAATATGATATCACGGCAGACAAAATGGCTAACAAAAAAAAGGAATTATAAAAATAATAATGCAAATATGTATACACATTCTAAATAAAGAATATCATATATCAATTTAAATACCATAATCCAAGAAAAAGACAAGCCCGCGACAAAACGACAGAACGACGTTTTGCTATTTTGGCGTAGTTTCGTTCCGTCATTCTTCCGCCCCCGCCAGAACGACGAATACAGCGTGAAAGGAACGATGGAACGAAAGAACGACACATTGAAAAATGTCGTTTTGTCGCGGGCGACAGAACGAAATTTTCCTATTTTGGCGTTGTTTCGTTCCGTCGTCCTGGCGCACCCGAAAGAACGACGGGACAACACATTTGATAATGTCGTATTGTCGCGGGCGACAGAACGACATTTTACATCTTTGGCGTTGTTTCGTTCCGTCGTTCTGGCGCCCCCGACAGAACGACAAAACAAAAAGACAACTGTAATGGGGCGCCTTTTTCGGCGTGTTCCGGAGTGTCATTCTGTCGTTCTTTCGCGCTGTATTTGTCGTCCTGGCGGGGGCGACAGAACGATGGCACAAAACAACGCCAAAATACGAAACAACGCCAAAAGTGAAAACGTCGTTCTGTCGCCCCCGACAGGACGACAGAACGACCCTGGCAGAAATCAGCCACTATAAAAAGTACAAATAATAATTTGAAACACTTGACGTTAGTGGACCTGAATTAAAAGACTCCCAGTCATAATTGACCTTTTTGATAAGGTCCCACGGAAAGTCACCTATTACAATATAATCGGAACACCACCAGCTAGTGTGCCTGACCAAGTTTGACAGACAGGTCACAAACAGTACAAGTTTGACTGTAGTATCATTACTAAAAATAAAGCTGGCCACGGGTGCACCTAAGACATGAAAAACAGTTGTTGTTTTTTTCAGGTCAATTGGATGATCTTTGAACATTCCTATATGTATGTGCACGGCTTTGGATAGCGTGCAGATTAAAAGAATCTGTCTACCTTTCTCATGTCACAGGTACGGATTGACAATTCAGCACGTGGGGAACTGTTAACGAGACCATGCCGAGTTGCGGTAACGAGGCCATGCCGAGTCACCTATCAATGAATACAAACAATAAACGAAAGCAGACTTAAACGATTATACAAATCATTGAACCAGTCAGCCATTCAGTCAGTCAGTTAGTCAGTCAAAGTCTTTTCTCGTAGAAGATAAAGAAATAGTTTTCTCGTAATAACAAGATAGCTTTCTCGTCATAACGATATAGTTTTCTCGTTATAATGAGATAGTAAGTCGTTTTAACGAGATATTTATCTCGTTATTACGACATCAGTCACTTTTTTATTAATGTGACCTTATTCGGCTTTCGTACTCCAATTAAATAATCTTAAATGTCATATTTTAACACAGACTCACAGGAATCACAAGTTCCACATTGGCCATGATAATGAAATGATTATATCAAACTTACGTTTTCGAAACTCCCAAATGTCCTCCGTGATCTGCTGCATGTATGCTCTGAATGATGTCATCTGTCTTCCCTTTCTTAACCACTTGCAGACGTTTTGATGGCTGGTTTTCTTGTAATACAACCCGTCATCAAAAATGAAAGGCTTGCACTTTCTGGAAAATTCCTCTTTTTGTTCTTGTCTTTTAAGGAAACGGGATACTTCCCGTTTTTTACAAACTAGAATTTCTTTGTAATTTTTCTCGTCCATGCTGCAAGGTTTGACTGACTGCTTACCACAGACCTTTATATATGCACTCGTTTAAGCAAGAAGCTTTCGGTGTCGCTGTCGTTTTCTTTGATGTTGAATGAGCGGCTTTTCTGAGGTAAATCAAAGGTGTCGTTTTCTTTTATGTTGAATGAGCGGCTTTTCCGAGGTAAATCAAAGGGACTATTTTCGGAAATGATTCAGTCTACATGAAACAATAATAGACACCGCTCAGTGACATCTTTGACTTCAAAGCCTTGCAATTCGTTTTAAGCAATGCCTTCGCGGTATGAACAAAGGCTGTCTAACGTCAGATGAAGTAGAAAAATGTTGTCTTTGAAGTTGAAGCATATACAGCTACGTTAAAGCGACCTATGTATATTGTAATACAATGATGATAAATCAAATGAAATTCAAATGAAAGCAATTTTAAATTTCATTTCAATAGATGTAGACGCAGCAGCAGCAGCAGCATGCAGCGGCTCCAGTAGAAACAAAAACAACAACAACAACAAATATAAAAGCCATAGAAACACGACAGTGACTTGAATCGATATAGAGTTTGTTAGTAATAGGCTAGGTGGGGGTCAATATTTTACAGATAAAATCGGGGGGTCATTATTTTATAAGGGGAGTCAGTATTTTATAGAAAGGGGTCATTATTTTATATAAAATAATGACCGGGGGTCATTATTCTATGGGTGTCACTTTACAACGTTACAGCGGCCGTAAAAAGTCTCCCAATACATATAGTCAGTACTGTTATCACAGGGTGGAGAATCACGTGACAAAAACATGGCCGCCAACCAAAAAATTCTCTCGGTTCGAGGTAGGTTTTTACTTGTTTCTCGCTTATTCCTGGACCATTTTAAATGAAATAAACACTAAAGTACCCCGTACACGAAGACAGATTGCATAGTGTATTCCAAATTTTTCCAGCTTTTGTAGTTTATGCGGTATTTCGTGTACAGTTTTTGGCAGCTTGCACTGCTTGGTGATAGGGTACACTTGGATCTTGATGAAATCGTTCTTCTGGCAAGTTTTCGCAAGTGAGCTGATTGTTGCATGAAAATTTTGTTATATCCCGACAGACTGAATGTTACCGGTGCAGACATATCCAGTTTCTGTATGCAACTGATGTAAAAAACGCAAAAATGGAAAATGATAGGGAACACTGGCCGCGACGTTGGAGATAGGGAACATTTGTATTTTTGAGAAGCAAACTGTTTGCCAATCCGAGCGATCAGTTTGCGAATATTCCAAGCGAGTCCGATGTATTTTTTTTTCAATAAAACATGGATATTGTTTTTCCTTTGTTTAAATTCTTATGATCAGCTACGAAGTTAGTTGTAGACAGAAGTATTATTTAACAAAACAGTCTTGCTTAGCTGGAAATGTAAATCTTTGAAACATTTGCATTTATGAAACAAAACACTGAAAAAGATATCATAACTTGTATAAAGCAGATTTTCTGAAGATTATAAATGAAATAGAGAACATGGTGCTTATAGTGATGCGCCAGAAAACAACATATGTGCGAAATCATGATTACAATTAGAACGTTTATATACAAAACACGAACTTTTCCAGTTTTAGTGTAATGTCGTGTAAAAACAAACCAGGGCGTTTTGTTTGCAACATTAGATTGAAAATTCGATTTCTGAGTATTAAAACGACTTTCGGTTTCCGCAATCTCAAAAGAGTAGATATTGAAATGTGTTTTTGTCATTTAGTCATGAAGTAAAGAATCTGGACACCTGTAAGATATTAATATATTTTATACAGGCGAGATATTTTGCTGCAGACAGCAATAAATATCGATGCGATTCTTAGAATATTTACTTCACAAACACAAATGCTTTGATACTGATTGTAGTTTTATATAAGCATGTTTTTCGGGATATAATGACAGGAACCCACATTAACGAGCAGGCACTGTTAGAGACATTCATAAAACGACTGTGATTTTCCAAAAGCAAAGTCATTTTGAAACTACATTTGTAATTTAATTTAAAAGATTTTCCTTCTCTTGATAAAAAAAGTCGGGGGACGTTGATTTGATTAATAAAGTCGTAGTAGCTTAACCTCAGTTTTGTAGGCCTTAGCTGGGAAGATTTGAATCTTTGAATTTTTCATTTTTAATTCTATTTTGAATGTATTAAAATGTATTATTGTTAAAATAATACTTTTGCCAGTGTGATTCCAAACAAATAAAAACTGTTTCATGATGTTTATTTGTTATAAAGCTTTGTAAGAGCCTATAACTTTCCCTAAGCTGGCTAATAAACATCTACAAGTAAGTTTCTGGTGTGAAATCTTTCTCAAGTTTTCTTTAATAATATGTTTGTTTATTCGAAGCTGCTGAATTAAAATAGAATTTACAATCCATATATTTTTCTTCAAATTTCAGGGGTAACATAATAAAAACCTCCATAACTCCAATATGTCCCAGAGTGCAAACAACGCAAATTGAATCGGGGACAGACGAGGCTTTTCAGAAAATACTTGTTTGTAAATGTCCCAAGAAGCATCTTCCCAGCCAGTGGCATACAACACGGAGGTTACGCTACTAAGACTTTGTTCTTGGGGCATTTTATTCCATTCATAAGTCAGTGCTTGTCGAAGCTCAGCAAGATTTTATTGTGGCTGACCACGTGAATAAATGAATTACTCACCCCCCCCCCCCCCACAATCCCTAATGTGTTTGATCGGCGACATGTCTGAAGACAAGAATAGCTAGTCTAAAATATTGAATGTTGTTTTGTTTTAAGAAAATGAGTGTGAAAACAGCTGTATGCGCCCCTGCCTTTCATGCTGTAGATCACGCATACGATTCTAAACGTAAGAACGGCAATACAATATGCCGTGGCATTAATACAGATTGGCACAAAGCCTTTAAACATGTTTTACTGTGTATCGGTCGACTGCTCACACGTACATAGCAATAGAATTGCGAAATTTTAATACACGTTTAAATCAAGTGCAAAGTGTGGAATTTAACAAGTCACGTGCATCATGATGTCGATACATTAAATTTCGTAAGTCTGGTTTTCAAGACTTTACTCTGCTTGAGGCATCAGATTTTGCAAAAATGGAAAAATCTTCAAGTACATGACATTAAAATCTACATTTTTAAATGTACTGAGTATATAAAATTTTTAACTGTAATCATGCTTTCTTGCTTATTATTTTTCTGGCGCATCATATAATTCTTAACGTTCACAGAAAATCTGCTTAATACAAATTGTGGTATTTTTTCTAGTGCTTTGTTTCATAAATGCAAACGTTTCAGAGATTTACAATTATAGCTATGCAAGACTCACCTGTTTTAAATAATACTCCTTTCTACCACCTTCGTAGCTGATCATAAGAATTTAAACAAAGGAAACAAAATATCCATGTTTTATTGAAAAAAAAATACAACGGACTCGCTCCGTTTCGAAACTGATCGCTCGGACTGGCAAACAGTTTGCTTCTTAAAACAATGCAAGTGTTCCCTATCATCAACGTTGCGGCCAGTGTTCCCTATCATTTTCCACTTTTGCGTTTTTCACATCAGTTGCATACAGAAACTGGATATGTCTGCACCAGAAGCATTTTTTCTGTCGGGATATAACAAATTTTTCATGCAACAATCAGCTCACTTGCGAAAACTTGCCAGAAGAACGATTTCATCAAGATCCAAGTGTACCCTATCACCGAGCAGTGCAAGCTGCCAAACACTGTACACGAAATACCGCATAAACTACAAAAGCTGGCAAAATTTGGAATACACTATGCAACTGTCTTCGTGTACGGGGTACTTTAGTGTTTATTTCATTTAAAATGGTCTAGGAATAAGCGAGAAACAAGTAAAAACTTAACTCGAACCGAGAGAATTTTTGGGTTGGCGGCCATGTTTTTGTCACGTGATTCCCCACCCTGTATCAGTAAAATAACTCGCTACCGATGTCATGCTGTGATGGTTACGTATATCAGGGCTATCCGATCAACCTTTTGGGGGGTTGTCCCAGTTAGCTCAATTGGTTGCGTCGCAGGAATTGCAGGGCTAGGCGCAGTCGCCGTGATGCTGCAGGTTCGCTCCCAGCTAGAGGCACTATCATTTGTAATTGGTACCAGGTTGTTAAATCTGTTTCTTGTAAAACTTCTAAGTGTTCGTAAAATGTTCTAGAACCCTTGTAAGTTCTAAGAAGAATCGCAATTTAATTATGTGGTAGTGAACTTTCGTTTTCATTGTTATAAGTAATTTCCTGTTTCCTATCAATTGGTATACAGCCAAGCCACCTGTCTTCAGCAGCCACCCAAGGGAGTGACAAAAAGTGACTGCTGAAGACAGGGGGCTGAAGACAGTAAAAACTAAGAACAAAATGTCAGTTTAGGTCATATTTAAACTGGCTGTTTAAGACAGGTGGTCGCTATTCGCAGGTGGCTGCTAAGGCAGGTTTCATTGTATTTATCAGGATTCTATACTTATCTAAAAAGGTGCCATGAATTTGATAGAGTTCTATAATTTTTGAGTGTTATCAAAAATATAACCATTTTCCCCAAATAGGTCAATGACATTAATAATATTTTTTGTTCAACTTTGAAAATATAGTGAGTCGTTTGCTATTAATATTTTTGTCCATCATGGATGGAATTACAATTGACTTTTAAAAAATCATTAATATCTACATTTCTATACATTATATTCCCGCTACTGAGTACATTTTTCAAGAAGGGGTTTGTAAGAGTGTTTAAATAATTCAGTCTATAAATTCGATCCTAAATTAAGTAGATTTTTAACTTCACTTAACCAGTAACATACTTTCCCAGCCATCACTCTTATTTAACACTAATCTTCACAACATAGTTATTTTAGGACATAAGAAGGTTTTTATATAAAATTTTCCTAAGTCGCATTTTCAAAATGCTCACCTCTTTGTTTGCACAACGGTTGCAGGGGTTTGAGAGTTTATGAAGGTTTATAGGGAAATCTTTTCCTTAAAGAACATTGAAGCTCGATTCATTTCTTTTATCCATGTTATCGTGTTCTTGCTTAATTGACTCTAGGTGCTCTGGTCTCGTTAAGATCATTGAGTATTCGCCCCCTTGGCTTTGCAATGCTATTAGCTTCTTATGTTTTATATGTTTGTGTGCTTTTGCATGCAACATTGTTAAGCTGATGGGTGAGTTGGGAGTTATTTCTCCAAGACAACTTGTCCTGGTTTGTTGTTAAGGCAAGTGTGAGGCTGGTGCACCCTAGAACCTCGTTTAAACCCCCCACTCCACCCCCAGTATCAAATTATTTTGACACTGACAGTTCCAAGGCGGTAACCCAAAGGGTTCTCATTTTTATTAATTGTTTGTGGTGTCTTATTTGAATTTGAACACAAGCTCTCTTTTCCTCTTTTCTTTTTCCCTGCGTGGGGAGGCTGTGTTTTGTGAGTGAGGCGATTCTATTCCTGATATGCATATTTCTCTTTTTGTACTGCGCCTTCCTCAACAAATGTCATTTGACTCATTTTGGCCAATTATTCCATATAAATTTAAAACACATTTGTTTAAAATGTTTTATTCCTGTTTGGGGATTTGGAAGTGAAATAAGCAAAATATTTTTGACAAAGCCAATAATTTTACAACTGTTGTTTCTCTAATAGCTATAATGATTACTTGTTGACAACTTTTTTTAAATAAACCTTTCACATATGGTTAACATGTCGAGTCCTTTTAATATCCATATACTGGATACTTCAGCAAAAAAATAAACAACAACAATCTTAAAATGCGTGTTACCAATCTGACGAATAATCATCACATAATGTGTTTACTGAATTTCTAGTTGATCCTGACCAATATTCTTTACATCATTGCTATCAATATATATTTAACAACAACAAACAACAACAACAACAACAATAATAATAATTTTAAGCCCTGATTTTATATAAAATCCATAACGTTTGTATAGAGGAACGAAATTATTTTCTGTGCCGTCTAAAATATCATCAACATATTGACTGAGTTTGAGTCCTATATTGTAAACTCGAATAGCTGTAATATCTTTATATTTTTAAAGAAATGTCACACATAAAACAAAAAGAAAAGACATTGTTTAAATTTTATTTCAATCTAACGAACATTTTTGTCACATTAGTGGTTGTAGTAATTTTATATAACTACACATTTAGGGCTTTTATGAAGAGAACAACAATTATGATGCGGTAAATTTCTAAAATATAAAACATTTTAAGAATCTGTAGGTGAACACATCTGGTGCAAACAGTGGCATGCCATTTTTACTACAACGATATCAAATTGTCATCACCAGGTTTCTATAGAACTTCATATATGCATACATTTGCGAAAATCTTACACACAACAGCACACAAAAAGTAAAAATACTGTCAAGCAGATTGGACAGGTACTAGACGACCTTTCCGAAACCATCTCGAGTCAAATCTTCATGATCGCCATGGAAGAGATAATAGAAGTTGTATCAGATAGGATTTTGACCCAAGCTTCAAAGTATAATCTGAAATTACTATTTGGTTTTTAATACCAAAAGAATAATAGTTTTAGCTTGCTAGATGTTAATTGAATAACAAAATTGAATGAAGTTTCATTTCTATTGTTAGAAACTGTTCAATTAAAATGTATAATGTCGATATCACCATTAGTTCTAAAACGATACATATATACTGTAATCTTGTCGTTAAGTTTACTTTTAAAGAGTCTAGTAATAAATTATTTGAAATAATATTCAAATGTTGCTGCTGATGTTTTTTTCATGCCGCGTAGGGGTTACGTACAATAATATGACTTTGACAACAAAAAGTAAATAGCTGAACATAAAAAATTACGGGACATATACATTGAGTTATGTTGCTTTTATCAACAGCGAAGAAAAAACAACAGCAAACTTAATAAAAGATAGGTAATGTATGTGTTTCAAAAAAAAAAAGAAAAAAATTAAACGTTTCAATTCTGAAAAAGTCCATTGTTTCACTATTTCCTGGGTTTAGTCCACTTTAAAAATGTTCGCATATCATTTTAATTCCACATGTAAAGTCCCCGTTTAATTTGGAATAACTGGTAAAGCACCAGTATAAATAAATTATTACAACACGTAAGTTTTGTTTAAGTAATCCAGAATTACAATATAATTTCAAGTAGAACCAAAAACCCAGAGAATCAGAATGATATAAGACTTCCCCTACACTCTAACAAAGATCATTGCAGAATTTACAAACAGCTTAAATAATTCCCCAGCATCTTAAAAAACATGTAATAGTTATTGCATGACTGTCTAAACAATTGTAACTCAGCTGGTTTTGTTTAACAATTTGATAATCCTTGAGTACTGTCACTGAACTCTGTGCATTTTACAGCAGAATGGTCTGCGTAACATAACGTGCATTTCAATTGTGTTGTTGTATTTTATGATGTTTTTACTTTATCCCTACTAGTATCAGATTGTCAAGAGCTACCGAGAGAACCTACGTCTTTATTAAAGACTGTTCAATCTTTTAGCCTTGAACAATATAAAAGGGTTTGTTAACAAGGTGGCGATGCCTAAGACTGTGGTTGATATACCAACTATATGAAATGTTGAGCTACGTGATTTACAATAATTTAATATTGGAAACTAAATAGTTTTGTTTGGTCACAAAGACGTTTTGGCCTCAACAAGTTTCTTTCTAAGCCACGACTTTCTATCTATGGAGCAGCTTCTACTCTGTGGACGTCAGCCACTACTATTATGTTGAGACTAAGAAGTCCAAAAGTATGGAGTTCCAACTCCTATAGACTATATGAATATTGATAACAGATTGTTCAATCTATGCTGCCTTCTCAGAGAAGCTGGGCTTCATAAGAGACTAGCGCAGCAGTCGAAGGAACCATACACTGTATATCAGATTCTGCCTTTGTGTTACAACACTACAATTGTACTACGTAATAAGTAACCTCTCTGAGGAGCAAGGTTACGGAGAGAACGCGGAACCCTTTCGGTAGCACAAAAATTGGCCTCGTTAACCACTTCAAGCCAGCTAGTTGGCATCGCTAACTATCTTAAGCCAGCCAGTGTTGCATTTACACAACTTCTTGTTCTAAAAGTTGAAACCTACCCCTTTATATTTACCTTATATTTGACAATACCATGGTTACAAGCCACCATAAAAGTTCGCATATTTTTTCCTAAGACAAAAGCGTCTTTAAATCACTGAATTCACTTAAGGTTAAAAAACACATTATCTACATTGTATGTCAAGCACAATTGTCAGTGCATCAATCTGCTTGATTAAAACAACTTCAACATAAATTAATACAAATATTATACAGGAATCTATGAGATCGCATATATTTATATATGTATCAAAATCATTCTTGACACAGATCTAGCTCCGGTGAGAAATGTCACGGTAAAGTGACTCTGATTAGCAAGCACGTTGCTAGCGTCTCCTGCCTCCATTATTGTGATTTCATCAAATATGGTGCGTTTTAAGGCATCAAGCTGCCAGTCTTGGTTTTTCTGTATGTGGGCTAGTTGCCTCTTGATTTCAGAGAGTTGTTCTATTGGACCGAAACTAAACGTGTACTGTAGAATTCTTTGTATTTAACTTGCAATTCTAGCATGTCTAGTCCCCGAATGTTAGCCTCTATTTTGTCGCACAAATGCTTCAGACTGTATGCTGTGTTGGACGCACCAGGTAGATTCAAAATTGCTTGTATGATGGCAAGAAAAACTTTCTTTGTCCGAATCGCTCTTGAATTAGCTCCACAGCTCTACTGTAGTTAGAATTTGTCAAAGCCAAACCTGCAAGTGTTCAAGATGCGGCGCCATGCAGTTGACACTTTAAATACCGCATAAGTACTTATTTTGGAGGGATTTTATTTTGGTTGATTCGCCAATTCGTCAAAATAGTGTTAGGGAAAAATCAAGGAAATCTTACTTCCGGATTTCTACTTTCGGTTTTGAAGTCAAAAGATTTAAATGTACTACTTAAAATTTCTGACATTTGTGTGACCCTGCCTCCATAATGATAACCACACAATGGGGTAGTTCAAAATCACATTTATTCAAAGGCATTATTTATCTGTTATCCTTGGTGGCAAACCTTCCTAAGAAAGCTTGGTAGCAAAGCGTCGGCACTGAAATTACAATATTAAGCATATTTTGAGTGCTTAATAAATACAATAATTCCCTTAAACAATAATAGTTTTAATACTCAGTGTTAAAATACATGTGCACAATATTAGCAGAAGATAAAATTACCAAACATATCAAATTGTTATCACTTAAAGAAATACAGATTGATACATTAAATATAACTCTTACGTCAAGCTCGGTATAGTGGTTCTGTGTAGTTAAACGACACAAACAATACTGAACCTTTAACAATACTAACTTGATAATTTACAATGGTAAAAAGTATAATGAAATTCACTAAAGCACACTTACATTTGTTTATGGAACAAATCACCACTTTGACCAAAAAACCACTCACTGCCCTTACTCGTCTCGCTCGTCCAGTGCTGTGTGAACTGTAAATATGTTAATAAAAAGATGAGCACTTGTTAGTCAAAACATCAACAGTTGAATGACAACCGATAGATCAAAGACCAAAATATGGCACTCAGATTTTCAACCAGTTTCAAAGCTTTTAATTTGATAAAACTGCAGCTCAAGTCAAAAACAACATTAAAAGACATTACACCTACATACCCTGAATAGCTGTACCCTTAATTGATCCCTAAATATTTAATATAACTGTTCTAAGAATAAACTTCTGTTCTCAATTGCACGATTTTTCTTCAACTGGCGGTAAAATAGACTAAAATTATCTCCCCTTAATAAACTACCAAAAAGACCTAAAACTACAAAAAGTTACTAAATTAACCTACACTAAATGTACAGTCTACAGAAGTCTATTATGTCACAATATTAAAAGACAATAAAAATCATCCCGCTACATTTGTTTGACAGATGACCCCAAAATTTGTATATAAGTGTTTTCGCGATAACTATATCATTTTTTTCTAGATATTTTAAACCGCAATTCCAGACTTCTTGTGCAAACGGTATTTCGTTTGTGTGTGTGTCTGGTCTATGTAAATAAAGCATTTTTTTCAAACAATTTGAGCATCCAAACTTAAATACAGGCACGTGACTCTATATATCTTCACGTTAATTGGTATGCCAGTGGGAATTAAATTAATGTCGAGTTTTGAAAAGGTACACCAAAATGTTTTGTCTTCAAACTGAAAGTAGAAACCCGGAAGTAAGTTTTACTTGAATTTCTTCAAAACCCTAACATTATTTTGACGAATTGGCACTAAACATTGTAGACTAACATATACCTATTTCAGGTATGAGTTAACGCCGTCAAAGTCCCAGTACGAGTTTGGGTAGATTGAGAAGCTGGGATGAAAGAGACGATGAGATATTCGTAGTAAACGGGATGCTTGGTTTTTTTCGCAATGATAATGTGCGTAGCGGGTAGAAAAGAGAATCAGTTGGAGGCCGGACAGGATGCTGGACACTACCTTCCCTGAAATCTAATAATTCTCCATCTTCAACTCAAGGTCTAAAAATGCTCAACGGTAGTCACAATCTCTTCGCGTACATCAGCGACGTCAGTCTCGTAAACGGTTTCTTTATTGATAGAAGTTAACATGCTTACCTTGAAAATTGTATGAAACCGAACTGCCAGCGGAATATTTGAATGGTCTCTCTTTGGGATTCCCTCTATGCTCAAATATTTAAGGAATAAATTTCGTGTTTGATAAGTTCACCGAGTCTTGAACGTCATTAGGGCTGGTTAAAGTGTGTGGAGTCCGAAGGACTCCACGCGTGCTTTAACCAGCCCTAATGACGTTCAAGACTCGGTGAACTTATCAAACACGAAATTTATTACTTATATTTACACCTCATTTTATCATTTTTTTTTTAAATTTAATATAAAATATATACTTTTTACTAATTTCGAAATGTTGTTTAAAACATTTCTTACCCCGGGTTTGGCATTTGGACTGGTCCGCCTATTTACTCAAATAAAAAAATTCATACTACGACCAAAAATAGTTCCATGTTTATTGAACACATTCATCCGTTTTTTCAAACATTTATATACATAAAAAACTTATATTTTACAACAAACATCAAATTTGTATCACAGCAAGTACTATCTATGCGAGTAAATGATAGTCTAAGTAAAAACCATTATTTTGGCGGGATGTTAGAAAAGACTAATGTGAAATTTTTTCAACCAATGATAATTCTAGATTTTATTACATGTGTTTAATTTTGACGCCAAAATGTATGACGTCAGTGACGTCATTAATGTGTAACGTCGCTGACGTTGCATTATTTTGGCGGGATGTTAGAAAAGTCTAATGCGAAATTATTTCAACCAATGATAATTCTAGAAAATGGAACGTGCTTACCATTGCGCGGTGATAAGGCTAACGGTGTTATTGAAGATTGACCAGTGGAAATAAAGGTGTAAATATTATAATATATTAATTAACGTTACGTGATAAACAAATACAATTAATGTGGCGGCGGAGGCGACGTCACGACGCCGCCAAACGACGTGACGTTGAGTACAACATTATTGAATGAAAGAAGGAACATTTTAAAATCTAAATGACATTGATTTAACATGGAATTTCTTTAAAGTGAAAGAAAGATCAAATTATGTAAACATGTTTTCAAAAAGAAACTACACAACCACATCTATATGTAACAGATCAAACTCACAACTCATGACACTTGGTTAGCTTACACAGAACAGAATTGCATATACATGGCACTTCACCAAGGGCAATTCAAATATTAAAGTATTGTTTTCAGTTTAAGTCATTCACCATTGCCATTGGTATTTGCATATATTTCTTATGTTGGGATGTGGCGGTTGTACACATGGTAAACGTGCTCCATTTTTGTTAATAGGCACTCTGGTCACGAGTTCGATAACTGGTTTGAGCCTTGTTTATTTATACTTTACAACACTTTGATCAAATTTAAATCACAATAATCTATCGCATTATTAGATAGCATGCGCAAATTTATGTTGATAACAATTACCCTTTTATTTACATATCATCGTTCTTAAGGTATTTATCAGTAACTTTAAAGTTTGTTTTTCGATGTCGTTAAAATGGCGGATGTGAAAAGTATTCGGAAAAGTAAACGTTATAAAAACTACATATCGGCTCTGGTAGCATTAAATAAGACCGGAGAATCACTGGAAACATTTACCGAAAATGGTTTGCAGGTTGTACACCAACAAATTACACAGAGACTCGGGAATATGCAAGTGTGTACACGTCAATGCAGTAAGGTCGAAAAAAGGGACTTTAACAGGTAATTTGATATACAGGTGTTAAATTTTGTTAAATGGTTAAAAGGTTAAAAAGCTAAAATTGAAAATACGCAATATACAGGAGTGATATTAGAACTCAACCCAAACAAGACCGTCTACAGTCAGAAAAATATTAAAGTTTGTTAATCTTTGATTAAATAAAATCATATATTCATATTACATCAATATAAAAACATGATAAAGAACTTATAAAGGAAACAAATAATACCATTGAAACACCAGTCATTGGAAAAAATAGCGAAACTTTCTTTTACTCATTACTCTTAAGTCATGTAAATTGATTTAAGCAGCTTACAGATTTCATTCAGTTAGTTATTTTAAGTTTCGAATTATTATCATTCCATCCGCGTTTTGACAAGTTAAAACCAGGCAATGGCCCTTGGACACACGAGGTCATGAATCCACACGTCAAAGTTTAAGTGTTGTCCCAACATAGCGAAGTACAAAGAACTCAAATTACAGTCCTCGTTAATTTAAAGTTCATGCATGAAAATACACATATATATAAACACATGTATAATCAACCAAATTATGTATAGCTTCTCCATGGATTTTTCACAATAAAGGAGAGAACCATCAAAACATTGTTCTTCTTGTCATTCATGCGCTCTATACATGCGAGCTTAGAAACAAGTCTAATTTTGACGATGCATTTAAATACAGCCGCAAATGCACGAAGCATGGCGGAGACAACCGAAGTTTGCCGATTCCGACAAAAATGTATCATTATAATTTCACAAAATTGCTCCTGGTGGAAGTATGATAATCTCATCATTTCCAGGGATTAATGCATGTAAACACTTGTTATGATAGAACAAATTTAGTATTAATTCCTTTGAACGTATTTCATTAGTGCTTTATTTGGCAGAGTTAACATTTGTAATACACCCTAAAAAGGAGTTTAATCCTGTTATAGAGAACATACATTGATCATATCTCTTAAGATGTGTCAGACACCATGCAGTCACCTCGAACAAAGAGTAGACTACTAGAAAATTTGTATGACTCATTAAACTGTGTTAATGGCACTACATTGTAAAATTGACGCCGAATTTTCTCAAATTTGATCTTTCGGCAGGGGTTTGAGAGTTTATGAAGGTTTATGAGGAAATCTTTCCTTCAAAGAACCTAGTAGAATCATTGAGTACTCGCCCATTGGCTTTGCAATGCTATAAGCTTCTTATGTTTTATATGTTTCTGTGCTTTTGCATGCAACATTGTTAAGCTGATGGGTGAGTTGGAGTTATTTACCACGACAACTTGTACTTGTTTGTTAATATGAGAACCTGTTGGGGCAAGTGTGAGGTTGCTGCACCCAAGAACTTGGTTTCAACCCCCAGTGGCAATATTTTTTGACCGTTCCATGGTGGTTATCCCAATGGTTCTCTTTTTCATTAAGTGTTTCAATGACATACTTATAAACACAAGCTCTCTCTTCCTCTCTTCTTTTTCGCTGCGTGGGGAGGCTGTGTTTTGTGAGTATGGCGATTCCTGATATGCATATTTTACTTTTTTTTAAACAGTATTTATGAACTATAACACGGATTTTGTTAGACAAAACAATGTTCCCACAAAGTCCTGTTGCAACTCAGCACACACGACAAATATGCATACAAATAAATTACCTCAATCAAAAGCTTTGATAAATACACCGCATGTGACAAATAACAGCAATTTAATTGAATAACTAATGCGATTTTCGCGAACATGTCAATATTTAACTTCAAACACGATAAAAGTGCAGAAATTGATTTGGACAACTCGTTACTTACCACAAAGTATTGTAAGTTCATTGTCACAAATCATTTTAATTCATGCTTTTTCTTCGTCCAAGAATTGCAATCATGTTACGATTGTAAAAGAAAAAGTAGTAACACAAAATGAAAAATCTCTCGCCGCCAGAGACTCCCATTAAAATGAAGTCACCAGCAAAGATTTTAAAAAAAGACTACATCTCAAATCAAATTTCTGCTTCGGAGTAAGTTTTTTTGTTTTGTAGGTAACGCACAGCATATGATAACAAGATGAGATAATTGTTTAAGGAGGTATGCTCGTTTAGACCATTTTTTTCAAAATATTCAGATGGTTTTCATAATTTGCTTGCTGAAAGATATTTAAATACCAAGCATGAAAATGTAAAAAAAGTGGGGTTCACCGTGCATTTTTTGAGATATTTGAATATTTAACACACCATCTATATTGAAAATAACACAAATAACAGTATGAAAAATGGGGGTTACATAAAATTATTTGTTAATTTATATATTTAACACAACAAATGAAATAAACGAATATTTATTTTATTACAAGATAGTTTATTTTATCATATAAATTCATTATTTATACATTTCAAGTGTTGAAAATATCGTAAATCATCCTCACAAAGAGTTAGACAAAGATTTCATGCAGTACATTTTAACAATATGTAAAAAAAGCATTTTGTCCAACAAAACAACTAAATTTTACATTCCAGACTATTCATATTTTTTAAAGTTTTGAGTATGTAAGAGATCATGACTTAGACTAAAAATATAAATGAAGAAATTGATAGGTCACCGTGCTAAATTTTTCTATACGGCTGTCTAATTGATGAGCATTTCTCTGAAATAAAGCAACAAAAGCAACAAAATATCATATACATTAAATTTTGCACTTTTTTTAATTTTTTACTGATAAATGGTATTAGTAAGTTGTTATGTTCACCATCTTTAATAGAGAACATGATTTGTAGAACATTTTAATGCTCATGAAATTTTATGTAGTGTTAAAAGTTTGAGTTAATGTAGAATTACCCCACCCCCCACTTTTTATCATTTTAATGTGTTTTGATATACATTTATAGAATGATACATGAAAGCCACATTTCACTTTTTATAAACTGATTATCATCATGCCAAAGGATGATGGACATAGGTAATATTTTATGTCTTTGTACAAGCTTTTTGTATGGCTGTTTGTCTGTCTGTCTGTCTGTCTGTCCCTGACAGTTTGAAACTTAAGTCAATAACTAAGGTATTTGGAGATTAATTTGAAAAAAAAAATCAGCAAAAATGTTTAACATCACAATATTGTCACTCCAAGGTGATGGTCAAAGATCACAAAAATTAGAACCTTACCCACAATCCTTATGTGTTGTTCTTTAGTGGAATTCAAAATAACTTGCCAAACTTGTGTAATATCACAAAATAAGTCTACAACTAGAGATGCATCCATAGAACACAGAAGGCCCCCAATATCAGTTTTGAATATGTAAGTGATGATGACTTGGACCAAAAATAATAATAAAAAAATTGATAGGTCATCATAGAAAAATTTTCAGTTTTGCTGGCTAAATGATGAGCAATTCTTTTAAAAAAAAGGAACAAAATATCATACAAATTAAATTATTGCATTTTTAGGGTTTTAACGACAAATATTAATAGTAGTTTGATAAGTACACCGTCTTTAATGGAGAAAAAGATTTGTTGAAAATTTTATGATCCTATAATTTTATTTAATGTTAAGAGCATCAGTTAATGTAAAATTACCCCACCCACGTTTTGTTTAATGTCATCTAATGTATTGTAATATATAGAATGATAAATTAAAGCCACATTTTACTCATCGGTATACATACTACCTGAAATGTTAACTTTTTGTTGTTGTTGTGGAAATGTATGTTTATTTTAGCTATTGGAATTCCTTTATTCACAGATTGCATAAACTAATAAACATAAAAGTAACAATATCAATGAGTCTCTTTATTTACAATCAATGCATGGAAAACTTAATTCTAATGAAATAAGTAAGATTTGTACAAAATACTGCCTGATTTTCATTTCACAGACACGAATTACATGTAACATGTTTTGCTGAACAAATAAGAAAAATTATTACTTATTAAGAATATTAAAATATTAATAAAGAATTTATTTGAGATGTGTCCTGCTAAAGAATGTAAATAAAGAATATATAATCTTATATATCCACTTTGATTGATCAATCAGTAAAATAAGGGGTATTCAAGATAGTCCTTTCAATAGTCATCATGATGAGTGATAATATGAATAATGAGGAATTTCCTTTTTCAACAGAAACTTTCAAAGAATGTTTGGGGTTCTGGTGACTGTCACTTTTTTAAAAACTTTTTGGCTCATGCGGTTACCAATAGTGAAATAGAAGAAAGAAAATTAAAACCCAAAACACGGATTTGACCATAGTTGACGTCTTATGAAGCAGGAAACCACCAGGATTCTAAATTGGGATCATTGACTAACTGTAATGCTTTACCAACAGGGCAACTGAAGCTGTCTGATTTATATATTTAGGTTCTACTTCAATAGATTCATTGAAATTATCAATGCTACAGATTTGAACCAAAACAGCTAAACTACCACATTTGTGCCGACAAATAATCTGGAGCTTTGCGCAAAGGACAATTGCTAGTATATTTCAAATTTGACCTAAACTTGCAATCTATACGACACACATTCTATAAAATGAGGTCAGAGGTGGTTCTTATAAGTTGGCCTCGGACCCACAAGTAGCAGAGTGGCAGCAAGATATGGAGATCTGCATTTGCATTTCCAAATGTCAAAAAAAATTTTAACAACCTGCCAAATAAACTTACCCAAAACCTGGTTAAAAACTTACCAGTTTCCACTTATCAGATAATGACTGTCAATAATTTACAAACCTAGTCGCTCATTCCCGAATGATGTAATAAGCCAGTGGTAATTAACAAATACTCAGAGCTAATGTAAACTATTTACAGCATTGCTCGGTATTAAATTCATTACCATCCAGCCAGTCTGCCTCAAAATATTGTTTTTTCTGCAATTAATTTCCAAATTTTCGTCCTTGAAAACAAGTTGATCTTTGTGAGCATTGAAAGCACTTGCTGTGAAAATCAATATTTTCCCCGTCTAAACGTTCTCTACCTGTAAACAAGGTTAAGCTTTCCATGAATTGAACAGGCAATGAGCTAAATAAACCAAATGGATAAAGACATTCTTTAAATATAAAGTTCGAGGATAATTTTTCTTTCGTAAATTTATAGCGTTAATTAAGACGCTTGTATTTATATTGATTTCGTATGTCGAAAAAAAAAACATGCGTTTCACTAATGTTGATCAGAGACGTTGCTCTACGAACAGTCGTAAAATTTAAAAACAAAAAAGAGCAAACATTAGTGAATAGTGAACATTTTACAATTACATCTTACTTTAATTTTTTTCGATGGTCAGTGTGATAAGAGAAGTTAATTATGAATCTAAATAGTTTTACGACCTACTGTAACCATGGTTACACTACCGAAAAATGGAAACGATCCAGCCCCCCTTAAGAGATCAATTCAAGAATTTCAGCTTTGATCTAGATTAACAGCTTAATTTCGGAAAATATGATTAATACCAACGACTGTCTGATGTTACTGTCCTAATGTTGACAAATATCATATTTGTGGTAATTATTATAATCAATATGCCAGTAA
Source organism: Corbicula japonica (assembly GCA_038501625.1). Taxonomy (NCBI): domain Eukaryota; kingdom Metazoa; phylum Mollusca; class Bivalvia; order Venerida; family Cyrenidae; genus Corbicula; species Corbicula japonica. Next base: position 184,182 of record JAZAYU010000304.1, read on the forward strand.
TTTAGACGCCGTACCGCATATCCTGAAAACTACTTAAAAATTTTGTTACATGTTATTAGTATAAAATGCTTTCAGATGGTGTCAAACATGCAAACAGTGGAAAACTGAACTAGAGAGATGGCTACCCCATGGGGCAACACACGCGATAAAATGGTCTCGTCTTCATTCTTGGAAATGGATTAACAATGCAAGAGCTATTGCAGAAGTGTTCATTTTGCCAGGATGGGATTCAAACAACATTAGCCTAAAAGATTTATCGACCACGTTAACGATCTGGCACAGATGCTCTCGGTTTTCAAGACAACTTGTCACTTTAAGTGATCATTTGAGGGACGACAGAAATGAGCTAGCTCACAGTCCAACAATGAGTGTAACAACGCAGAGGAAAACTGCAATATATCAACACATTAGGAATGTTGTAAATCATCCTGATGTTCAGCAGACAATACACAATCTTCCAGAGTTTTCACAGGCTCTTCAAGAACTTGAACAGGGAGAATTGTTTCATTATGAAAATGACATACTAAATGCACTGCAAGTTATAGCTGAACAAAATATAAATACAAACTCGAAGATAGATAGAGTTGCACTTGGACTTACAGAACAACGTAATGATCTGCGTTATTTAACTAAAAAAATAACTTTAGTAACAATTGGTTTTGCTAGCCTTTTGACACTTCTGTTTTCTGTGTGTTTATCAATGTTTATCTCTCTGCAACCTACATGTTCGTTGATCTACAGTAATCAGGACCTTAACTTAGCTCCTCAACGGCAGACATTCACAATTCCGAGATTATCATCTAACGAAGGTATGATTTTAATATAAATAATTATTTTTTACCTTGTAATTAAGAAAAATTGTGTTTTACAAGATCAGCCGTTAATAATAAAATTAATGTAATAACAGTCATAGGCTACATACACGACCGGGAATAATTGCGACCAGAAAGTTCGGAGGTGTAAAAATTGCCACACGTGTGGCGGCTGTAAAAAGTCTCCCCGTATATTCAATCAGAGCGGTTATCAGTTACGTCCTATGAAAGTCGTTGAGCACGATATTTATGTACTGAGTTAATAGTACTTCTAAAATTATTTTTGTTTTGATTTTTCGGCCAGTTTATAGATGGGTGGTTTCAATATCCCAGCCAATATAGATCTGGATATTGTTCAATCACCCCAAGGATATATTTCCTGATTTTTAAATTTTGCCTTTTGTGTTGTCTGTGATATGCAGGATCTATGTTCTCTGATCCCCTGTTGTTGTTGTTTCTTCCCGGTTTTATGTTCCTCCCGCCTCTGAACGAGGACATTATGGTGTGGACATACCAGCTTCCCATGGTGGAGGAGACCCCAGGTGCCCCTCCGGGCGATTTTCAGGCCCGAGCGGGCACCTGGGTAGAACCACCGACGTTCCGCAAGCTAGCTGGTTAGCTTCCTCACATGAAAGATCTTGACCCTGGTAGGTCTCAAAACTCACAGCGGTGAAGGGCAAGTGATTATCACTCGGAAACCTTAACCACTCGGCCACGGACGCCCCTCTGATCCCCTGTCAAAATTCCATTCGGTTTAGTTTCGCTCATTGCTTTCTCGTTTAGGGCAATCCCATTCTTTTATCTGGGGACCATATGCCGCTGAACATGGAATGGTATTAATCTGAAAATACCGCATTGAAGGTACTATGTTCACCGCCATATGCATACCATCGTTTGGGATGGATCGAAAGTGTGAATATTGAGTTGTGCTCAACCCGGGGCTAGACGGTGTGGGTAGTAATATGCATTTCGATTACTGCCTATGAACAGGCTCAATCAAACTGAGCCTGCAATATTTTCATATTTGTCGTGTTCGATAGCTTTCAAAGTTCCCCTTTAATCTATCACAATGCTTCTTCCGTTGTGGTGTCAATATACTGAAATGAAGGTAAACAGCGAGTTTGATATTTCAAGAGTCAACGAAGCAAAAAAGGGTTATACTCATCGTAAATCACTCACTCTGTAAATTCAAGTAAAGTACTGAATCTTTCGGACATTCAAAAAGAAACATGCCAACATGAGATTCTTCATTGCTCTGCATTTCTGATGATCTACAGCTGCTTTGCGAATACATTTGAATAAATCTGTTTATTTTATTACTGCCGCCTTTATTTGTTTTTTAGGCGCCCTGACCTCAGTAAGGTCATTGAGTACCCATCATTTTGCTTGACAACGCCATCACATTTGTACATTTTGAAACGTTTGTATGATTTTGCATGCAACATTGTCGGGTTGATTTATGATTGGAGCTTATTCACCAAACAATCTACCTATTTGTTCATCAAAAAAGCCGTTGAGGCAAATAAAAGCTTGGTGCACACTTTTACCTGATTTAAATCCCCGGTGGCAAATTGATTCGCTCCTAAACGTTCCAATGTGGTTAACCCTGAGGTTCTCTTTGTCGTTCATTGTTTGCTTATTCGAAAATGATCATTTTATAAACCCTTGCTCTCTTGTTATCTGCTATTGACTGTGTGGAGATGCTGTGTTATCTGAGTGTGTCATGTGTGACTTTTTGTAATGTTGCCTTTTCGGTATATGCTATCATTTTTACCAAGTCGGTATCAAGTTTAAAGTCTTTGAATCTATAAATGTTCTAAAAGCAGTTTGTCTTAATTGCACTGATATCAAAAGTAAATTTTTCTTTTGATTGAAGTCCAACACCATCGTTTGGAATGGATAAAAACTATTATGGTGTAACTATTGGGTTGCGCCCAAAAAAGGTCCCATTTGGGCTCAATCAAATGGAGCCAGCAATATTTTCATATTTGTCGTGTTCGGTGGCTTTCAAAGTTCCTGTTCATGTATTCCTAAAGGTTGCTTAGAAACATAATGTAAACGGTGATCATTCTTTCGTTATCTACCCATTTTCATTTAAATCGGTGAAGAAGCAAATTTAATCTTTGAAGTATCCAATCTTTGATAACTGTTTCAGATCTGAATTGTTTTAAATAATAGATTTCACAAAAAACTAACATATTTAATTTCTTGTAAACGTAATTAGTTACGTTGCCATTACTTTAAAAAAGCAAGCTTCCATCAAATAACGATTAGTCCAAGTACTGATCTTTGATCGACCAGGACTACTAAAACGGATTGGAATGGGCCAAAGATGTTATTTTGTTTTTTTTTTAATATTCATCTCAGACAGGAAATACCCATTAATAAGTGCGCGCTATCAAGTGAGGTAACTTAAGCCAGAATATTGAGATAACTCTGTATGTCAGGATGACACCATTATGATGTTATACAAGGAATGTGTTCATTTAGATCATACATACTGTTACAATCACTAGAAACATTATAACATTGCCAAAAACATATATACCCTTTAGAATGTTGCATTAAAAATGAAAAATTTACAATATAAAGCCTTTTTAATCATAAATTGTGGTAGTTCCTTTCCATTTACTTTAGAAAAAATTAGATCAAGAAAAATTATTAAGCATTATTTAGCCGAAGTGGAAGTGTTGCGTTGAAGTTTAGAGATATATATATAAACTATTTTTAAGCCATGTTTCGTATTCATCGATCTCTCTTGTCAAATATTCACCCCTTCATTTACGTTTTCAGGATGTTTATCAGAGTCAAGTGATTTACTTCCGCTGGGAAATGTCAGTTTATTCGAATATCTTTCTCACCACAAGAAGTTTGCGGGAAGAGAGTGGCTGTTTCAACTTTTGAGGAAAGAAGTATTTAGGCATGACCGTCATGGAGTGCTCTTAGAAGCTGGTATGGGATATGGGAAGTCGGCTCTTATGACCCACATTATCTGTGCGAACAATATTAGCATATACAGAGAAATAAGAGAACAATTAGTAGCATTCCATGTTTGTAGATTCGATGTATTAATGTCAAAGCAGGTATATATATTTGTTTTTCGATTATTATCAATGATGGCAAGACAAATATCGAAGCTAAATGATCATATTAAGACCTGTCAACAAATTTTTGACAAGTCTTCATGTGAGGAAGATCCAAATGGCTGCTTAGATCATTGTGTTATTGTCCCTTTGAAAAACATACAATACACAGAGGAAAAACCTCTAGTCATCGCACTAGATGCTCTAGATGAATGTCATGATTCCTATAAGAATGAAAACCCTATATTTCTATTGCTTAAACACAGAATTCATCGGTTTCCGCAGTGGATCAAGTTCTTTATCACAAGTAGATTTGGTTTTGACATCCGGGAATTAGTGAAGGATCTGGCGTTAATCCGGTTAGAAGATGATGACGAAAACAACAAAAACGATATTTTAATTTATTTCAAAGAATTTTTATCAAACACATCCACAAAACTAATTTCGTATGAAACTAATAATTTTCTAATTGCAACAAGCGTAAAGGAGAACAACATTGACAATTTCATATTACCGAAAACATTAGACCGTTTTTATGATGAGCAATTCACTCGTGAGTTTGGTGAAGGTGCCCGGTCCGATTTTGACATTGCAAGATGTATTCTAGAAGTTTTGTGTTCACTATTTCAAGCACCAGAAGAGAAAGTAATATTTAAAATACTGTCATACTCGACTACCTTTTCTGAAATGACACTCAATAAAACATTGCAACGTTTGCATAACTTTCTTAGAATAATTGATGGCAAATACTTTTTGAGTCACTTGTCGGTAAGACAATGGCTTACTAATACAAATAATAAACGGTTCAATCTGAATATAAATGATGGTCACAAAATTAATGCAAGATATTTTCTCTCGAAGATACTTAATGATTCTGCCAGTGTTAATATCGTAGACTTGTGTATTCATGTCGGTCTTTCGTTAAATACACAAATCAAAGAAGAATTTCTTAATCTTTCAAAAATTAAACCTGCTATTCTTGAACACTCTGGTTTTGAGTATCCGGTTATTGAACTTGCCAAACGTATTGATAGTGTTGACGTTATGAATTTGCTAACATCTTTATTTAAAGACTTAGACAGAAAAGGTAGTAACAGTGCGACAGCAACTTTTGTAGCCGCCTCCTATGGACACCTTGAGTCAATGAAAGCGCTGCTAGACAAAGGAGCTGATATCACTACACGAACGGACAGTTTCAAAGACATTATTAACCTAGATGTTGCGATTGAAGTTTCTTTTGAATATCAATACTGGGGATATGGTATACTAGATATTGCAGCACAAAACGGCCATTCTAATATTGTTGAATTCATACTTTCAAACAACGGCAAATTGTTCGATTACCCCATGACAAGATTGAATTCTATGATGTTGTTACCAATTCATTTAGCTTGTAAACGCGGTCATTTGGAAATTGTACAAAAATTGACTCAAATGTTTCAATGGATGTTAGACTGGCAGTGTCTTTATTACGCTTCGGAAATCGGTAATAGTAATATGGTCGAATTTATACTTAACAACAATGTCACTGATGAATGTCGGATATGCAAAGACCACCTACACTGGACGCCTTATGATGCAGTTCGAGTACAGGGTCAGATTGTCCCAAGAAATACAAGTAACGAAAACTTTGTGTTATTTGATGATTGGCTGAATATAACTTGCGAGTCTGCTTTGCACGTAGCTGTTCGTCGAGAAAGAAGTGATATAGTAAAGCTTTTAGTGAAGCAAAATACAAACGCTCTCAATTGTTATGATAGAGGTGGGCGAACGCCGGTAATATCCGCAGTGCAGTACGGACATCACGATATCGTAAAGGGTTTTCTCGAAAATGGTATTCTGAATTTTACTGAAAGTTGTGGCAAAGGGAATCATTTAAACGACTCGTTTAAACTGCACGTAAATGAATTTACAAAACTGCATGAATATTTTTGCGACGAAGCGATGCCACTTTTACATGTCGCTACAAGATTTGATCGTTATTTGCTCTTTCAAGAGTTAACTAACTACAATGTAAGAATTCACTGGAATCTCCGAACTTTAGATGGATGTCATGTTCTCCATGAAGCAGCATGCCACTCTAGCATGAATGTTTTGTTTTATTTTAAATCGATCAATCTTATTGGAAACATTCTGGAGACATTTTATAAATGCCAAAATGGTTCAACACCACTGCAGTCAGCTATAGTATGTGGTTCGGTAGCAGCGACCGAATTTCTGTTAAAGTACAGCAACTTTGATGAACAAGATACTGATATAAAATTTTCTTATCTCAAGCTGGCAGTCAGTGGCGATCTCAATGGAGATCTCATAGAAGATGTGAAAGAATTTGAGGACAATATAACAGTTATATCGCAAATGCTTATAATAGATGATGCGATATTACTTTACAAGGATAAAATGGGCAGAAATATTATTCATTATGCGTTAAGCAACGGACATTTCGGTGTGCTTACATATTTTTTCTACCGATATTTCTATATTTCGCACGATCTTCTGATTGAAAAAGATGAAAAGCGAAAGACACCATTGCAATATGCTATTGATTTAATGCCTCCTAGACGAGAATTTCACATCAATGGAACAACTGCTTTTGGTTTACAGAATGAAAACATTAAAATAAATGCAAATACTCAGGAAGTTGCATCACCCAAGGAATATTCTTTGATTACTGCTTTAAACTTCTTGGACAGATTTCGGAAAATGGATAGTTTTATTGATGGAAACACCTTAAAAACAATAATCAAGAAGCAATGTCTCCATGTTATCTCCCACATTTTGGTGAAATCAAAAACTGCGATATTTGAAAGCTCAACTTTGGGAGACATACTGAAACATGACAAGAACGGACTTATTATGCTGTCATATTACATTGTTTTTATCAGAAAAATGGCCGAAGCCCCAAACTCAGGATTGACGGAGGAAATATTGAAAATAAGTTATTCCCGGACCTGCAAAACATGTGATGAAGTGTTAAATAAATGTTACTTACATAATATTGCATTAGCGTATTCTTTAATTTCGGAAGTCATTTCAGCTTTGAAAATTAAAATACTTCATGATTTAATTCTGTCGACGTTCTTTCGTCAATCGGATGTAAAGACAATGTCAACATGTTACGACCAAGATGGGTTTAACGTGTTGGAAAGAGCAATACAGTCGGGATCACCGTATATTGTAAAACATTTGCTTACGCTTAAAGCTGAAAGTGATTTGGAAAAGGTACAATTGGTTGAAATGGGGTTGAGTGCGCATAAATATAGAGACGATTTTAATAAGTTTTTAAACATTAGGATTTCAGATAAAGGGAACATAATAATTTATTTTATCACTTACGAAGAGTTAATTACAGAAATGAGGCTGACTAAAAACTTTCACAGAAGTTCATCAATGTATTTGAACATGTTAGGTCGTTCCAAAGACGTGTTAGCGTTCCTGATGCAAAGCAGAAACGAATCCGACTGGCATATATATCAGCTAATAAAGGAGTTTTGGGCTGACATACCACGAAATAAAGTATGCAATGAGCCTGTCTCGAGGCGTTTTTCACTTGTCCACAGAATTGCATTCGAAGGCTATACACAAAGTTTAATGCTAATACAACAACTTTGGGGAAGTGATGTTCTAAAGTGTTGCAATTTAGATAGATTTACTCCACTTTATCTTTCGATGGTACTAAACTTTAGTGATACAACTTATTACCTAGAAAACCAAGGATTTCGTTTAGTTCCACCCTACAAACAGGCAGAGTATTACCTACTGTCCAATCTAGTTTATCGATTTTTGTTTTCTAGAAAAGAAGTGCACTGCTTAGCTAAGGAACAAGCAACATCTATTAAAAACGTTTATGGGCAAATCAAACGTTACAAGTGTCTAAAAAAAGTGTTTCAAATATTTAATTTTTCAACTTTGCCAATAAGTTTTTATTCAGATTTAAAGTATTTACGATTGCTTTTTACAATTATTACACAAGCAAACCTTTGGCAGAAAACGGCTTTTCTTCGATTAAATTACGAACGTATTAAAAAAGGTTGGTATGTTGATGTTATCTTGTCGAATGTTGAAAGTGCAAACACTTTAGTGTCAAAAGATAAAGCAAATTTTCTCAACCTTGTTGATTTAGAAGAGAAAACGTGTAAATATTTAAAACAATCTGTTTCAAAATATGGTTTATTAATTCTAGAAAATCCTTATATGTTTAAGGATAATCCCCGTTTTAAATCGGTCATGCGTTTTCTTAAAGATAACACAAGTTTCTCGGACTTTCTTCGAGAATATATTTCGATGTGGAAAAACTTTTTGTACGATACGAAAAATTATGCCTGGGGATTTACAAATTGTTCAGAAATCGTATATGACTTGGCGGAAGAAATGACCAGTTTATGTAGAGACAATATCTTAAATTACATGAAAAAACTTTGGCAGGAATTTAGAATCCAAGTAATAATTCAGGCGTGGACAGAAGCAACAATGTTTCCTTTTTCTACAAAATTACTTAATTCAAGCAGCCATGAAGTGATCAACAAAATACACGCTTTGTTCAGAACGTACAGAAATTACCAGTATATTGATGTTTTGTATTATTCCAAGATGTACAAATCATCAGTTGCTTATCTGAGCAAAAACGTGAATGCCTATTCTGAATATACATCTGGTGTGCACAAGGCTGCTCAGTTTACAGTCTTTAAACTAAATGCTGCCAAATTGTTGACACAATATCTTGAGAGTATAAGAAAGTTTACTACAGAATAATATTTTATGTGAACGGAAATGTTGGGTCGCTATAATGAAACTGTTAAAGATTTTTATGTTTTTGATTGCATTGTTTTAATAGTAAACTGTTACACATGACGGCGTATAAAAATGTTGTTTACTTTAATGGTTGTGCATTTTAATAGTTGTTGTATCATTTAACACACATACACACTTTCATTACTTGTACTCTGGAAAACCAGCGGATTGACAATCAGAATAACAAACCAGTACATCCATATAAATGGAAGAAAACGAGAAAGAGTAATAAAGAACAATTGTTCTACCCCTTGTCGGTTTTTAACAGTATAAATAATCTTAATGATTTATTCTACTATTGTATGTTTGTTAAAGGAAATTCAACCACTTTCGTCCATGTGCTTGGATTTTGTTTTCTGAATATGCAATAAGTTCTTCAACTTTTATTTTTCCTGACAAGTATTTAACACTATCTATATTAGGTATACTGTCTTTACATTAGTTAAGAAAGATAAAATTGGTAGTTATTATTCGAATAAGAATTTATATTGAAAATTACTCAGCACAAAGTCAATAGTTGCTTTAAGTATATTGCTGTAATTGTTCTCCAAGTGTAGTGTAGTACTATCAAATATATCTTGCCATTTTGTTTGGGATGAGATAATTTATTTTCCTCTGTTTTAATATTTTATTGTACAAATATTTGTTAATATGCTTGTTTGATGCTTTTTGTAAGTCAATTTTGTACGCATAAGTTTTTTTCAACTTCTCTAATATGATACTTTGATGTTTTTGGAATGTAAGAAATAAGAACTTTACATTTTCATTGTTCGTTTGGTTGGATACCACGAATGCGTGTCGTTTCTTCATAGAAAAGAAACAAAAGAATTGTTGCGAAAGTATATATAATTTTTTAAGTATTTAATACTTTTTCAACTTTATAAAAAGGTTACATAAACATGTTTATTTTAACGTTTTTCCAAATTCTTGTGAAAATAATGTATTTCAAAAATGTACAGTTTGTTTTAGTTTATTTCTTTGTCATCTTCATTGCACTCAAATATAAAAGTGTTTGGATGAGTTTCATTTTGAAAGAAAAATATCTTTTATCAGCGTTTTTAATGGGGGCCTACCGATATACAGAGTTATCTCCCATTGAGAGTGGTTTCCCTTGCCGATTTGGTAGTTCCGGTTTAGAAGCGGTAATAAGAATAGCGTAAGAAGTGTATATAAAAAGTCTCAAAATGCTTCCGAAGTTTAAATGCATTGTCGAATAAACAAAGAAAGTGAAACCGGTATATCAGGAATTAAACCATTATATTTGAAAAATGATTTTCGGTTTACAACTTAATACAATTTTACTTATTTACGTTACGAAATTTGATTTACTCACTTTCAGTCGTGAGTAAATCAATTATTCACTAATTACATGTTCCTTTTCAACAACAAACACCGAGAATTTATGATATGGGTATTTATATTTGACAGCATTTCAATTACAGGATAAAATCGAATTTTTGTGCTTGCAACGTTATTGATTTGGCAATGAAAAGTCTACTGAATCGTAGTGTGAATCCAATTGGTGCTCATGAAATTGTTCAGGTGATGTTAATTTACATTTGAAGCTTTCAATAGTCGTTTGTTCAGAATATTGTCACTGAGCTAACTCTAATCTATCACTGTTCTTCGGGAGACAGAATATAAGAAATTGTCACTATTTGTCAGTATAAGCTGAAAACACTTTGTATCATGATCACTAAAGTCTGTCTTGGTTCGTATTTCTTTGCTCTGTCTTTTTGGGTCCAGTTGCCTGTTTGGGTATCGGGTAGTATTCTACGTTTAAGTCAAATCGAAACAAGTGGGTTGCAACAAGATTCGTCCTAGACAGAAGCTTACTCCAGAAACTGAAAAATACTAACATTCAATTGAGAAAAATAAAAATAAAACTGACAGTTTAAAACGACTAGCTTATTTGCATTATGCCGCAGCCTCCCCGTGATACGCATCTGAAAGAAATAACAATATTAATACGTTATATATCACACCGATGAACCACCGAAGGGCGGGCGGGCGGGAAACTGTACACAAACTAAATAAGTGACGCAGTCAAATATAACACCTCGAGTAATATTTTAATACACGAGCAGCCTTTATATAGGCAACACGAGAAAAACGAGAGGCGGGAAACTATGATCATAACAGGATAAACCGGACCAGATATCTATGCGCACTATAGACTATCCACACAGCAATCGCAACATGTAAAACGTGAATAATTTTATTTACTCACTTTCAGTCGTGAGTAAATCAATTATTCACTAATTACATGTTCCTTTTCAACAACAAACACCGAGAATTTATGATATGGGTATTTATATTTGACAGCATTTCAATCGAGCAAAACAAAGGGAATGGTTGCTAGAATGCTTTGACATTACACCGAGTATGAAAAGTTGATATGCCCGCATCTCTTGCAACGATTAACTGAATTTTTTATAAAATATGACCATCAGACTTAAAAGCAAAGGCTTATCGTTCCAGTCCAAAATCAATTAATCAAACAAACGACCAACCAATTAATCAACCTATCAACAAATTATTAATCGATCAATTAATGAAATTATCAAATCAATCAACTAATCAATCAACCAAACAATCAAAGATAAAATGTTTTGCAGTCCCTATAGACATAAACATCTAAAAGACTTTCCAAAGTCGATTTATATCTCTGTAATTCTACTACAAAACTCCTTTCGATTATACCGAAAACGATCGGCAAGTGCATAAAAAATAACCAAAGTTAAAGTTACCAAAGCCAACGCCACATAACGAAACGTATACAATCAATTATGATCTATAACACAAACGGCAAAAATTGTCAACAAATAGTATTTTATCTTTGAACAACACGGCATGTCTAGTAAATTACAGTCTTAAGCCAAAACGCCTCACGCCCTTATTCTATAAAGTAATAGTCAGTTTCACAAGTAATATTAAAATTATAAGCATTTGCACCTCTTACATATACAGTCCAGTCGCGATTTAACGAATAGGCATCGGACCAAGCAGATTATTCGTAAAATCGCATTTTTCGTAGTATCGCATTTTTGATAGTTTTCGTTGTTTACCGCCGCAAATCGGCAATGTCGTTATATGACGTAATGTGGTATTGTTGTGATTTGTCAAGAGCTTAAAATAAAAAGACAAAGAAAAGAAATTTTCGCATTAGTTATTTTTATTGTAAAATAACATGTAATTATAAATCAATTAAAATTCAGATTCAGCTATTCTCTCCTGAATAAACCGGGCCTTTCAATGAATTTCTCAGAATGTCGAAAATTAACTGAATTATTACGCGCCGTAGTAATAAGATTTTGCAGAATTAGGGGCAGAAGTAGAATGACAAGCAATTCGCGTGTTCAGATTTTATAAAATTTTAAACATTTGACATTTTATCACTCAAACTGTTTTGTTACAACTAAACACGCCCGACGATTGCAGAGCATTTCTTGTCACAACTGCCGGGATCGATAATTGCTCAACAATACAAAACAACGGATATCGCTCGAAAAGGTGTGAAAATCACCTGCCTGACCGAAATTCGTAAAATTGCATCTTTATATCATTGTAAATTAGCTTAAGGGACTGTCACAATTATTCGCTAAATCGCATTTTTCGTTAAATCGCGTTTCGTTCGATCGCATCTTTTTTATATTGAATAAAGAAGGAATACGGACGGGACCGGCCGTCTTATTCGTAGTATACCGTTATTTCGTAAAATCGCGATTCGTAAAATCGCGACTCGACTGTATGAGTAATAAGAAAACACAGTACTTATCCAGAGATGCCAAATGCCCCTTTCGATTTCTTTAATGTCTCGTAACGACTACCATTACGGTTTTAACACCTTCTGTGAAACCTAAAGTTTTCGGTTTTCCATGCTTAATTCTGAAATAAAACACAATATGTCAATGCGTTGTATTAACTTTACAAAGAGACAATAGCCAACGCCACAAAACAGCACAGCCTGTCTCTGAAAGGTCAACGCCGAAAAACGGCACAACCTTGTTCAATCAATCATAGTCAAGCGCCACTCAACGGCCTTTTCAGTCAATCATGGTCAACGCCAAAAAACGGCACGACCTTTTCAATCAATCACGGTCAACGCCACAAAACGGCACGACCTTTTCAACCGATCATGGTCAACACCACAAAATGGTATGAATCCATAATCAATCAAACAATTCATTTCAATCAAATCAATCCATATAATCAATTCAACAAAGTCAATCAAATCAATCAAGTTAATGAATTCAATAAAGGTAATCACTTCAATCAATCCAATCCAAATTGTGCAGTTTGTAGTCCCTCTAGACTGTTAAATCAAAAACGACACGACTTTTACAATTAGTAAACTTTCCATCAACAATATTTCAGAACAATTTATTCAATATCATCTAGTCTATGAACAACGCGATTATAATCAAACCCAAAACCAGCACGAACTTGTTCTATTAAATACTCAGTTTCTTAAATTATGTTAAAATTAAAAGCGATAAGAGACAACGTAAAATAAAGAAGACACAGTACTTATTCTTATCCAATGACGCTAAATCTCTTCCGAATACTCTACCATCTCGTAGACTACCATCGCGGTTTTTACAAGTTCTGAAAACCCTTTAGTTGCCTGTTTTCCATGTTATTTTCTGAAAAGAAACACAATATGTAAAATCTTTGTAACAATATTAAAAAGAGACAATAGCCAACGCCACAAAACAGCACAGCCTGCCTCTCAAAGGTCAACGCCAAAAAAAGCACAACCTTGTTCAATCAATCATAGTCAAGCGCCTCTCAACGGCCTTTTCAATCAATCATGGTCAACGCCAAAAAACGGCACGACCTTTTCAATCAATCACGGTCAACGCCACAAAACAGCACGACCCTTTCAATCAATCATGATCAACGCCACAAAACGGCCAACCTTTTCAATCGATCATGGTCAACACCACAAAATGGTATGAATCCATAATCAATCAAACAATTCATTTCAATCAAATAAATCCATACAATTAATTCAAAAGTCAATAAGTTCAATCCAGTTAATAAATTCAATAGTTAATCACTTCAATCAATCCATTCGAAAATGTACAGTTTGTAGTCCCTCTAGACTAATAAAAAAATGACACGATATTTACAATTTTTCAACATTCCATCAACAATATTTAAGACCAAAATATTTAATATCATCCTGTCTATGAATAACGTGATCATAATCATACCCGAAAACAGCGCGAACTTGTTCTATTAAATACTCAGTTTCTTACATAATGTCAAAATTATAAGCAATAAGAGACTATGTAAAATAACAAGACACAGTACTTATTCTTATCCAATGACGCTAAATCTCTTTCGAATACTCTTTACCGTCTCGTAGACTACCATCACGGATTCAACAACTTCTGAAAACCCTTTAGTTGTCCGTTTTCCATGTTATTTTCTGAAATGAAACACAATATGTAAAATCTTTGTAACAGTATTTATAAGAGACAATAGCCAACGCCACAAAACAGCACAGCCTGTCTCTGAAAGGTCAACGCCAAAAAACGGCACAACCTTGTTCAATCAATCATAGTCAAGCGCCACTCAACGGCCTTTTCAATCAATCATGGTCAACGCCACAAAACGGCACGACCTTTTCAATCAATCACGGTCAACACCACAAAACAGCACGACCTTTTCAATCAATCATGGTCAACGCCACAAAACGGCACGACCCTTCAATCGATCATGGACAACGCCACAGAATGGCATGAATCCACAATCAAATCAAATCAATCAAATAAATAAGTCAATAAAGCAAGTCGATTCAATCAAGTCAAATATTGCAATCAGTTCAATGAAATCAGTCAATTCAATCAATTCAATGAAGTTAATTCAATCAATCAACTTCATTAAGCCAATCAATTTATTTAAAATTTTTCATTTTGCAGTCCCTCTAGAATGTTACATCAAAATACGCCACGACCATTACAATAATTTTACATTCAATCAACAAAATTCTGAGCAAATTATTCAATATAATCTTGTCCAAAAAGCATGAAAACTTTTCGATTATAATCAAAACTAAAACTAACCCGGACATTCCTTTAAGTAATCAGTTTCTTAAATTATGTTAAAATTATAAGCAATTAGACGTGTACAGTAAGACAAACAAGGTACTTGTCCAATGATTCAAAATGCTCCTTTCGAGTATTCTTCACCATCTCGAAAGGAGTTCCTTTAAAACTTCTGGAAAACATTTAGTTTTCCGCTTGCCATGTCTGTCCTCCGTTTTCATAACGTCTGAAACGTCTTGTTCTTTCAGTTGAGATTAGTAGTTCTAAAACAAAAGCGTGTAAGTTGATTTGTACATCTTTGACCACGAGACAAAAGCAAAAGGGACAGACATAAGGATGTCTCCGTAAGATCAAAATCACAAAACAACCACAGTTTCAATCAACCATGATCAATACCACAAAAAAAATGACGTTACCAATGAGTTCTTGTCAACAACACTTTACTACCTAATTCAGTCGACAAAATATAAATTTATGTATTTTTAATATTATTATTATTTGATAAAAACGTTAATAAGAGTAAACTATTATACGTTTATTTCTATAAAATTTCTCAATAGAAAACCAAAAGATTTAATGAAAATATAACAAACAGCCGTGTACGCAAACTAGGCACGGCCTATTTGCATTCAAAGCCTGCTAAGAATGGCAGGCTAGATAGAACCACACATGCTCAGACGTCATCCTCACCAACACAATGCAATATTGAAGCTGATTAAAAAGCAACCGCGAAACACCCAGCTTATGAAAATTGGTCAATACCATCAATACCATTTGACCAAAGACGCTATGGCTGAAATATTCAAAATAATATACATAATTTAGTTATAAAGTAGTTGCTTAATGTGCAGACATTTTCCTTGGATCGTTCAAGTAAGCGACTCAATCATTATCAATTATCTTACTATTTACATTAATCAATAATAAAGAATTCATAATACAAAAGATCTACTAAACAATTACTCAATAACTCGAAAATAAAATTACTAAGCATCATTCTTTTCGTATTAGGTCGCCATCGAAGTTAAAGCTAAGCAAAATCTGCCATCGCCATGAGCACGCCCTGCCAATGTCATTTAAAAGATTTCAATTTTAGCAGTTAATTCTATTTATTTTACGCAAAATTTTCAAAAGTATGGTTTAAATTTGCTTTACCTTCTTTTACACACCGGTCCAATGAACGTTTTGCCCGAGAGTCAAGTAGTCCTCCGTGAAGTAAACTGTACACAAACTAAATAAGTGACGCAGTCAAATATAACACCTCGAGTAATATTTTAATACACGAGCAGCCTTTATATAGGCAACACGAGAAAAACGAGAGGCGGGAAACTATGATCATAACAGGATAAACCGGACCAGATATCTATGCGCACTATAGACTATCCACACAGCAATCGCAACATGTAAAACGTGAATAATTTTATTTATTGGCTGGCATGGAAATTATAGCTTTTTCAAACATGCACTAAAGTATTCGGCCAGTCACCGTTAAGTCTTGCAAACAATGCTAATTAAGTAAAGGGCCTGGTGTTTTATGACTATGTTACGTAATCTAATTAGCAAGACAGGGGTCTTACCAGCTGGAGGTGTGATAAAGGCCTTTGAAGTTTAGATGTTGACACTGTAAGAAAAAAAAGTGTAATAATTATTATGATATGTTCTAAATAAAAATTATAGTTATACTAGGATGCAAGTTGATATGTATTAAACTTTAGGCTAGTCATAAAAATCTTTTAATGAGTCACTATCATTTATTACTTTATTTATTATTTCAAAACGAGACTGGGTGGCAGATACTCGCTGCACTCCGTCACCCTCTGTGGTCAGGCGGGACGTCTAACCCCCTGGACAGTGGTGACTTAAATGGAGTAGTGATACTTTCAGGCGGATGTTTTGACCTCCTGGGTAGAACTGGTATTCAAACACCGGCACGAGTGAAGCCAACCTCCTCATGTGTGATAAAATTTTAAATAAATCTTAGTAAAACTTCTGTGATAAATGAAACTTTTATTAACTATTAAGACATGTCACATTTTAGAAATCCTGTTTATATAATGAATGTATAATCTTAACTATTTAATGTTCATTAGCCTTTAACTGTCAGAAGTTAACGTTAACTGTGCTGTTTTTATAATATGACACACCGTTTAATATTTAACTATGCTTTTATTACAGCCTCTTTACACTTGTTTTTACCCTGTTTACATTTGTTATTATAGTCGGTTAAAAAGCTCCTGAGAGCTTTTGTTATTCTATTGTACTTGTCTTGCCGACTCAAAATAAATCTTATTGTATTGTATTGTATTGTAAGAGGTTGAAAAAGTTGGATGTTGGGGGTACAAGTGTTGTTTTAAGAAATTGACTAGGGATTAAATATGCTAATTAATTGTCGCAATGTTTTTGAGACCCGAGACATGTTTATTTGATTTTTGCAACTTTAAGTGCTCCAAACTGAATTGAAAAAAGCCCTTGGGAAGAATTTACTCAAAAATATAGTTATTTTATGAAATAAAATTGATTGTAAAACTAACTAAGCTAAAAATTCAGAAATAAAGAGGAAAACGTGAAAACATTATGAAACCATGTTTGAGTATGTTCTAAATGATATAAGAAAGAACTGTTGTTTTTTTAAAGAAAGAGAGCAGCACATTAAAAAAAAATACGAAGAGGGCACAAATCTGTGAACCAAATGATGTGAATTAAATTTGTAGGAAAAGGCTAAGTGATTAATAATCTTTTAATTCCTTTAAAAGATGTATCATCGGCATGAAAGAACATGCATAAAAAGGAAAGGTCGTTATATTGGCGGACGTCAAACTTAAACTTAAATCATATACGAGTATTATAACTTTAATTAACTACCTTTTCTAAGGTTTACTAACTTTTATCTTTCTCAAACCTGCCTTTTTGAGCATAAAGAATGCGTAAACTCTTAATTAGTTACGGGGTCGAACATAACGATGAACATTGAACACAAACCGCTCAAGCTTACTATAATGGTTTGAAGAGAAATACTATGTGGTGCCCTTTTAAACTATCTAGTTTCCAATTCAGTGATAATAATCAAACGTTATTAGGCATTTTGCTGATCTCTAACCAACTAGACCCTATTAAAAAGTATTGAAAAGGACCATGGATGACTACTGTGCTATTTATTATGTTTTAATTCTCATTCTCAGACCGGAACTACCCAGTAACAGGTGCGCGTTGCAAAGGGAGGTAACTTAAAACAGAATATTGAGATAACTCCGTATATCGGTAGGACCCCATTGTTTTCATCTAGTATCGTATTGACCCAACTTTCCTTAGAGACAAAATATAATTTTCAAAGTGAATCATTTTAAAACCTTTACTGTATATCGCTGCGAGTTTCATTTTGTCTGATTTTCCATCTAAAAAACAAACATATGCATATCTTTCAGTGAATCTAACATTTTAAGCGTCTTAATTTGGCAATGCAGGAAACATTATCTACGTTTATCTTGTTAATCCAAACGAATTAATTACAGTGATTTTTCCTGAAAGTGTTAGTTTCCTATGTTGCCATTGCTTTAAGAAAACTAATTAATTCTTTTTATTTTGGACCGATATTATTGTTATAAGTAAATTTGCATTATTGTAGACAGATAATCCCCAAAAACTTAACCTTATGAGACGTCAAAACTGAACTTTTTGGTACAATATTCAATATCGTTGTTTCGGAAATTCAGATAGATCCAGTTCTCAAGACTTTTTGTTATTTAATATTAATCCACTCACATGTCCAAAATTATCTGACAAATAAATAAGGTAAACATTACCGATTTTATCTCGTATTCGTTTATTTTTATACTCATTTATAATCGGAGTTTTTCCTACAAAGTTTTAGGGAAGTTATTGACATAGGGTAATTGATAAGTTGAGAGCGTACACCATGGCGAACTTTTTAAACCGGGACATGTGGCGGTTGTGGCAACATAAATTTTAGCATCTTCATAAAAAGTTACCCAGTTTATAATTGAATTAAATGTTTAATTTGTTACCTTTTTAATTACATTTCTTCAACTGTTTACAGATATTTGATACTTACTTTCTGTAAGATAGCATACTTAAAACGAAAATAAATGTGAATGGAAAGATAAAATAAATATTTTGTCCCTAAATAATTGGATTTTCTTCTATCGTTTACTTGGTGTAAATGTGTCATACTCCATGTAATGTATATTTTGAAATTATTATGCAATGGACCGGTACTGCCTTATGCTGTTCAATTGATTTGGCTTAATTTATGTACAGTTTGAGAAATTAAGCTTTATTTACGTACATCTGAGCCATGAATCTAGCATTATGATGAACAGTATTGGGCAACCCCATGTTGATAGACCTAAGTGTAAACCCTTCAACAATGGAAATAATAACGGCCTCTTTCAAAACTGATGACAAAAAGGTGACTCTTAAGAAGATGCCGCACGAAAGAAGTCCCCTGTTGGAGATTCGTTTCCTTGCAGTCCCGATATGCCAGATAGAGCACAGTTAACAGCTGATCTATTGTTTACGAAAATTTTCACACATATTCCTATGATAGCCCTCTATAAAAATACAGTATATGACTGTTAGGAAAGGGCGCACAGCATTTCATTTCCTGGAACGTGATCAGTGCTTTATACATTGGATGACGTCAGACTTATACTTCCGCTTGATTTGCACGTGCAACTTGTCAAAATAGTTGCCGACACAGAAATGCAGCAACAGTCGTCCTTTTCTCTGCAATTGTCCGAATTCACGGCCCCAAGTAAACACAGATTGGAGGATCTCGAGTTCCCTTTCTGTCCAGAGGCAACAAAATATGAAAAGCTGGCAAAAATCGGACAGGGAACATTTGGGTAAGAGATGGATAAGGTTTTATCAGTTTTTCAGTGTTTACTCATTACTCATATTAAATTCAAAGATACAAAAAAGACAAAATAAAAATTTGTAGGTTTATGACATTTCAACTTCTTGTGTTTGAATGGTGATCGACACATCTAGTTTAGCGGATCCAACATTTCAGTAAAGGGCATTGCTTGTGAGAAAGTTCTGGTTAGACATCTCCCAATCTAAATTCATTAAAAGTGAATTTAAATGGGGGTTATTGCTTCAAAGCCCCACTTCTCTAATGCAAACAATGCGTTTTTTTTTTGTGTGTTTTGAACATTGGGGTCCACTAACTTAGATTTTACCCTTAGGGGTCTACACTGGACAAACAACACTTGCATTGTTTTGATCGACTGGAGTTGTAATAATTCCACAACAGTGGCGTAGTAACTATTAGGCCATGAAGGCCCGGGCCTACAAGTTGGACAAGAAAATGAGATTTTCAAAAGTCCCAAAAATACTAAAAAAACAGGAGGAGGCGGGGTGGTAGCGCAGGGGTTTTCCTAGCCTTTCTGAGGGTCCGGAAAACGGACCCTTTCCCAAAGCAAACGGACCCTTTCCCAATCCGAAATTTCTTCCATTTTTCCCAATTGAATCCACAGATAATTTTCAAAACATAAGAAACGGTGTTAACTTTCGCTTTACGTTGTAAACAACAACTGACTGCTTTGTCTCGCACTATGCATGTGACGTCACAACCAGGTGTAAAATTCGCTAATCCTGGATAAATTTACACTACTCTAGACACCCCTTTTTTCACAACAATCGGTACAATCTTTATAGCGAAATATTTTGATTCCCGCGAGATTATGCGACAGCATGATTACACAAACTGTCAAAATTGGGTCTTTGACAATTAAAAAGGTGTATATTTAGCTGTTTGTCGGCGCTTAATTAATTTTTGACGATAAGTGATATGGTAAGTTGATTGCCAATGATTGAATCAATTAGTTCACCTGCCAATAATACCATTCATTTGGGAGTTCGGCAGTATTAATAGATAGATAGATAGTTGTTACTTTAATCATGTTATTCCAAATTATATATCTTACAGTGCTGACTTATCCGTTCATTCTACGGAAAATTCTTCAGTTGAATTTTAAAATATTGCTTTAATTTATCGATGTATCTGCTTAACTGTGTTCAGTAATTATGAATAGATTTTAGAATGGATCATTTTGTGATACGAAGGTAAAAAAAAGTTTTGCGATATTTTGTCTAAAGCAAAAAGGGGAGATAATAAGTTTGATTATTAAATTGACTAAAATACAAAATCTCCGCAAATTATTTCGTATGCGCTAAAATATTACTAAATAAATATTATATGAACAAAAGAGATGAAAAACAGCAAACATTTTTACAGAATTGTAGTCCACTATTGTAAAATTAAAAATTATATATATACTATCTAATCATAATATCATGTAAATCATATATCACAAGAACTGAAACATGATAGTTTGTGTGTTCTGGGCATATGGTTCTAGTAGCAAAAAACAAAAAAAACCTTATTTTTTCAAACTATTTGCATTTTAGAAGAATATTACCATTTTTATACACAACAAAAGTAAAAAAAATGGGACATTCAATTGCAAGTATTGTTTGTGCTATGTATAATAAAATGACTTCAAAATTGCCAAAACTTCTATTTTTGTCGATAAAAATTCCCAAAATGAAACATTTCACGCGCTAAAATTTCCCAATTATGGCCAGGGTCCTTTTCCCAGAATGGCTAGGAAAACCCCTGTAGCGCGTTCAAACCGTTTGGTCGAATCAAGTGTGTCTGTGGCGTTGATTTGCCTTCTGGTGAAATTGATAATTTTCTTTGTGCGGATGTAATGCCTACAGGCCTACGATAATTTTCCTTGAAAATAATTTGGAACTCGCATTTTGCTATTTTTAATCTCCACTTGTTTCCAGCTTCTGGAACCATACCATCTTACCAAGGGGAAATCGCCCATTGGAACCCATTGTATGGGCCTACAACTTGAAAAAAGCTGGCTACGCCCCTGCACAAGGCTTTTATCAAAATCTTGAGAATATGACCCATACCCCTGGAATCAAGAATTAGTGGTTTGTTGTGCATTTTTGGTGAATAAAAAAGTTGCAATTCTAAAGTAAGCCATTTAGCATGTTTGGGAAAATGTATCAAAAGTAGCTATAATTGCTACTTTCAGCTATAGTAGCTACAAGTAGCAATATTGGAATGAATGAAAAGTACAAACGTGAAATTTCTCGATTTTGGTTCGAAACCGCAACCTATCCGAACTTGTGCAACTTGCTACATACTAGTGCTTCACTTTGTTAACAACAACACTGACATCCAATGTTGAAAACAATGCGGTAATTACATAGAGAAATTGTAAACAAACCACCAAAACACTTTTTACCATGTAATATGTAATGAAAAATGCCTTAATCTGACCACAAACTTCGCACAATTCATCGACTTATCGGTTCGCACGATCTCGCACTTTGATCGCATTGTTAAAAAGCATTTTAAACGCAATTTTATTGTTTCTTCATTAATTATGTAGACTGTGGTACAGTGTGTTCTTAAAATTATAGTTGTATATGTGAATACTGTTGATGACCATCTTTAATAAGGTTCATAATTTGGGTGACACATTTGTTGTCTGCAGAGTGAAGCCAGATTCGGGAACTAAAGTCTTTATTCAGTTGTAATTTATATTATGGATTTGGGGAAAGGTTGATTGTTGTTGTTATAACACTACATATTGTTTTGTGGCCGTATGTAACCCTCAGATTTCTGGATACAACCTGATTATTATCGAAGAAAATTATTTTATCAGAATGTTGTTCATTTTTATTTCTTTCAACATGTTTACTGCAGTCATTAAGTCACTTCTGGAAGCTTGCTGTCTGATGTTCAATAGTGTAACAGTCTTACTACCCTAATATAATAAAATATCAAAGTTTGTGCAAAGGCAAAGACGCTACATGATTGAGTTTTCAGGCTTTGTACATTGAATCCACAGCTCCTGCGATACATAACATTTTATGGTAATTTTTTTTTCAGAAATGACAGTTTGCAGCTGCTGCAAGAAAAGTAGTTAAAAGTGTCTCTTTATTTTCATAAAATATTACAATCGAAATCCATGAGACATTTTGTATCTGTATACCTGGCTTCCAGATGAATATGATCGTTATAAATATTGTCCGCAATATATTTACCAATGGACTTGGCAATACATTCCATTGCAGATCAATCTAGCCTGGCTTTTCAAATGTAATAGGTAAAATAACAACTAAATGTCTTAATATTTTCAGGTGTTAACTGTTCAAAATTTCCTTTCAAATTTTCACTTTTTTTACTTTTTATTTGGTATTAGGTTTTCTTTCACATATTTGGAACATATATTACATACATAATAAGCACTTTCAAGAGGATAAAATACCATTTTCCATCATGAACTGAATAGGTTTTATATGTGACAGTTTATGAACTATAAATTTGTTTTTATCACATGAAAAACAAGATGCTTCAAACAAGGGCAGTTGGCATTTTTTGGAGAATACCTATTTATATTATGTGAACAGCTGTTTCATAGTGTACACGTGACACCAAATGATTACCGTGCTATTTCCAAACAACTGTGAGTGGCTGGAGAGGAAATTGTTGCCAAAATACCTGAAATTTTCGCTAAGATATAACATATCACTGGTAAAACTATATGCATGCATGTTTTTATATAATTACCGCATTGTTTTCAACATTGCATGTCAATGTTATTGTCTTCAAAGTGAAGCACGAGTATGTAGCAAGTTGCACAAGTTCGGATAGGTTGCGGTTTCAAACCAAAATCAAGAAATTTCACGTTTGTACTTTTCATTCATTCCGATATTGCTACTTGTAGCTATTATAGCTGAAAGTAGCAATTATAGCTACTTTTGATACCTTTCCCCAACCTGTTTAGAAGCACAGAAATTTCACAGGCATATTTTAACTGTTGAAATCGTTTTATTCTCACTTTTGTTTGCAGCTTAAAAAATTGCTTGATAAATTTTTAACATTTCACCATCTAAATGATATAGGCAATTTTATTGGTCGGCAGTCTAAAGAATATCCAATCAACTTCGCCGATTTAAATTATCTCAGTACAGGGAAAAAATTGAAAGTAGTTGAACTGATTGACGATCACAGGGCAAAATGGTAGTAATACACCAAATTATCTGCTTAATATAGATCTTTTTTAACAAATTAGATTTCAATTCTATTAATGGTCATGTAGTCATGGTATTGTTCTTTATCAATATTTGAGAGGTTTATAGTGGATTAGGGCATCAAAAAATAAAATGTATGTGTACATACAATAGAATCTTTTGAGGATTGGTGAATTACTCATGACGGATTTTTTCACAAGATTTGACATTCAAATCAGACATATTCATAGAATTTAGACAATGTCTGACCTGCAAAAATGATTGAAACACACGTGATTGTGATATTTTCTTACAGTTGGCTCTAATTGGACTGTTTGCACATATTCAGTGGATTTTCTACTGCAACACAAGAAGTAACCACAAGAATGAGCTTGGTATTCACCACAATTTTAGCAACTTTGATAGTTTAATTGATGCTAGTTAAAAAAATACATTTTATTATAATTAACATGGTGAAGATCAGGATTTAGGATCAATTTTTAATAGAGGATTATTGCCGTCAACAGGCGCACATTGTAAAAAGTGGTGTTGTATAGAAAATTTTACTGGAAAATCTATTTTTTTGTTGTTGATTAGTGGTTGTTCTCTTTAGGTGTTCTTAGCACTAGTTTGTATTAGTATTTATTAATTAACTATCTCATATTGGCCCAGCAATTCCCGCATCAACCCATTCTTCATATGAATTTGATGGTTATAGTATGTCAATCAATAAAATTGACATTAATTAAGTGAATTCACATTGGCCATTTTATTGGGCCTGGGGCAGTCACATTATATGAATAACCTTGGCCCAATAACAAGGCCAATATGAATTCACTTGATTAATAACATTATAATATTGCATTTGCACAGTTATCTTGTTTGTAGGATTGATAACCCGAAATAATCAGGGGGTTCACCCTAAATGGTGGCTGACGTACTTTAAGTGAGGAATTTGGTGGCTGATTTCCAATATGGCGGAAAAAATCGGGAAAGTTTGATACCTGTTGGAATATTTTCATACGGTAAGCACACTATATTCAAATATTTCCTTTAATGACATATCCCATTCAGATCTGCAATGTTAACGCTTGACTCGGTTTTTTATTTGAGCTTCCTAGCTGTCCTAACGAAAAAGTTATTGAAA
The DNA here is from genome assembly GCA_038501625.1 of Corbicula japonica. Classification (NCBI taxonomy): domain Eukaryota; kingdom Metazoa; phylum Mollusca; class Bivalvia; order Venerida; family Cyrenidae; genus Corbicula; species Corbicula japonica. The sequence continues at coordinate 209,128 of JAZAYU010000304.1, forward strand.
CAAAACCTTGCAAGGTTTGTTGTGGTGTTTTTTGTTTTCCCTCGCGAAAATCTGTTGTTTTCTTCAAAATCTGCTAGACACATGTCCCTATGAAGCATGTTTACGCCAAAATATGTCCAAAATGGATTGTTTTAATTTTCTGGAAAAATATGTTCATGAGAAAACGTTCTATCCCCAAAGAATTAAGGTTTAAACTCAATTCTTGTTGCTGATGTACTATTAAGTCATTTTTGGTGGCTGATGTTTAGTAATCTCCTACACAGAGCCATACCGTTCCGTACTCCCGCTTACACAAAACGATAAACATATGGTGTCGAGACAAAACTAGGCTCTTTGGTGCATTTTTGCACAAAAATGCTGGGCTTAATGTATTTATCTATCATGTACTCGGCCTTAACTATTAGGTGTACCAGGCTAGATATTGACAAATATAGATGAGCGAGATGAACTATGTTTCAGTTTTCTCTGTTTTCTTTTTTTTATGCCCCCGCCATGAAATGGCGACGGGCATTAAGAGTTGCTCCTGTCCGTCCGTCCGTCCGTCCTTCCGTCCGTCCGTCCGTCCGTCCGTCTGTCCGTCCGTCTGTCCGTCCGTCCGTCCGTCCGTCCGAAATTCTCGTGAACGCAACTCCTCCTAAACTACTGGTGGGAATTTCATGAAACTTTACCACAATGCTTGGCTTGATATGTAGTTGTGCATGAAGGTGGGGTTTCGCTCTTACATGTTCCGTTCAGAAGTTATGGCCCTTTGATACTTCCATTTACATTAGTTTTAACAGGAATATATCTTGTGAACGCAACTCCTCCTAAACTACTGGTGGGAATTTAATGAAACTTTACCACAATGCTTGGCTTGATATGTAGTTGTGCATGAAGGTGGGGTTTCGCTCTTACGTGTTCCGTTCAGAAGTTATGGCCCTTTGATACTTCCATTTACATTAGTTTTAATAGGAATATATCTTGTGAACGCAACTTCTCCTTAACTACTGGTGTGAATTTAATGAAACTTTACCACAATGCTTGGCTTGATATGTAGTTGTGCATGAAGGTGGGGTTTCGCTCTTACATGTTCTGTTCAGAAGTTATGGCCCTTTGATACTTCCATTTACATTAGTTTTAATAGGAATATATCTCGTGAACGCAACTCCTCCTAAACTACTGGTGGGAATTTAATAAAACTTTACCACAATGCTTGGCCTGATATGTTGTTGTGCATAAAGGCGGGGTTTTGCTCTTACATGTTCTGTTCAAAAGTTATGGCCCTTTGATAATTTCATTTACATTAGTTTTATTCTTATATTTTGTGTTAAGCAAAATATGCATGTTGCCCATAACTTTAAAACTACTTGAGATATTGCCTTGAAACTTGAAATATATTTTCACCATCAAAATCTACATCATAACCAACAAGATCCATAACCCTGCTTCCAATATTTTTTCAAATTATGCCCCTTTTTCACTTACATTTTGTGTTAAGCAAAATATACACTTGGCCCTTAACTTTCTTATGAAAGGAGGGATTTCAAAATAACTTGGCACAAATGTTCATCATGACAAGGTGTTGCATACAACACCCATGCCTGTAGGTCCAAGGTCAAGGTCACTGTTACTAAAAATAGAAATTTCTTGCAAAATTGTGTCGGCTCTGTAACTTTGTTATTTGTCATTGGATTTTTAAATAACTTGGTTTAATCGATCACCATATTAAGACTGTGTGTCACATAAATTCCCAAGCCTGTAGGTCCAAGGTCAAGGTCACTGTTCCTAAAAATAGAATTTTCTTCTCCAGGCTGTAACTTTGTTATGAATGGAGGGATTTCAAAATAACTTGGCACAAATGTTCACCATGACAAGGCGGTGTGTCCGCACAATACCCATGCCTGTAGATCCAAGGTCAAGGTCACTGTTACTAAAAATAGAATTTTCTTGTAATAGGAATATAATTATCTCGTGAACACAACTTGTTCTACACTACTGCTGGGAGCTTTATGAAAAACCTATAGCGGGGGCATCCGTGTCCTTTGGACACATTTCTAGTTTTATTACGAAAATATCTGAATGCAGTTCGACCGCGAATGCATTTATATTATGTTGTTGTTGTTTTGCATTTTCCCGTGGTTGAAGAAACACCAGAAATATCTGATTTTCCGACAAACAATGTGGAAGAAAATGAGCGCCCTCTCGATTGGTAGTCCGATGCGCTACCACTGAGCCATGGGGCCTTGTAGCCTACTGGTTTTAATGTTTTCACCTCAGATTTTTTAACCTCCAAAGCGCTCTTTTGTTGTGTCAAAACTCAAGATGTGAGCGTTTAAATCTAGTTGGTTTGATGGCTTCCTATTTATTTTATGCTTTTTAGTGAATTATAGAATTTTCCAGGTGGAATAAAAGTGGTATTTCACTGTTTTTTTCACATTGGTACCCAAACGCACATAACATTCCTTATAAGAACGTTTAGAAAACAGGCTCAAGTTTGAATATATGACATCATGACGTCACGTGATGATAATCAGATGTTTTGGCGCCATTTCATGCAATTTTTCTGTCGAATTCGCACAAATTATGCACTAAAAGCATAAAATAAAAAGAAACTTTGTTTTTACCAGTGAAAGATAGAAATATATTTCACTCGTGAACTCTGGAATTATGTATTTTCACTCGTGGCGTCGCCACTCGTGAAAATACGAATTCCGGAGCTCACTTGGTGAAATATATTTCTATCTTACAGTGGTAAAAACAAATGTCTGCTATAATATTATCTTCATTAGTTATGAACATAATTTACATTTTATATTTTATTCATAATCACTAATTCAAAGAGAATGTTAAACACTACTGTTAAAACACTGCTTCTTCGCAAAGATTTGCATAAACTGACCTAGTTTGAGCGTGTTACGCACAAAAACTGCCCTCTTTTTATTCATATCTATTTCTCTGTCCTTTTGAAATCCAAGCATTATCATTTAAACTTTAACTTTTTAAATTATACTACTAAATTGCTCCGCCCCAATATTCAAAACTTACCTACGCCCCTGAAGGTGTGGGATGTACAAACAGACGGACGAGTGCAACTCTTTATGCCTCTAACTTATAAAAAATAAAAAAAAAAACATAAAAAACAAATACGAGGCCCAATGGCTCAGTGGTAGCGCATCGGACTACCAATCAAGAGGGCACTCATTTTCTTCCACATTGTTTGTCGGAAAATCAGATATTTCTGGTGTTTCTTCAACCACGGGAAAATGCAAAACAACAACAACATAATATAAATGCATTCGCGGTCGAACTGCATTCAGATATTTTCGTAATATAATAAAAGAAAACAGAGAAAACTAAAAACATAGCTCATATTGCTCATCTATGTTTGTCAATATCAAGCCTGGTACACCTAAAAGTTGAGGCCGAGTACATAATAGATAAATACATTAATCCCAGAATTTTTGTGCAAAAATGCACCAAAGAGCCTAGTTTTGTCTCAACACAATACGTTTATCGTTTTGTGTAAGCGGGAGTACGGAACGGTATGGCTCTGTGTGGGAGATTACTAAACATCAGCCACCAAAAATGACTTAATAGTACATCAGCCACAAGAATTGAGTTTAAACCTTAATTTTTTGGCGATAGAACGTTTTCTCATGAACATATTTTTCCAGAAAATTAAAACAATCCATTTTGGACATATTTTGGCGAAAACATGCTTCATATGGAAATGTGTCTAGCAGATTTTGAAGAAAACAACAGATTTTCGCGAGGGAAAACAAAAAAACCACAACAAACCTTGCAAGGTTTAGTTTCAATAACTTTTTTTGTTAGGACAGCTAGGAAGATCAAATAAAAAACCGAGTCAAGCGTTAATATTGCAGATCCGAATGGGATATGTCATTTAAGGTAATATTTGAATATAGTGTGCTTACCGTGTGAAAATATTCCAACAGGTATCAAACTTTCCTGATTTTTTCCGCCATATTGGAAATCAGCCACCAAATTCCTCGCTTAAAGTATGTCAGCCACCATTTAGGCTGAACCCCCTGATAATGAAGGTTTTTCAAACTAACGCCCTACTTGTGGCCAATCTGTTGGACAGATCTGTCAGTGAATGCGTACATTTTATGGAAAATACTGTTTCTGTTTTTTCATTCATGTCTCATTTTCTTTGCATCATTATGTCTCCCCCCCTCTGGGGGAGACATATTGTTTTTATGCTCCCCCCGAAATTCGGGGGAGCATATAGTTGTCGCTTTGTCCGTCCGTCCGTCCCGTTCGTCCGTTCGTCCGTCCGTCCGTCCGTCCGTCATAATATTGTCCGGACAATTTCACAAAAACTATGAGAGGTATCAAGACTAAACTTCATAGGTAGTTAGATCTCGTTGAGGAGCAGTGCAGTGCACAAGAACTATAACTCTTGCTTTATTCATTTTTGAGTTATTGCCCTTTGAAATTTCTCATACTTACTTTTTGTCCGGGGCATATCTCCCAAAGTCTAAGAGTTATGAAGTTGAAACTTCATAAGTAGATAGATCTCAATGAGGAGCAGTGCAGTGCACAAGAACCATAACTCTTGCTTTATTCATTTTTGAGTTATTGCCCTTTGAAATTTCTCATACTTACTTTTTGTCCGGGGCATATCTCACAAAGTATAAGAGTTATGAAGTTGAAACTTCATAAGTAGATAGATCTCAATGAGGAGCAGTGCAGTGCACAAGAACCATAACTCTTGCTTTATTCATTTTTGAGTTATTGCCCTTTGCAATTTCTCATACTTACTTTTTGTCCGGGGCATATTTCACAAAGTATAAGAGTTATGAAGTTGAAACTTCATAAGTAGATAGATCTCAATGAGGAGCAGTGCAGTGCATAAGAACCATAACTCTTGCTTTATTCATTTTTGAGTTATTGCCCTTTCAAATTTCTCATACTTACTTTTTGTCTGGGGCATATCTCACAAAGTATAAGAGTTATGAAGTTGAACCTTCATAACTAGATAGATCTCAGGGAGGAGCAGTGCAGTGCACAAGAACCATAACTCTTGCTTTATTCATTTTTGAGTTATTGCCCTTTGAAATTTTTCATACTTCCTTTTTGTCTGGGGCATATCTCACAAAGTATAAGAGTTATGAAGTTGAAACTTCATAAGTAGATAGATCTCAATGATGAGCAGTGCAGTGCATAAGAACCATAACTCTTGCTTTTATTGATTTTTGATTTATTGCCCTTTGAAATTTCTCTTACTTATTTTTTGTCCAGGGCATATCACACAAAGTATAAGAGTTATGAACTTGAAACTTCATAAGTAGAATGAATTCGTTGAGGAGCAGTGCAGCACACAAGAACCATAACTCTTGCTTTATTCATTATAGAGTTAATGCCCTTTGAAATTTACCATACTTACTTTTTGTCCGGGGCATATCTCACAAAGTATAAGAGTTAGGAAGTTGAAACTTCATAAGTAGATAGATCTCAATGAGGCGCAGTGCAGTGCACAAGAACCATAAATCTTGCTTTATTGATTTTTTATTTATTTCCCTTTGAAATTTCTCTTACTTAGTTTTATCTGGTGCATATCTCACAAAGTATAAAAGTTTCTGAACTTGAAACTTCATAAGTAGAATGATCTCAATGCGGAGCAGTGCAATGCACAAGAACCATAACTCTTGCTTTATTCATTTTTGAGTTAGTGCCCTTTGAAATTTCTCATTTTTTTTGTCTTATTTTTGTACAATATTGTAAAATGCTTTCTGTTTGAATCGTAAAGGAAACTTTCAAATACAATATCTTTCTTACAAATTCTTCCTGTTCTAACAAAAAAGTATTTGTGACAAAGCGGCGTTGGGGAGCATAACCCGTCTCTGACGGCTCTTGTTGCCTTGTCCGTCAGTCCATCTGTCACACTTCGTTTCCGCTCAATAACTGGAGTACCCTTTGACCCAGAGCCTTCAAACTTCATAGGGTGATAGCCCTTATTGAGTAGAAGAACCCTATTGATTATGGGGTTAGTAGGTCAAAGGTCAAGGTCACAGAGGCCCGAAGTGTGAAAACCGTTTTCGCTCAATAACTCTAGTACCTTTTGACCCAGAGCCTTCAAATTTCATAGGGTGATAGCCCTTATTGAGTAGAAGAACCCTATTGATTTTGGGGTCAGTAGGTCAAAGGTCAAGGTCACAGGGGCCCGAAGTGTGAAAACCGTTTCTGCTCAATAACTCGAGTACCCTTTGACCCAGAGCCTTCAAACTTCATAGGGTGATAGCCCTTATTGAGTAGAAGAACCCTATTGATTTTGGGGTCAGTAGGTCAAGGTCACAGGGGCCCAAAGTGTGAAAACCGTTTCCGCTCAATAATTCGAGTACCCTTTGACCCAGAGCCTTCAAACTTCATAGGGTGATAGCTCTTATTGAGTAGAAGAACCCTATTGATTATAGGGTCAGTAGGTCAAAGGTCAAGGTCACAGGGGCCCGAAGTGTGAAAACCATTTCCAATCAATAACAGTTTCTAAAAAACCATTTCCAATCAATAACAGTTTCTATTTCTCCCAGAGCCTATAAACTTCATACGATGGATGTCCTTATTGAGTAGAGGACTCCTATTGATTTTGGGGTCAGAAGGTCAAAGGTCAAGGTCACAGGGGCCCGATGAGTGAAAATGGTTTCCTCTCACTAACTGGAGTTTTATTTTACCTAGAGCCTACAAACTTCATACAATGGTTGCTGTTACAGCCTTGAAGAACCCTGTTGACTTTGGGGTATTTAGGCCAGACTTCAACATCACAGGGGCCTGTAGAGTTAATATATACATGTATATATGCATGTTCATTATACCATAATAAATGACACAGGCTTCTGTTTCAAAAAGGTGATATCACTTCCTTGGCCTTCATTCAATAGGGCGACTGGGGGGAGACATGCGTTTTCACAAAAACAGATTCTAGTTCTTACTGTTAACGGCAGTTTGCAGAAGAATGTTACTCAAGATAAAATAATGTAAATAATAAAACAAATAAATAAATTTGAGCCAGTCACTAACTTAATTACCATTATTAACCCTTTCCTCCATGGATACACCGTTATTGTGTTGGCGAACAGTTTAGATCCAGATCAGCTGCAGATCCTGATCAGTTGGCTGAACTGGATCTACAGTAGTTGCACATGCGTAAAAATTCATATATATGGAGGAAAGGGTTAAAAATTTTGTGCTTTGTGACTACTTTCCTCAATTTTCAGCAAAGTTTCTTGATTTTTGTTTTTATCCATTACTGGTACTCCATATGAGCTATTGTATGTTAGAACAGTGTAGATCCAGATCCATGCTATCTGATCAGGATCTTCACTGTTTGGTTTTTGGTAAGAAATAACCTATTAATTTATCAAAAAGCAAACTGTGTAGATCCTCATCAGACAGCACATGATGTGTTGTTTTATTTATTATGAAAAAATAATTCTCAGCTTATAAAAACTGTTCAAGAGGTGTAAAACTGTTACAGTGGTTTTTATTTTAGCAAAAAAAACTTGGTTAACAAAGTTATGGTCATGTCATGTTTCAGGGAGGTGTTTAAAGCCAGAGACAGAGTAACCAAGCAGGTGGTGGCCATGAAGAAGGTCCTCATGGAAAATGAAAAAGAGGGGGTAACAACTTAATCCTATAATCATGTTCTAAAATAAACAAGTTGCTTTCATGTCCAAAGTGTGTGATATATGGTGATAATGTTCTTACCATGAAAACTGACACAAGTTGAACAATTCAGCTAAATGTATAATGTATAATTTATATTGTCTGAAGTTCTTTAAAAAATTTTAAATGTTAAACTGTGTTGGTTTCAACACTAGGTTTCTGATTTAGTATAAAAATAACTATCTTACACTCCTAAGAATATAAAAAAATCAGTTTAACCAATGTAATTTATACATTTTTTACATTGAAAAGCATGTCAGAATATTAGGTAAAGATACTACATGTATTGGGGAGTTGGTTATTAAAATTCTGACATGATCTTTTGTGAAATTATATAAACACAAGTCTTTTTACTTGGAAAGCCAAAGCTAGATATACCGGTATATTACTAATGACTACACTCCAAGTGATAAAACTCGGGCTATTTGTTATTATGCCCAATAGAAGAAGTGGGGGTATATTGCTTTGCACGCGTCTGACCGTCTGTAACCAACCTTGTCCAGTCAATAACTAGACAACGATTTGACATTCAGTTCTCAGATTTGGTAGGGAGGTTATTCATCACTAGTAGATGACCCCTATTGATTTTAAGGTCAAAGGCCAAGGCAAGGTCACAGTTCCTTTAATAAAATAACAGCAGATTAGTATCCGATTTGCATTTGGGGGGCATAAGTGTTTTACAAATAACTCTTGTTTCATAATTAGTTTTCTAAGAAATTATTTGTAGAGTCAAGCATGCTGATAACCATGATGACTTTTTGTTCAAATTGCAGTGTTTTTGTCTTTTACAGTTTCCAATTACAGCTTTGCGGGAAATTCGCATCCTGAAGCTTCTTAACCATGATAACGTTGTGAGATTGATAGAAATATGCAGGACTAAAGGTAAGTAACCCTGGGGGCTGGAGTCATTATATCGCTTATACATTAGACAGGAGGCTGAAAGAGCTCAAGTAAGTATAACACTTACACAAGAGGCAGGAGGCTTAGAGAAAACAGAATTGTGATTATTTACTTCTCACCTAATAATCTTTGGCAACATGTTTGAGGGTCTTTATTTCTTGAAGTTATAATTGTGTCCAGGTACGAATCTTAACTATCTGGGGAGAAGATGTGCAAGCGGGCGGATAGCTCAGTCGGGAGAGCACTCGACACATTTGTCCCTATCTGGCTGCACATTCTTTCTCACCCTGTTCTGCGATCTTTTTGTAAAATGGGAGAAAAGTTAATTAGTAACTTTTACTGAACTATTCAAAAATGTCAAATACTGTAACAAACAATTAAGGTATGAATGTATTATGGTAATATGAAATATAATGTTTAGTGCATTTTAGCTTTAGCAGACAATTATATGATAGCCAGGATATTTTTTGCTTGGTTTCACCAGGAAGGGTTCTAAGCTATGGTACATACTTTTAAGTGTTTAATCAAATAGTAAACACTTGATAGATGGTTTATTGACTACTGTTGACTAAATTACAATAATATACATGTGTAATCAGTAATTAATAAAAATGTTCTTCTTTTTCTGTTTCAGCAAGTCAGTACAACCGCTTCAAGAGTACCTTCTACCTGATATTTGAATTCTGTGAGCATGACCTAGCTGGGTTGCTTAGCAACATGAATGTCAAATTCAACTTAGGCGAAATCAAAATGGTAAAACGTTTACAGTGTCTTTTCTTGTATTTGTACAAATATAGGCAGATAAACTCTTCACGGGGTATGGCTGTTATCCATGGGCAGTGTAGATCCAGATCATGTAGTACATCACTGCCTTCTAAACATTGTTTGTTGTTCTGTTTATTAGTTTATTTCTGACCTAGAAGCAAACAGTGTAGATCCATATCAGATGGCGTGGATACGCTGGCTAATCTGAATCTACATTGTTCGCTCATGTGATAAAACTTTTTGCTATAGAGTAAAGGTTTGATACTAAATTTGATTGGCAGAGGAAGGCTTATTGCATATTTTTATATGCCATTCAAAGACAGAACATATTATGGAAACACCCATGGTGGGGGGTAGGCTGTCCATTGTGATGTCCGCTCTCTTACGCAAACAGTTGTTGTCCTATTCTCACAAAACATGGATAAAATGTTAATGGGCTTAATATCTTGGCCATGTTTGATAACCAGCCAAATCACTTTAGCCACTTCAGAGTAATGGTCCTTAATTTACGCAAAAAATGGAAAGTTGCCTTGTCCACACTCTCACTCAAACAGTTGTTGTCCGATCTGAAACTTGGGGAAAAATGTTCATGGGCATATTATCTCAGCCAGGATTGATAGTCCATCAAATTGCTTCAGCCACTTCAGAGTAATGGCTCTTTAATCATACAAAGAAATGGCTAATTTGCATTGTTTGCTCTCTATATCAAACAGTTGTTGTCTGATCATTAACCTTTGGGTAAATGTTAATGGGCATAATATCTTGACCAAGTTCTATAACCAGCCAGCATTTAAATGCCCTGTAACTTTCTATTAATGTGGCTGGTTCTCAAATCCATTATAATAGTACATGGTTCCTGTGTTATAATTGACACCTTTGCAAATACCCCATAATTCTTTAATATTAAACTGGCTGGTTATCAAATTAAATGGTTATAATGATTCCTGCAACTTTATACACATACATCTCCTGTCAAACTTTTCAGATATTTACCAAAATTTTCAACTGGCATATTTTGTGACACTTTGTTATGGTATAAATTTCAATAAGCCAGTGACAAATTAACATTCATTTAATATACTCAACAAAAATAAAAAGTATACTCTTTCCTATCTTCAATTTTGTAAAATTTGAAAAAGATAACTCAAAATTCTATATGTGACAAATTTTGCATTTCTTTTATCATTGCAAAGAGATAAAGTTATCTTGAAAATCCGCAGCCGCAACTAAGATATCTTTCCCTTTGTTATAACGAGGATTTCAGGAAAAAAAGCAGTAATTCTTAGAAGTTTTTACATTTATTTGAATTGAATAAACTTCTCCACCTCTTGTGATCAATAAAATCACAAACATTCATCAATAAAACAACTAGTATTCAACAAACAACGCTAGAAATTCCAACCATTTCCAATTACCTCCCTTTTAATTGAGTATGTAGGGTTTTGTAATTCATTAATAATTGTTATTCGATTTGCAGTTGCTAAGTTCTTGGTGTGGAAGATTATGTTTATGAACAACTTAACTTTAAAACAACTGAGATTAATTATCAAAACACCATTCAAAGCGTTCGTGATAAAGGAAACTTTGTTAATGAGAATATAAGGATAAAAAGTGGATACTTTTTATTTTTGTTCAGTATATAATTATTTGATATATAAGCTTGAAAAAAGTTTACTGGTTAATATGTAATTATTTATCTTTCATTCCTGTTTGTTTGTCAATCTGTATTAAGGAATACTTACTAAATGTGTAAACAGTTCACATAATTTTTAGCTTTACAAAATTGGTGTTAGATAGGGTGTAAAATATATCTTAGAAGGCTGATTTTTGGCAAGTGTAGACCCAGGTTACCCAGCACATTGCTGCTGTTAGATCAGAGTCTGCCTCGGTTGCTGTTAGAACCATCAATTTCTACAGAAGACCCAATAAACCATTAACTGTAACCAAACTTTATAAATTGTCAATCAATAGTTAAAGGAACTTTAAATTTGAAAATAAGTGTAATAGAGTAATGTAATTAATTGAAAGATATGTCATTTCTCTGATAGTCTTTAATACAAACAAGGGATGGCATCAAGTACTTGAGTACTTGATCGAAAGTCTGTGTATCGAATACTAAATTTACCTCTCGATTAATCGGAGAAAAATAAATTTTTTGATAAAAAAAAGAAATCAGTTTGTTTTGTTTTTAATATGTTTGATAAATTTTGTATTTATCTTTATTTATATGTGGTATATGGTATAAAAATAGAGTAGGTTGAAACTGATATTACACAAATGGAACTATCTCGAAACGATTCAAAATCGTTCGAGTACTTGAGTACTCGATCGGAAGATAATCCGAGTACTCGAGTACCAATATTACTACTCGTTGCCATCCCTAATACAAACAAGCTGCCATCTGATAGCTCATGTTGAAAAAAGTCACTGAGATTCTAATGTCATGACATCATGTTGTTTGTGTTTTATACATGCAGGTAGTGAAGCAGTTACTGGAGGGTCTGTACTTCCTACACATGAACAAAATCCTTCACCGAGATATCAAGGCGGCCAACATCCTCATCACTAAGAATGGTGTCCTCAAGCTGGCGGACTTTGGTCTGGCCAGGTCTCTCAACCATCTACACAAATACACTAATAGGGTTGTCACATTATGGTACCGTCCTCCAGAACTGCTGTTAGGGGAGCGGAACTATGGACCTCCTATAGATATATGGGGGGCTGGATGTATTATGGCAGAAATGTGGACTCGCACCCCGATAATGCAAGGGAAAACTGAGCAGCATCAGCTACACCTTATAAGCCAGCTGTGTGGGTCAGTTCGCACCGAGGTCTGGCCTGGGTGTGAGAAGCTAGAACTTTTCCGTCAGATGGAAATTCCAGAAGGTCACAAGAGAAAGGTCAAAGAGCGGCTAAAGCCCTATGTAAAGGATCAGTTTGCCTTGGACCTGCTGGACAAAATGTTGACACTTGATCCCGCTAAGAGGATTGATGTGGACAGTGCTTTAATGCATGATTTCTTCTATGAGGATCCTAAACCACAAGACTTACTTCATACCTTATCTCAGCATTGTACATCAATGTTTGAGTTCTTGGCCCCTCCACGTAGGCCACAACAAGCTCAGGCCATGGTCCAGAAAACAACACAGAACATGGGTCAGCATTTTGAAAGGGTTTTCTGAAGAAGCTGATGCAGTCATACTGATATTTACTGAAATCAGTGTAACTAAGACTGTGGTTGATATGTTTCTAGCAGGAAAAGTCTAATCCCATAGATTTCAGTCAGATAAAGTGCACTGTACTCCTGTTAATAAGCGTTTTCGGCAGCCGTTTTCTCAAATATTCAAAGACAAATTTACCGTTTCAAATAAAATTTGTATTCGAATGTATTCGAATATTTAAGAAAAAGGGCACCAGATTGATAATGGAGGTTAAATGTCGATGACAATGCTTTTTAACGAGTACGGTGCTCTTTATCTGATCCAAATCAGTAATTACTGTGAAATAAGAAAAAACTTACCTGAAGCGAGTGATTTTGTATGTGCACGACATTCAAAAGTCACATGGTATAGCCATCCTGATCTACTATTGGCCCAGCAATTCTTGTATTGGTCCAGTTTTGTCTTCATTTGAATTGACATTTATTCTGTTATTTAATAAAATTGTCGTTAATCAAGTGACTTTACATTGGCCATGATATTGGGCCTGGGGCAGTCATATAAGCCTCAGGCCAATATGACTACCCTTGACCAAATAAAAAGGCCAAATTGAATTCACTTGATTAACAACATTATAATATATAATTACTGCTGATCTACCTAACTGAACCTAAGGGAACTCTGTCTCTGGAATGTCTTTTTTACCATAAATATCATTCTCATAAATACAATTCTTGCATACAATGTTGAGGCAGGTAGTGTGTCTTTGTTTAACTGTAATGACTAAAAAAGTAAGTTCATTGTCATCATGCTGCTTCTGTGTGGAAAGCATTGGTTTCATTGGCTTTTTCTTTTTCACTATACGGGGAATAAAAGTCCAATCAATCATTAACAGAATAAAAGATATTTTTATGCCCCCGCCATGAAATGGCGACGGGCATTAAGAGTTGCTCCTGTCCGTCCGTCCGTCCGTCCGATATTCTCGTGAACGCAACTCCTCCTACACTACTGGTCGGAATTTAATGAAACTTGACCACAATGCTTGGCCTGATATGTAGTTGTGCATGAAGGCGGGGTTTCGCTCTTACATGTTCCGTTCAGAAGTTATTGCCCTTTGATACTTCCATTTACATTAGTTTTAATAGGAGTATATCTCGTGAACGCAACTCCTCCTACACTACTGGTGGGAATTTAATGAAACTTGACCACAATGCTTGGCCTGATATGTAGTTGTGCATGAAGGTGGGGTTTCGCTCTTACATGTTCCGTTCAGAAGTTATGGCCCTTTGATACTTCCATTTACATTAGTTTTAATAGGAGTATATCTCGTGAACGCAACTCCTCCTACACTACTGGTGGGAATTTAATGAAACTTGACCACAATGCTTGGCCTGATATGTTGTTGTGCATAAAGGTGGGGTTTTGCTCTTACATGTTCTGTTCAGAAGTTATGGCCCTTTGATAATTCCATTTACATTAGTTTTAATAGGAATATATCTTGTGAACGCAACTCCTCCTACACCTCTGCTGGGAATTTGATGAAACTTTACCACAATGCTTGGCCTGATATGTTGTTGTGCGAAAAGGTGGGGTTTTGCTCTTACATGTTCTGTTCAGAAGTTATGGCCCTTTGATACTTCCATTTACATTAGTTTTAATAGGAATATATCTTGTTCCTTATATTTTGTGCATTTTGCCCATAACTTAAAAACTACTTGAGATACTGCCTTGAAACTTGAAATATATTTTCACCATCAAAATCTACATCATAACCAACAAGACCCATAACCATGCTTCCAATATTTTCAAATTATGCCCCTTTTTCACTTACATTTTGTGTTAAGAAAAATATACACTTTGTCCTTAACTTTGTTTGGAATGGAGGGATTTCAAAATAACTTGGCACAAATGTTCACCATAACAAGGCGGTGTGTCGTGACTGTAGGTCCAAGGTAAAGGTCACTGTTACTAAAAATAGAATTTTCTTGCAAAATCCTGTCCGCTCTGTAACTTTGTTATTTCTTATTGGATTTTTAAATAACTTGGTATAATTGTTCACCATATCAAGACGGTATGTCACATACATGCCCAAGCCTTTAGGTCCAAGGTTAAGGTCACTGTTACTAAAAATAGAATTTTCTTGTCCGGGCTGTTACTTTGTTATGAATGGAGGGATTTCAAAATAACTTGGCACAAATGTTCACCATGACAGGGCGATGTGTCACGTACCATGCCCATGCCTGTAGGTTAAAGGTCAAGGTCAGTGTTACTTAAAATAGAATTCTCTTGTCCGGGCTGTTACTTTGTTATGAATGGAGGGATTTCAAAATAACTTTGCACAAATGTTCACAATGACAAGGCAGTGTGTCCGCACAATACCCAAGCCTGAAGGTCCAAGGTCAAGGTCACTGTTACTAAAAATATATTTTTCTTGTCCAGGCTGTAACTTCATTATAAATGGAGGGATTTCAAAATAACTTGACACAAATGTTCACCATGACAGGGCGGTGTATAGCGTACCATGTCCATGCCTGTAGGTCAAGGTCACTGTTACTAAAAATAGAATTCTCTTGTCCGGGCTGTAACTTTGTTAGGAATAGATTGATTTCAAAATAACTTGACACAAATGTTCATCATGACAAGATGGTGTGTCCAGATCCATGCCCATGCCTAGGTCCAAGGTCAAGGTCACTGTTACTAAAATAGAATTTTCTTGTCAGGGTTGAAACTACATTAGGAATATAGTAATTTCAAAATAACTTGGCAGAAATGTTCACCATGACAAGGTGGTGAGTTGTGTACGATGTCCATGCCTGTAGGTCCAAGGTCAAGGTCACTGTTACTAAAAATAGAATTTCCTTGTCCGGGCTATAACTTTGTTTTGAATGGAGGGTTTTCAAACAAAATTGGCACAAATGTTCACTATGACAAGGCGGTGTGTTGCGTACATTACCCATGCCTATAAGTCCAAGGTCAGGGTCACAGTTACTAAAACTTGAATTTACTTGTTCGGGCTATAACTTCTTTATGAATGAAGGGATTTCAAAATAACTTGGCACAAATGTTCACTATGACATTGCATTTCATTACCACCAACTTCTTCACAGACATTTCCGTAATGAGAAGACAACAGTGCCACAAATACAAATAATTTACTTGATCATCAAGTTTATGCATATTCTTATAATTACTCGAACATCACTGTCTTTGAAATGCTATTATTCCCATCATTGCACTTTAGTATCTGGAAACGATGCATAGCAAGGGCATCCGTGTCCTATAGACACATTTCTAGTATATATTTATTAAGATATTTTAGATATTTGGAAAAACAAGATTTTTTTCTTATTGGAATTGATAGGGGTTTCCCCATGCAAATCTTGCACAAGTAAAATAAACGATGCCTAAGGTCTACAGATAATTTAAAGGCATATTGTTTGTATTAGTTGTATGCATAAGTATTATGTTGAAAATCAAACATCTGCAGAGGTTTAGAATGTTTTGTGTTTATATTTCAAACGTTTGTAATACATGTTGTATTTTATGCCAACAGAAGAAGATGGTTGATTGCCTTAAAATAAATGATGGATTGTAATTTTACTATTACCTTTATTTAAACAGTGGCTACCTCCATGATAATTATAACTATGTTTGATCATGAAATCAACTTAACAAACATTTTTTGTTTTTGAAATGTGTTTGTGTTTCAATGAAATTTTCAATGAAATTTGATATTAATGTAGATATTTTGAACTTTGTTATTTTCCTTATTAAAAATGTTTTTGTGTTCTTATAAAACTTGTTATTATTTTATGAAATGTTAAACTTTCATGCCCCACAAATTTGCAGGTGTATAAAACTTATTATTTTATAAAATGTTAAACTTTCATGCCCCACAAATGTGCAGGCGTATGGCGTTGCACTTTTCTGTAAAATTGATTGCAGGAATAATTCCCATTGATATGCACTACATAATCATCAATGAAACTTTGATAGAAATCCCCAATCTATCCAATGAGGAGATACATGAAAAAAAGTTTAAATTAAGGATATCAATAGCTTGCATGAGTGTGAGATGAATCGAAATCTTTTACAGAGGGTTAACTGTTTTGGCAGAGTTATGGCCCTTTCTTTATTTCAATAATAAAATTTAATGTCACAAACATTCACTACTTGGGGAATTTCATTCAAACTAGCATAGATGATCGGGGGTGAATGTGTAAACTAATCATAAAGAAACGATTTTTTTGTTTGTGTCAGTGTTTTACCAGAGTTATGGCCCTTTAGTGTTGTGAAGTCCTCTGTCACTGTGTTTCTTTTGGGGTTCAAAAAAATGAAATATGCATATCAGAAATGGTGACATCCAGAATACAAGCCTCCCAACAGAGTCAAGCACCAAAAATGAAAAAGGAATGGTTTAATAAAAGGTCAAAAGTCGCTGTGTCCTTCATTTGAAAAATAAGTTTCAATCAAAATCGATGAAAAGGGGAACTTTTAAAGCCACAGAACATGACAAATATGAAAAATGCTAAGAAATGATTTGGCTTTTTGTTAACTCCTCAGTAAATGCATTAGATTACTCATTGTTGACATAAAATATTTTATGTGTCAAAATGTCTAATATCAAGATTACAATGACAACCTATTAAA
The DNA here is from genome assembly GCA_038501625.1 of Corbicula japonica. Taxonomy (NCBI): domain Eukaryota; kingdom Metazoa; phylum Mollusca; class Bivalvia; order Venerida; family Cyrenidae; genus Corbicula; species Corbicula japonica. The sequence continues at coordinate 226,263 of JAZAYU010000304.1, forward strand.
AAAAGTTTTAAGTCATTAACGAAACTTGGCATGTTGATTGCTTATGGTCAGTTGACCATTACTGTGTGACCTGCGATAGCAGATAGTCACAGGTATCCTATTGGTGGCAGCGTCGTCAGAGGCAGCAGCGGTGGCAGCTTCCGGTAGTCCCCCAGCTATTATATGAAACTTAATGTTGCCTAAAACTTTGATAGTCCTTGTTTTCTTAAGTAATACTTGGAATATATCATCTGCATGACAATACCATCTATGACAGCAACAATGATAACTCTTGTTTCAATATTCTCTAATTTATGCCCCTTTCAAATTACTTTGTGAAAGTCCATGTCCAATTAACTAAATAACTGGAATATATTATCTGCATGCACAAAGCCATCTCTAACAACAACAATGATAACTCCTGTTTCACTACATTTTGAGTGCCATTCAAATTACTTTAATATGAAACTTAATGTTGCTGTAACTTTGAAAGTACTTATGCTATTAACTTTTACTTGGAACATATCATATGCTTGAACAAAGCCATCTCTGACAAGATTGATAACTCCTGTTTTTTTTTTGAGTAATGACCCTTTCAAATTACTTTAATATGGAACTTAATGTTGCATAAAAATGAAAGTCTTTGTCCTATTCGCTTAAGGGTCCACTACACTCCTCATTGCAAGTTCATTGATAGAAAATGATTAAAATCTCCATTATGGCAAAATGCCGTTCAATGAAACTTTGCACAAAATAATGCTATTAATGTATCTTTTTTTAGCACACCTGAGCTGGCTCAGGGTGAGCTATTAGGATCGATGAATGTCCGTCGTCCGTCGTCCGTCCACACTTAGTTCGTTAACACTCTAGCGGTCACATTTTTGCTCCGATTGTCATGAAACTTGGTCAGGATGTTTGTCTCAATGATTTCTCGGACGAGTTCGAATATGGGTCATCTGGGTCCAAAAACTAGGTCACTGTTACTAAAAATAGAATTTTCTTGTTAACACTCTAGGGGTCACATTTTTGCTCCGATTGTCATGAAACATGGTCAGGATGTTTGTCCCTATGATTTCTCGGACGAGTTCGAATATGGGTCATCTGGGTCCAAAAACTAGGTCACTTACTAAAAATAGAATTTTCTTGTTAACACTCTAGCAGTCACATTTTTTATCTGATTGTCATGAAACTTGGTCAGGATGTTTGTCCCAATGATTTCTCGGACTTCGAACATGGGTCATCTGGGTCCAAAAACTAGGTCACTGTTACTAAAAATAGAATTTTCTTGTTAACACTCTAGCGGTCACATTTTTGCTCCGATTGTCATGAAACTTGTTCAGGGTGTTTGTCCCTATGATTTCTCGGACGAGTTCGAATGTGCGTCATCTGGGTCCAAAAACTAGGTCACTGTTACTAAAAATAGAATTATCTTGTTAACACTCTAGCGGTCACATTTTTGCTCCGATTGTCATGAAACTTGGTCAGGATGTTTGTCCTAATGATTTTTTAATCGAGTTCGAATATGGGTCATCTGGGTCCAAAAACTAGGTCACTGTTACTAAAAATAGAATTATCTTGTTAACACTCTAGCGGTCACATTTTTGCTCCGATCGTCATGAAACTTGGTCAGGATGTTTGTCCCAATGATTTCTCGGACGAGTTCGAATATGGGTCAACTGGGTCCAAAAGCTAGGTCACTGTTACTAAAAATAGAATTTTCTTGTTAACACTCTAGCGGTCACATTTTTGATCCGATTGTCATGAAACTTTGTCAGGATGTTTGTCCCAATGATTTCTCGGACAAGTTCGAATATGTGTCATCTAGGTCCAAAAACTAGGTCACTGTTGCTAAAAATAGAATTATCTTGTTAACACTGTAGCGGTCACAATTTTGCTCTGATTGTCATGAAACTTGGTCAGGATGTTTGTCCTAATGATTTCTCGGATGAATTCGAATATGGGTCATCTGGGTCCAAAAACTAGGTCACTGTTACTAAAAATAGAATTTTCTTGTTAACCCTCTAGCGGTCACATTTTTGCTCCGATTGTAATGAAACTTGGTCAGGATGTTTGTCCCAATGCTTTCTCGGACGAGTTCGAAAATAGGTAATTTGGGTCCAAAAACTAGGTCACTGTTACTAAAAATAGAATTTTCTTGTTAACCCTCTAGTAGTCACATTTTTGCTCCGATTGTCATGAAACTTGGTCAGGATGTTTGTCCCAATGATTTCTCGGACGAGTTCGAATATGGATCATCTGGGTCCAAACCCTAGGTCACTGTTACTAAAAATATAATTTTCTTGTTAACACTCTAGCGATTACATTTTTTCTCCGATTGTCAGGAAACTTGGTCAGGATGTTTGTCCCAATGATTTCTCGGACAAGTTCGAGTATGGATCATCTGGGTCTAAAAACTAAGTCACTGTTACTAAAAATAGAATTTTCTTGTTAACACTCTAGTGATCACATTTTTGCTCCGATTGTCATGAAACTTGGTCGGGATGTTTGTCCCAATGATTTCTTGGACGAGTTCGAATATGGGTCCAAAAACTAGGTCACTGTTACTAAAAATAGAATTTTCTTGTTAATACTCGTGGTGACATTTTTGCCTCGAATGTCATGAAACATGGTCAGACTCAGGATGTTTGTCCCAATGATTTCTTGGACGAGTTTGAATATGGGTCATCTGGGTCCAAAAACTAGGTCACTGTTACTAAAAATAGAATTTTCTTGTTAACACTCTAGCAGTCACATTTTTGCTCCGATTGTCATGGAACTTGGTCAGGATGTTTGTCCCAATGATTTCTCGGATGAGTTCGAATATGGGTCATCTGGGTCTTGGTCACTGTTACTAAAAATAACTTTGTTGTACTCAGGTGAGCGATAAAGGGCCATCATGGCCCTCTTGTTTTAATTTTACTTTCTTATAAAACTTTATGTTGCATATAACTTTGAAAGTACTGGTCCTATTTACTTGATACTTGTAACATATCATCTGCATGAACAAAGCCAAGAGCGACAATAAGAATGATAACTCCCTTTTCACTATTTTTTGAGACTTGCCCCTTGCAAATGCAACTTTAACATGAAACTTACATAGAAATATTTTATCTGCATGATCAAAGCCAAAGGTGCAACGAAAAGGATAACTCCTGTTTCATTACTTTTTGAGTTATGCCCCTTTCGAATGCAATTTAAGGCGACACGTGTTCCGTGGAAAACCAAATTCTAATTGATTTTGGGGTCAAAGGTCAAGATAACACTAATACTGTAGAACTGATTTTATTCGCGTTAGTTTTATTTTCGCTAATATTCGCGAATCGCTTACCTCGCGAATTTATAAATACCGTGAATATAATTATTATGAGTTTCCATATATCCAACAATAAGTATATCCGAAAAAAAACAACTTACAATAGAACGGTAAATCACTTCAAACGAAACATATAATTCCTCTTTGGCCACCAAGCATTTATTTGATTTAATCATTTAAATAAATTTGGGAAAAAATATAAACGACTGACGATGTCGCGAATTCATAAATATGCAAATAAGGAAAATAACTGACTTTTGACAATAATCGCGAAAATTTGACCTCGCGAAATTAGCGTTTTACAGTATAAGATATTGGAGTGTTTTTGTTTAATGATGGCAGTAACGTCTGCGATAAAGTAACCAAACTTAGTATGTAGATTGTTCATAGTTGTCATGGTGAATTTTTTTTAATCAAAATCTGAATACAAGATTTTTTGCTTTAAAATCTTCTATTCATTTTCTTTTTCAAGTAAGCCTTTTATAGTATTAACTTAAAATACAAAATATTTCACCTTCATCAACACAGCTTTGTCTGGTAACAAAAATGGTAACTTGATTATTTCTGAGTTATGGCCCCTTTCAAATAAATTCATCTTTAAAGATGATGTTGATTGTAATTGAAAGATTACTTGAAACTGTGACATGAAGTATGAAAATGTATAAAAATTTAGCACAAATATATTTTTCCAACAAAAAAAGTTAGCTCCCATAAAAATATACAGTTATGAGTCTTCAAGAAGAAAATAAACACACCATCTTGCAAGGCTTTTAGCTGAGAAAGTATAGGTATTTTTCTATGAATTGGATGTGGATTATTTGCATTTCAGCTTTAATTAGTATTCTTCCCGTTTTACTCTTTGATTAGTTAGAGTATATACCGAGATGAATTATGTTGAGAAAATAGATATTGTAGCTGACTAAAATAAAATGTATACACTAGATGAAAAGGGAACTTTGAAGACCCTCGACCACGACAAATATGAAAATATTGCAGGCTCGGTTTGATTGAGCCTGTTCATGTGCAGTTATGGAAATGCTTTTTACTGCCCACGCCGCCTAGCCCCGGGTTGAACAATTTTGATCCATCCCAAACGATGGTATGCATGTGGCGGTGAACATGGAACCTTCAATGCGGTATTTTTAGATTAATACCATTCCATGTTCAGCGGCGTATGGTCCCAAGATAAAAGAATGGGTTTGCCCGAAACGAGAAAACAATGGGCGGAACTCAACAGAATAGAATTTTGAGAGGGGATCTTAGAATATAAATCCTGCATATCACAGACAACTCCAAAGGCAAAATTTAAAAAGCAGGAAGTATATCCCTGGGGGTGATTGAACAATATCCAAATTTATATTGCCTGGGATATTGAAACCACACATCTTTAAACTGGCCGAAATATTAAAAACAAAAGTAAATTTAGAAGTACTATTAACATAGTACATAAATATCGTGCTCGACGACCTTCAAAGGACGTAACTGATAACAGCACTGATTGAATGTACGGGGTGACACGGCACAAACAACAGAAGATAGTTGCAACACTTACGTTCTGGAAAAAATATGACATTGTGGTCTTTGACGGCATCTTTTATTAGAGGCACAGCTGAGATAACAAACGACAAACACCAAAACGATTTTTTAAATTATTTTTTTATATAGCTTGAGATACACAAATGTTTTTAAAAATATTCAAGAAAATAGTGCACCTATAAAATAAAAGGGTAAGGGGAGAAACAACATTTTTGGTTAAAAAACTACAAACCCCTAGGATAGTGACAGCCATAAAACTCATACATGTATTATGATTATAAGCCATGTGGCAGATTAAAGCAACAGTTTAAACAACAAGGTTAGAAGAGGATAATGTCTGAATGATTTAACAAAGTTTGATAAAACTTCATGGTTTCAGAGAAGATATTGTTTTAAGCAAATACTTGACGGAAGTAGGAAACACCAGACGCAATAGCTAACCATGAGACTTCGTCTTGCATGAACTAAAATATTAAAAAAAAAACAACTTATGATTCAATCTAAATATACAGTAAAAACTATAAAACATAAAAAGACACGATAAAACAAACACTCTATCCACTCAGCCTATATGTCTACTTTAGATTCCTTTGTCTGATGTCATTTTGTCTCGTTTCTATATTAACCTAACTAGAGGCTATGTACGAGTTAAAAAAAAACCGGTACAAAACAGAGAAAACTGAAATTAAAAAGTCTTATCCTCAATTGTTTAATACTAAAAGTGTTTTCAATTATCAATATACCGTGTTTTATTTATTCAAACATCATCAGTTTAAAATAAAACTACGTTGTAGTCAAAACTTTCTTATTATTCTATTTTATAATTGGTTTGGTACGATGTACTTTGTCCAGTGGCGTAAGTGCACACTATGTTTATGAACAATTCCTTTAGATGCGGCGTTATCAATGTCGACTCGGGAACTGTAACGTCAATCATGTGATCGCTGGTGTAGCTGAGGTCCAGGACGTCGGTGAATCCTGGTCGGGTTCCTGCTATCACGCTGTACGACAGAGGAACACCACTGACTTTATAAAATACGTTTGCCCAGTCCAGATGAAATTTATTTCCGCTTCTGGTGATTGCAACAGCCCTTCCTAAAATTGTAAGTTATTCTGTAATAACTAAACATTCGAATAATACAACGATAATGTTAAAGACTGTTTGATATGTGTATCTCAAATACGAGGGTTGTACAAAAAGTTCGCTGAAAAGAGCTGTCCATATCATATTACTCATGTTGGAATTTTAATCGATGTTTTGTGTTGCATTATTTTTGAGTTTGGATGTAAACAGAATTTTAAAGTATTTTCAATCTTGCTATTTTTCTTTTTCTTTACTGTTCTAGCTTATGTTTACTTGTGTAAAGTAATGTCATAATAACAATAATTTGTGAACGTTGTACTTGACTAAATTTTGGCGTATGAGATTTTGATAATTTTCCCTTTTTTTCGATGAAATTTCGATAACGACCTTAGACGGCCCTTAAAAATTTATGAACTTTTTAAATAGAAGTTTTTCATGATTTCCTGTCACGGTGTTCTGGATTTGACTACAGGTGCCCTTGTCTCGGTAAGGTCATTGAGTACAAACCATCTGCTTGACAATGCCAGTAGCTGTTTATGTTTGAGTGCATTTGCATGCAACATTAACGAGTTGATGGGTATGTTCGAGCTAAGTTACCAAGACAACTTGTTCTTGTTTGTTCATGTTTGAACCTGGTTGGGATAAATGTGAGGTTGGCGAACCCTAGAACCTGGTTTCTAAAGATAAAATATCGCTTAAGATTTTTAAATAACGTATTGCTTCAGACCTTTATGGTGATCTAACAATAGAAACATGCACTAAAATGACTATAAATGCTAAGCAAGTATACATGGATTCCTTTCACTTTCCCTTTCATACACTGTGATCGACGGAAAGAGAACAAATATAAACAAACACAAGGCTGCAAGATCGATTCCCTTAACATCATATTATCTCGAAGTAGACAAAAGAAACAGTATGGCGTAGAAGTGCATAACGTGAACGCTGCTGTATTCCAAAAACACGTGCATATGCGTTTTCATTCTGTAGCATGATTACGATGCGTTTGCCTTAAAACGGTGTTACAAATTACTCTTATCTGCGAAAAAATAAATGCCAAATCAAAAAAGCTCATTTTCACTTCTGATAGTCCATATTGTAAACCAAATCCTGTTTTTTACCTGTAACAGCAGGTGCTGTCCCCACGACAAGCATCGAAGATCTAATGGCGTCACTGGTGTACAAACCCGAGTTGACCGCCCGAACCTCAGCCGTCAGGTTACCATCAGCAAGGTGTAGTCCTCTGTTTGCCGACATCTCTTTCTGTCCAGTACTTGTCCAGTCAACGATCGTAGTGTGTCCTCGTAGGAGTCGATACTCGAAGTGGTCAATTCCAGAGAGTTCTACAAATCCGTCCCACCAAAGCTGAATGTCAGATCGATTGGATTGCACAACAACACTTACGCTATCCGGAGTATTGTAGATGAAACAAGCATCGTTCAAAGGTACAAACGATACAGATGCAGATTGTGTGTTCGGCTTATAGAGCGATACAAACAGTGGCCTCGATGACAACTCTGTCGAGATTTCTACATTGTTGACACATTTTACGGTTAGGTAAATCATTTCACCGTGTTGAAGCAGCAACTGATCTGATGTACACGTTGTCATTGGCTGTGTGAGCAAAGTTGATTGGATGTCGGATAATCCTGGTTGATGACCTACATGTACCAAATAGAAATTCATAATATGGTGTTCAATGCATGCAGAGTATTAGTTTAGGAAATGTTTGACATGAAATCGCGCGGAAAATTATTTTTATTACAGAAAGGTGACATTCAAAATTGTAATAAAACTAACCGAGTGAGCAGAAGCAGTATTTGGTGCCGCTCTCGTCATCCGATACTGTCCACAAACCTTCAACTAAGGTGAGGTTTTTAAGAACACCGGTGTCATTGACTTGGGTAGTGTGTATCTTAGCTGACAAGTCTGCTAGAAGTGGAGCGGTATGGTCCATGATGACAGGCTTGGGATAAAACACAGACTTCAGTCCAGCCCTATTTTCCGCAATCACTGTTACGTACACTGGGGTGCCGTGAGGGACTTCAGCCTGTATCAAACCTTGATTTGACGTGTGACTGATTCTCATCAACGCTTAAATCTGGAATCCGCCTTTCGTCGTTCCGGCTCCCAATTCAACCTATAAAGTATGCTTCATTAAGTCAAATATATTACTAAATCTACTTTGCATCTGTGTGCAAATACCATTTTTGTTTTCTAATAACTTTTTCTTAATAATATCAGCGTAATTAATTGTCAAATAATTAATTAATCCGGGGCTAGGCGGCGTGGGCAGTAATATGCAATCTCATTACTGCCCATGAACAGGCTCAATCAAACCGAGCCTGCAGTGTTTTCATATTTCATTGTCGTGTTCGGCGGTTTTTTAAGTTCCCTTTACACCTAATTAAAAAAAATTAATTGTGATGAACATTTTAAACTGTACTATCTAGATAAGTGTATATTATAGATGAACTGACTACCTTGCACAATGAACTTTCTTTGTCAACCACAAAGACGCTATACGATACAAACGAACGTGAAATCTGTCGAACTACTACAGCCGCCTGTTTGTCCTCTACTAATGCAGTACATTCTTTCACAGACATATCAACGGTAATGTAACTGTCACTGTTTATGTCTACTGAGGCATTAAGGGTTTCTGTGGCTGTTGACAGGAACTGGTACCCAAACTCTATCAAACCATCGTGGTTCTTCACTGTTGGAAGCTGCATGTGAAATCTGTTCATATGTAAGACAAGTTCTGGATTTCTATCAGTAGTCTGCAGATGTCCGGAAATCATATAGATATTATCCCCAGAAACATTAATTCTGGTCATTACTGCTTTTATTTTATCGCCATCAAACACTTCGTGAATTTCACTAATATCTGTGAAATTGATACATCTTAGACCCTTTGGAGCAGTATGATCAATTGTAACTTTATCAGAAACGACAACTTAACTGAAATGTCCAGCATAATCCTTGGCTTGTATTGTACCACGGTATGCATTTCCATGTTCCAATGTAAGGTTCTTAAAAGTATAACTTGTCCGCAGTTCCGCATTTGTCAAAGATTCCGAAATATTACTTTCATGTCCATCTTCAATAACTGCAATGTAGTAATCTTTTATTCCAGAGAACGCATCCTGAAATCCATGCCACGAAAACCCCAGGGAATCGCTGCTGGACTGGAATGCCTTGTTGCGATGTCTTTTTGTGTTAAACATTGTTCCAGCGACAGGCGTATCCATGTCAACGACAAACCCATCAGATATGGCGGTTGTGTGCAAACCAACATTGTTATAGGCTGTGACGGTGAAGAAGTACTTGGTTCCATGATTCAAGGTCAAGTTCTTCATTGTTATGTTCGTTTCTAGTCCAACTTCTTTTCGCATTATAATATCGTCAGCTGCAAAACAATTAATAAAAATATATACAATTATCTCTCAGTTAGAGTGTTGGTAGAAAAGTTTAAAGAAAATTCCATAGAAAGCTTCTCATTGCAAGTACTTACAATTTAATGCAGTCCCTATGGATACGGTGTAGTGTGTTATAGCGCCCTGTTGTTCAGAGAAAACCCAATTCCAACAAGCAGTTATAGTATCCATCCAGTCAATAATAACAAAATCACCATTACATTCCTCGTTAGAATCTAAGATAGTCCGGCCACGTCGAACAGACGGAGGCGTTTGATCTACAGCTATAGGATTTGATGTGTATGTTGAAAACATGTCTGATGAGAACCACGCTCTCACGTATATGACATATTCCTCCCCATGCAACAACGACCTATTTACAGGTAAACAATATATGAATTCGGTCCGGAGTCCGATGTCTTGCCATGGTTTTTCATTTTTCCAATCGAATATTCCCTCGCCGATAGGCTGGCCTTTAAGCCCAATGCTCCACTCGTATCGTACAATATTTGATTAAATATCACTTTCGTTTATTCTGTTTTCAGACCAATGTCCCGCAAGGCATGCCGAAGATGCAGTTATCGTTTGTGGTTGGTGTGCTAAACCAGTCTTTACTCTTATAACAGGAATATCGTACTCGCTTAAAGTCGCGTTGAGTTCTGTACAATTTTTCCTTGGTTCCATTAAAGAACACGGTTTTCCAATTACAGCACAGGTGCAATCTTTGTTGCAGAAATGAACGTCGCATGTGTGCTTTTGTAACTCTAGAGAACCTCTTAACTCGCGAATAATGTTTGTCTTAACTTCAGAAAGAGCATTTACTGTAACTCGTCCAACAGAGCTATTCAAACCAACTTTATTTTTAGCCCAAATCGACAGAATAATCTCATCATCTGGCTTTATAGGCTCCTTCAACATGAAATGGTAAAATGTTGTATTTGAAGGAACAGCAGCTACTCCTTCTGTGAGTTCGGAACCACTGTAAGTTCTGCCGACTGTTATATAATGTCAGACTCCTGGTCGTGGAATCCATACCAGCTAAGAGACACTTTGGGTTTTAACGAGCTTGAAGAATCGTTCAAATTGTTCCACTGCATTGGTGGTTTGAATCCACCAAGATGAGGCGGTGTTGAATCAATAAATAAGCTGTCACTTCGAGCACTGTTGCATAGACCTGCCGCATTGCAACTTGTCACCACTGCGTAATACGTATCTCCATTGTGGAGCCAGTTTTTACCGTCCAGATTAATAGTCATGGTATTTTCTGAGCCAATCTTTGTGTGCTCAATGGGAGTGTGTCCTTCATGATGAGTAAACAATGTCACCTCATGGTTAGGAATCGGACTTTCTTCATCGTAAAATTCCCAAATGAGTCTTAGAATTGACTTTTCCCATTGACCTTGTTTATAAGGTAAACTGTTGTAATCCACAATGAAAACTGGTGTCTGATTCAAGACGGGAGGAGTGTTGTCGACACGGAAGCTATCAGATGTTTGTGATGCATTCATGCCTACTTTATTGTAGGCTGTAACCGTAGCATAAATATCCGTTTCAGTGGGCAGGCTCAAATTGGTGAGAATAGGCGCACTTGTTTGTATACGCCGTAATGTCCCGATAGGTATATGCCGAGTACTCCGATCACGTGATAGGTACACCGATCCGGTAGAGATGAATAGAGTGCGGTTCGGGAAACCTTAAAATGGCCATTAAAAAAAAATTGTAAATGGGAAACAAATATGGGTCCTATAAAAGGCAATTTCTCAATATTTCAACTGACACATTTTGTTTCGTTGCTATCTTGGAAATAAATGCGCCGAGCTGTTTTGACCGGGCCATGCGGTATGTCCCGACTTTACAGGAAATACATGCGCACGCAAGTAGCCGGACTGAAACGAGCGTAGATCGGTGTCCCGCGGTATACCTAGGACTGATTCGGGACACCAATAAAGTGCGCCTAATATATTGGACTGTAACAGGCAGTTAAATTTCGGTAGAAGGTCACAGGTCGCCGATGTTGTACCGAGACATACATCATACTTTCCTATTCCTGACTGGGGATCCTCAAATCCTGCCCAGCGCACGTGGACCGATGACCTGTATTCAAACTATATTAATGTTAGCACTTCATTTGTATTACATTGAACATGTGAATTTTTAATGTTTTATTTAAACAACATTTTGTATTAACTTTAACACTGTATTAGAACAATAAAAACAAACAAGTTGTTATTATGCAGACATACATTTTGATTTGACAAGAATTTGTTATTGCATTAAAATAAAGAAAAGACGGATATAGATGATATAACTGAATGTTTACGGGTAAGTAAGACATATATTTACGTGTGAGACTGGTATTTCTGGTGAATGTCATCTGATCCTATCCTAACTAGACCCTGTATCGGCGGGGAGTTGTCGAGCGTAACCCCGTCTGAGACTCGTGCTTGACACAGACCCGCCCTGTTGCACGATTCTACCGTTATATAGTATGTTTCTCCAACAGCAAAACCGGCATGCCACTCAATTTCTTAAATTATATAACATATTAATATTAGAAATTATAAATACAGAGGGTTGCACGCAACTTCTTCTTTACTTTAATGTTGTAACAACAGCCTTGTGTGCAACCCACGTTACTGACAAAAATGTTAAAATCAAAGAGTTAGTTAATTCTTAACAGTCAGATTCCAGAATAGAAGTCTGTGTGTGATTGGCATATGCTGTCAGTTATATATTACATTTATTATTGTCAGTATGTAAATTGATTTACATATTAATTGTATTATAAGTGAGAATAGTATAGTACAATAAAAGAAGAGTTATAAAATATGTGTTGCTTGAAACGTTGACAAATGAGGATTCAAGGAGAAGTTTAAAAATCTGACCTTATTATGGGCAACAGAAGGGAAGTTACACAGACTTTAACCAAGACGATACACATACGAACCATTATCCTGGATTTGGTCTGCAATATTGCATAAAATAACTAAGTAAAAAATGATTGATTTAATTAAGAATTTATATTTTCTGTCTGGGCATTACCTTCAATTAGTCCAACATCAACCATTGGTTCTACGTCATCTTGGTAAGGGTCCGTTCCGAGACCAACACGATAATATGCCAGTCCACTGTGTTCATCTGAGAAACCTTTCCAGTGGCCAAGTATTCTTCTGGTATCTATCTGGAAGTCTGTATCATTCTGTAACACATTCACATGTCTAACTAAGGTTAGTTTGTTCTCTTGCAGAGGTCTGGAAGTTGTAATTAGATATCATGGGATGGTTTTATCGGATTTGTCATTAACAGGGTTATCCCTTTCATTTAATTCTCTTATCAGGCAGTTAAAACCATCCTTACTTTAGTGCCATACTCATCAAATCCCATCTGCTCCTTTCATTTATGTTGTCTGTTTGGTTGTATTGATGACAGGTTAAAGTAATTGGTAATGAAAACTAATGATAAGCCCGTATATAATACATTGAATCCTGCAATGTGTTTTACATGAATATTGGAAACAAGAAATATCCTTAAAAAAGATAAACGGCGTAGATTGTATATGAAATGATTCAGTTAATTTGTAGCTGGTATTATTCACTTCATCTTGATTTACGTGTAAATTAAATAATTTCATTGTGAATCTTTCACAATGACTTTTTATTAAAATTACTTAGATTTGAATGTAAAATTACATCCTACACACATTGAGGAACAGATAAATAGATTTTAATTTTGTTTATAAATGTGAATCTGATAATTATGAAAAACGGATTTTAAAGGTCTTTGCTTTATTAATACCTAGACATAAAAAACAAGTTAGCAGAGGATGTATTAATTACCAAGATAATAAGAACTTCATTAAAGATCTATATACTTATTGTGAGCAATAAAAAATAATAAAGAGTTATAAGTGTCTTCTTCAAAACTAGAAAAGTATTCCCTATGAATATGAAACAATTCTAGAACATGCCACAACTTTCTACTCTGTGAAAGCTGTATGCTTTAATTGCAATCTGATAAAAATCATCTACTGAAAACCGTTACGCTAACATGTTCTTAGATCTGATTTGAATGCAATTGCTTTAATAGCAGACTCGAAGTTTTTTCGCGTAACATATTACACGTAGTTGCCAGATTTAAGACAAGTAAGCACATTGTAAAATCCTCAGTCGCGACAAAGAATGATTTTTATATAAGAAACGTAATGTAAAAGGCCTTGGTTATGTTTGTTCTTAAAACATAATGTATCAAATGATATATCAATTGCTGAAAGAATAAAATATATTTAGTGAAGACTTCAAGACTTAAATATCGAACTCATTTTTTATATCGCGTAGCATATTACATACAGCTGCCCGATTTAAGAGACGGGTAAACATTTTAATTACTGAAAGAGCTGGGATAAATTTCCATTAACTAAAAACTCACAAATATTACAATAATTCATGCTCGCAGATTTTATCACTTAAATTTTAAGCTTTACGGTGAAAGTGTTACATCGTTTTTTTAAAGCCATTTCCATTTACTTTCACTTTCATTTTGTATAGGTTGATATAAGAGAGTGACTGTATTGTTGTTGACAAATAATCCTAGCCAATGACGAGTACTGTAGTGTGCCCCATTTCAACATTTTTCAACACAAGAGAAAAGCAAAGATCTAAACGTCACAGCAATAATCGTTTCAAACAGTGTAAACTAATTGTTTAAAAATCCCACTAGATACCTCTTCACCCTGCTAGATGCCTCTCTGGTGGAAATAGCTAAATTTCCCGCTGCATAATAATATAATACGAGTATTATTTACAACACTTCATTGGTTAATAAATAAGGTCAAAAGTGAGCTTAGACAGCTACGCCGAAAATATGATTAAAAGGTTCAAAAGAATTATAATGTTGCAATACCTCGCTCGTCCAATCACCGTCCATCACGTGACCACCAGCAGGCGGACTCCGGTCAACTATCAGTTTCAGCGACGAGAAAGATGACGCTAGTCCGGCATGATTAAAGGCCTGAGTGTAAAGTCAAGAACAGATGACAAAATTATATCGTTTATTATGTCGAAAACAATGGTTTGTGTTTATAAAATAAAGAAATCACAGGTTACATTGGCATACTTTAGCATAAATAGCACATTCAGAAAGCAAAGTAGTAAATATACAAATTAAATATTCGAAATTCATAACTATTAGATCAATAATGAAAAGACAAAAGAGAGTTAGAATTAAAGATTTACCCTAGCTAGTATAAAGTTAACGTGACCGTCTTTGAGCTGTGTGTTATTCAGGTTGATTTCTATATAGTCCTCGTTGCTTACATACAGCGGCAATATATCTGTGATGAAAGGATGTGACCCGAGTCCGATCTCGAAGTGGGAGATGCCACTCTCCTTGTCAGTAAAGCCGCTTAAGTGAACTGTAATTGATTCTGACGTTATGAAGTCTGCGTTGTCTATGTAGGCGTTTGTATTTCTGACAGTGATGTGTCCTTTAGATGGCGGAGATGTATCGACTACCAGCTGAGATGAGACTTTCATTGCCGTGTTTCCAGCTTGGTCTGTGCCTTTAAGTATATTATATATATGAGTTGTATCGTTAAAACTAACAGTAATTATCTTACTACTTGTTTTGTGCGCAGACAGTTTTTTTTTACATCACTTTAGATTTTTGTATTTTGCAGTATATGTTGTGTTGGCCTTTATTCTGTTTAATACCGAATTAATCAGTGTTTTGATAAACCCTTAATGGGTTTATTCTAACTTGATTCTTTAAATTTCACAAGTAATTGTTTGTATTATAAATACAGAGCACACAGAGTAGTTCGATATGTTTTGCTAATATAACGAAGCGATTTGGTTTTAGCTATGTAAATAAACACATTTAAAATGCATTAGTGGTTGAACTTTTATTTTGTTAAATGACATGGCAGTATTTTTCCAATCGTTGGAGATATTATTTCTGTTTATCAGCAAAAACAAGTCATTTATCGATTTAATTGGTAAATGCTAAATATAAGAGCAACCATTAAGTCGGTGAGAGAATAATTATAAACATTTATCAATTAAGTTAGTCGCTCGACTGCCAGACCGAATAAATTGTGTACACGCTCTTAAAACACCTATACATCACTCTCTTACACTATCGGCTCATTACATTCACCTCTGTTATAGGCTGGTACTACGTTCAAATACTTTTGCTTTAAGCTAAAAACATAGTTCACGAATTACATTTAAAATTGCTTAGGTTTCTTCGGTTTGAAAGAAAGATGATAAAGATTTCTGTCATTTGTTTCACCACAAGCTTTTAAATTCTTAATACTGACTGTATAAAATAAGGCTGTCAAGTTTGGTAAAAAATCTTGACATTGAGCCTTTCGCAGAGATGTAAAGTGAGTGTAAGGAACGAGAACTCTTCGAAGGAGATTGCCTATACATAAGCATGATACAACATGAAAACGTTCACGTTTTTCATAAACATTACCATTTACTGTGACAAATATTGTTCCTCCGTTAGCCACACCAATCATGTCGATTACAACATGTGTAACTAGTCCGACATCAGTAAGGTTTTGAATGTCCTCGCTACCAGGACTTTGTCCTGAAAAAGCACAGTTAGGAAAATAAACATTCTAGAGTCGAGTCATCACACACATTCTAGAGTCCAGTCATCACACACATCAAGCATCTTAAATAATTAAAGCAGACTGGTGGCATTTAAAATAATGTTGGAATGGTTAAAATTTAATTCCGCGCTGATATCGAAGTTAACAGTGTACTTATTTCCATTTTGAAACGTTTTAAATAATAAAACTGTAAATAAATCAGGAAGCACATGCGATTATTGGTTAAAACATAAACTTACCTATGGCATATTTGTAACCTTTAATGCCACTTATGTATCCTAATTCGTTTGCATCTATGTTTTCTTTGAAGTTTTCCCAAGTTAATTTTAAATGCCGAATGTCAGTTATGAAGCCGGACATGTTGGTTATATGTATATTTCCCGGTACTGGTGGAATATCATCCAAAACAAATCCGTTGCTACACGACGAGAACTCTTCTAAAAGTCTCTATAAACCACTCTCGTTCTACAGTTGTCGAGTTAGTATATGCACATATGTAGTATAAAGTGTTCATCTTCACATGTTTGTCAAATAAAGCATAACCAGTTTCTGTTCGTTTTTCCACCAAGCAGTTAATGTTAGAGTCACACTGCAGTGGTACTTCTCTTGACGTCATCAAATACCACGTGACTGGTCGTTCGGACCAAGATGGCACCTGCTACAGTGGTCGCCTGGTTACCGAAATCTAACTCATTATCGTGAAAAACATTGTACATCTTGCCGATATTTGAACTAGTTAGTGACTGGAAAATAAAATAAAATTTATGTTAAACTGCTTATCCAGATTGAACTATTCTCTCATATTCAAATAATATAAAGTAGAAATAAAAGACTTAATTATTTTATAAATTTTTATATAAAATGTAATTTGGCTTGGTAAGTAACAATTTGCAATGTTATGATACGTTTAATATGTCGTTGGTAATTCAAATATACTACATATATTTAATCTGACCTTTTTTATTTTCTCCCACGCGGGCGATTTGGTGTCTATGTCGTACACTATTTCCCGATTGTATTCTTTTTCATTAATTGTTTTCAAGATGTCACAAACTGTTCCATGTTGACCACTTTCAGTGAAGGCTCATACACACCCGTACAATGTCGAGTGTCCGTGAACAGGAAGTTCAATGCAAGCAGACACCTAAAATATAAGAAGAATAAATGTTGAGTTTCCAAAATGTTATATATGTAAGTAGGAGCGTAAAAAGTAACACGATTTGTAAGAGAATACATTTTACAGAAGTAATAAGCTATATCTTACTTTAAAATGAAATTGAGAGTCATTTATTGTTTTAAATTCTGTGATTTTTTTCTTCTAAATTGCATCAAAACACTTCTTAATTTTTACTATAATAAACATCATCAAAATCGAAAGCTCCAATCTTTTGATAGTTGCTATAAGAAAATATCACACCTGATGTGAAGTGTTATCAGAAGACAATGTTGTTCGCCACGAGGTCAAAATATGAGCAGCGTTGCTGTCCTTGGATATTGTCCACTGGTAGAAAAGGATCTTACCGCCGGTTTTGAAAGTTTCCCAACACAAAGTTATTCCGTAACATGAACTGTTTGGGTTTGTGGATATAACAGAGGTTAACAGTCGGCCGGTTGGAAGAACATCGTCCACCTCAAACTCGTCAGAGAAAACTGGATCAAGACATCGGTCTTTAGAGCACTGTTTCACTGCAACACTGTACTTAAGATCAGATTTCAAATCAGCATCTTGAAACGTAACGTTGTTCTTTGAATTGTGTATTTTTTCAAGCTGTGTAGTGTATTCAAATGAACCGTTTATTTTTTCAACAAGCGCCGCTTCCAAAGTAGTATAACCATGAGTGGTGTTTTTATAATACCAAAAGGCATGAATCGTTGTGTTTGTTGTAATGTACTTTTGTGGAGCAGAACATGGAAGTATGTATATCTCGGCAAATAAATTATGTAGACCTTTCAGATGGAAAATAGGATGTTCGATATAAGAAATAAAAGAAAATGTCTCGTGGGATTCTTCACGAAGGATTCCATCATCAGTAAAAATTTCAGTTACATTAACTGTTTCGATGGTATAGATTTTTCCGACGGTAACTTTACAATCGACAGTTTCCGACATTGATTCGTTTTTAAACCTAATTGTTAATCGTTTGCCGGTGGCCAACCCGCAATATTCTCCCATCTGAACTGATAGAAATTGGCGAAGCTCAGTTTCACCCACAATATAAACACCGTCAGATGATGAAATAGTTGTTCCCCCTGAACACGAGGCTTTGACCAATGCGAAATACAAATAACCGGTCACGATTTTACTGTCTTTAATGCAAAAGTGTTCACTTATGTCACTTGCATTAATATGTCTAAAAGAAACAATGTCATCAGTTGTGTTCGAAGACCCTACACCAACTTCGAGAACAAGTGATTCGTGGTGTTTAAAGCCTGTCCAAGATATACATACAGTGTTCGGTGTGAAATGCACATTTGTATCAGTATTTGAGACGATAACCTCTTGGTCCAGATCGGCGACAATAGCGTGACCTGGAGGGTACATTGATGGAATCTTGAACTTTTCCAATGTCACCTTAAGCTTGTGACCAGCATTGTTATATATATGCATGTCCACATAGAAATCAAGGCCAAGGTCTGTGTCTTGAGTCTGAAGTCTACGAACAGGATACATAAAACATCCTCCGCTATAAGCAGGACATGGCTCGGATGACTCTAAACTCCACTGTAACAACGGTGTCACAAACGAAAGATCATTTCCTAAATAGACAAATAAAAGTATACTCCAAAACCCTGCATAATCTTATAAGTGGAGCTCTGAAGCTAAAATTACTTTGACCATGTAACAATTTGAATGAATGAACATTTGCCTACTTGTATTATATAATTAGTTACAAATATATATTTGCTAACGTTTTAACATTGTTTGCACCAAAATCGATGAAACATTTAATTTTGAAAATACTATATGTCAACATAATGTAGAGCTTGATTAAAGATTTGGTTGGGAAAGAGGGTGCATACCGATTTGGAAGAAGATTGAATTAATTTGTTCCCTTTGTTCAATATCGTAAAAAGTGTCCTTTTCCCATCCCACAACAATATTTTCTCCAGTGATTTCAACTGTTGGGATATTTCGACTTAATGGCGGGGTCTCATCAATCGGGACTGGTCCGATGACGACTGTATTGTTTACACGAGCCTTGTTTTCAGCTTTCAGAAATATATAAAATAGTCCATCAGCTCCTATCCCTTCGTGTCGGCGTTTATAGTATGTTTTTCTTCCGGTAGATTGATAATCATCTACACTTGGTGACGTTGTTTCAGAAGCGTCTCTTCCAATGCCCACCGAGAAGTCGTTTATATGACTCCACGTTACTTCAAAGTCCCAGCTGAGAAATATATGGTCATTTGGCAGATAAATAACAGTGTTCGTATCATATTTTTGTAGTTTGCTGCACATAAATGCAGAAATGTCAACATCGGCATGTGTCTCTGGCTTTGTTGGTAAAACTGCTGCAAGTGGATGAGGCGCAGAAGATGGAGAACACTTGTTGAAACATTCCGTTATGTTATGTAGCTTAACTTTGCTCAGGCTAGAATGCAACAGCCACGGTAATCCTTTATGACAGATAAGTGACTCCGACCATTTAGCGTGCTGTAAAGATATATTTCGTATCTCCGGTGGTGAAATGTCTCTTGTTATACCATCTGAACAAACTGCTTGCGAAGGATCCATTGCATTATTCAATGCAATAACCGAGACAAATCGCTTTCCCGAGAAATTTGCCGGTACTATTGTTGATGTTTCTGTGAAAAGAATTTCCTCATAATACTGAATGTCTGCGACAGAAGAAAAGTTATAAAGCTCTAGCTGTCCGAGACATCGATTGGCGAGACCGACCCTGTAGGACTTTATTCCACTTTCGTGGTCGATGAATCCATGCCAGTGTACAATAAAGTGGTCGTCGCTTGTATAATCGATATCATTGCTATCAACTGAACCTAAAAAAAATAAACAAATACAGAATAGATTCTGTTTTGGTTTCGGTAAAAATATAAATAGTTAACGGTTGTGTCGAATATCGGTAACATAGGAATCACAATTACGATTTCAAAGGTAAAATAAATATAAGGTCAGGACCGAGTAAAAGCTTTACAGAAAATATTCGATTGACGGTTCCAGTAAGAGTTCTGACCATTTTTGTTTGTTTTATACATATCTGATATCGAAATGTGATGTACCCACGATCACTAATTTTGATTTAATATGTTTATTTATTATTATTATTGGCATCGTCATAATCTTGTCCGTATTTTCTTTTATCAAAGATCAATTTGTTTTAAACATTACATAAAATGAACTAGAAAAGAGCGTTTTTATGGAAATTCGATTGAAAAGGAGATTTTTATGTTTTTCGTAAGTAATACAATGAACTGGGGGTTACTTACCAAAACTTCACTATGAATTCTACGGTTAAACAACATGTCAATTTTACAAATAAAGCGCCGATAACTGGATCAAACGCAAATTTATCCACCTATTCAAGATGGAGATTAAGTCAATAGTTTAAGTTGAAAATAATTTCGATATACTTTATTTAATATGTGGATTGGATAGTAAATTTTGAAACTCTTAAATAAAATGCTTTGTTCAAGATACAAAATAAGCAAATGATCACCAAAAATTGGTATGATTTTGACAATATACCTGAACTCTAGTTACGTCATAAACAAAACAAAAGCCCGATATAATGTGTCTCAAGGACTTTGTTTATGTTTAATAATGGCTTAACAGACGTCAAGTGTTTAAATTTAAATTGAATTACGCTCGGTTGCAATCAGGTTTCAATCATATTTACCTTCGTACACAACTCCTGTTTCGGGCGGAGAGTCGTCAACAAGAATATCGACATGTTCAATGTTGGAAAGCATCGCGTGGTTTGTTACTCTGATTGTAAAGTAGTAGTTTCTGTTATGATCACCCTGGTGTTTATTGTCAGCCACCAGCTTGTTTAGAGGTACCGTATAGTTGAATACTTCACAGTCTCCGACTTTTGGGCAGTAACAGCGTGCTCCGTTTGTAGGACAGGCTTTCTGAAATTTCGAATACATTTTAACTATGTAATATTTTAAAGTTTACAGATAATTCTAATAGCTCAAAACCTTTAAACCAAGATAAAGTTTAGCAAATGTTTTAACTTACTTCCGAAATTGTTCCAACAGCCAACGCACCAGAAGCAAGTTCTTGTCCTGAATTAGTTTCGCCGAAAGTCCACTCAATTGTTCTTATTCCACTGTGAGGATCAGTTGCCTCGAAATACAGCTGCATTGTAGATAAATCTGTTCTGTGGTGAACAAACAGGGTCTTGTAACCATCCTTTATTAACCAAATATTGCTGATTTCTGCTGCAGAACGATCAATATACACAATTCTTTCTTCTTTGATTGTATTGTTAGCTATATCTACAGGACGCATTCTAAGCATATATGTCTGGCCATCTTTGACGCTAAGATTTTCACAATAGGACTGGTTCAGGAAATCAGGAACCAAAGTTTCACTAGAAAAACTGCCATTGTCGAGTTTCCAGGAAAACATAAATTTGATTATACCATCTACGTTTTTAGTTCCCGATACCGGTAAATCTCCAGATAGCTGCTCATATACACATGTAATTAGTCCATGAGGCTCGGGTTCTATAGAGTTCAATAATTTATTGTCAAGAAAGAACTGATTAAGAAAATGACCCTTCCAGTCCAAGCAGATTTCATGATGGTGCGTCTGCCATGTATAATTTGTTTGACTTGATGCTGAGGTTACTCTAAATGGTTTGTCTGCTCTTGTTTTGATGTAAGTGGTGTTATCAACTAGAATAAACCTTCTAGCTTGCCTTACATTATCAGCCACGTCTTTAACTTCCAATGTTATGCTAAACAGTCTCGGTGGATCCGATGTAAGATTTAAATTTATACTGTTTTCTGTGTGATTTACCTTTTTGGTAAATATAACCTTAGTATCAACTTTAGAGAGTCGTCCATCAGATGACATAACCTAATTAACAGTAATCTGGTAGCTTTCTATAGAGGACGCATGAACTCTGGTACCTCCAGCAGGAATTGGGTCCGTCCAACCGATAAAGGTGACAATATGCAGTGGAGACCGAGTGATTCGATGCTGCAACTGTAAAGGTTCCTGATTACAAGTTCCACTATCCTGACAATGTTGGGGCGGTTGGTTATCAAATCTGTAGCAAATCTCTCTTGTAGCAGTCTTTTTTTGTATGGTATGGCTGATGAAATTGAATGTGTTACCGTGTTAATACTCTTCAAGTATCCCCCTGCTAGCACTTCGAACTTGAGACAAAGGCTGGAAATATTGTTTTATTTGTTAAAGTAGAAATAAGAAAAGTATTAATGTGGTTATTATCCAATTCCATTCTGCTTTAAGTATCGAACTTCATATGTACAAACAAAATTTCAACTAACAATGTTGCGGAAGTATATGTTATGCCATTTCAAAACGAATTCATTAAACACTTTTAACTTTTATGACTGTATTTTAATACATACAGGTAAACACCCTCACGAAAAAGCTATTTAAACATGATACTATTTGTAGTCTAAACTGTAAGTGTAAAGATGTCGATACAGAAGGTTACTGGGCCACATTAAAGAAATTCTGCAAAATGTTTTTAAACTTTGAAGGACGTTGAGCACTATACGTATGTACTATGCTAATAATACTTCTAAAATTACATTAGTTTTAATATTTCGGCCAGTTTTGAGATGGGTGGTTTCAATTTCCCAGCCAATATAGATTTGGATATTATTCAATCACCCCAAGAATATACTTCCTGCTTTTAAATTTTGCCTTTGGCGTTGTCTGTGATATGCAGGATTTATGTTCTAAGATCCCCTGTCAAAATTCTATTCTGTTTAGTTCCGCCCATGGTTTTCTCGTTTAGGGCGAACCCATTTTTTATCAGGGGACCATACGCCGCTGAACATATAATGGTATTAATCTGAAAATACCGCATTGTAGGTTCCATGTCCACCGCCATTTGGACACCATCGTTTGAGATGGTCAAAATTGTACTGTTTATTAGTATAAATATTGAGTTGCGCTCAACCCGAGGCTAGGCAGCGTGATCAGTAATATGTATTTCCATTACTGTCCATGAACAGACTCAATCAAACCTTTGAGATGGGAACCTAATGCTTGCGCACAACACATTGTATCACTGAGGTTAATATTAATGCCAAAGATAAACAAAATTGCTCAATGCATATTAAAGTTATGGGCCGGACAAGCTTTCACGCGAGATTAAACGCCCTAAAAGCTACATGGGAACCTGCGGTCTGCGCGCAACACCTTGTCTCATTAAGATTAACATTCATGCCGAATATAAACAATATTGCTCAATTCGTGTTAAAGTTATGGGCCGGACAGATCCGGAAGCACTAACGCACGTACTTCGAACCGCCAATGCGACAATTCAGTCGAACTCACCGCAAGCGGAATCGACAAATAGCAAAGAAAAAAAAGTTGCTCTTATCGGATTCGAACTCGCAATCTTTTGCATCGTAGCAAGACAACCTTATGCACCAATCTATTATCTCGTGACTAAAAATCTTATGCTTTTAACTGCTCATTAAGAAGTTTTGTTCTTTAAAGTAAGTAACTTTTGAAAGATAACTCTGGTTATTCTTTTCAGGCTTATTGCGATTGGCTTGGAGGAAAATTAACAGCTCACGGGTCAAAGTCGAAGTTAAATTTTTTATACTTCATGAGTGTCTGAGCAGTTGGTATAGTTGTTTCTTCGAGCAACAATACAAATAATTTGTGCATGTTAAACATTTTAATCGTGATAGACTTTTAATATAAATGCACATCCTAGTGTATTGTTTTTCGTAAAATTCAACATTTAAGAGAAACACTGCTTAACTATAGTAGCCGTCAATAAAGAGACTTCCACAGTACCAAAGTGAATGGGAATCTAGAATACTAGCATTCTTCAAAACTTTTCTTGTACCTTACTTTGAAGCGCATGTGTTTACTGCACCTCGTTTAATGAAAGTCTAAGGAAAGTGTGAATATTTAATTTAAGTCTAATTTATGTAACGTATTTAAAGAAAATTATATTTACAAACCATCTGTAAATTCAAAAAGAAAGGTTACCAAAATGATATTCAACAGTTGATCATTATGCTTACATCTTTGGTTGCACGACGGTGGCAGGGGTTTAAGAGTTTATGAAGGTTTATTTGGAAACCTTTTTTAAAAGAACCTAGAAGCTCGATTTGTTTCTTTTATCCCTGTCATCGTGTTCTTGCTGATTTGACTTCAGGTGCTCTGGTCTCGGTAAGGTCATTGCGAACCCGCCCCTTTGGCTTTTCAATGCTATTAGCTTCTTATGTTTTATATGTTTGTGTGCTTTTACATGCAATATTGTTGAGCTGATGTGTGGGTTGGAGTTATTTCACTAAGACAACTTGTGCTTGTTCTGTGATACGAGAACCTGTTGGGGCAAGTGTGAGTTTGGTGAACCATAGAAGCTGGTTTAAACCCCCAGTGGCAAATTGTTGCCACTGACCGTTCACAGAAGGTTACCCCTCGGGTTCTCACTTTCGTTATTTGTTTGTGGCGTCCATATTGAAACTGATTATTGTAACATCCTGCTCTCGTTTCCTCTCTACTTTTGCTGTGTGGGAAGGCTGTGTCTGCTGGATGTTGCTATTCCTGATATGCATCTTTCACTTTTTCACCGATTTAATTGTTAAGTTTGTTGTTCATGACGAGTTGATAAATCCTTTCAATTTTGAATTTTACAGGTCAAATGTCAAGGCCATTGTGACCTTAAATGCAAAAGCAACGTGTATGATCAATAAATTCTGGGGCCAAATGGCTTCAGTTGGTAGTTGACAAGTGGATGTTCTTATTGATTTGAAGATCAACTGATCAACATAAAGGTCCCGATGACATAAAATGCAAAAAAGCTTGCCTTGATTACTAGCGAGTGCTTAAACCTCCAACTTAGTAGTTTCGTTGACCATGACACGTAAATGAAAACTGTTGATATGTTGATTTTGAGGTAAACTAGTCAAAGGTCAGGGTCATGATGACTTTGAATAAAAAAGAGAAACACTTGTCCAGTCAACTACTACAGAACATTCTGGATAAGCATCCCGAAATTAGGTAGGTTACTGATTGGTCACGAAAGCGTGTTTTGTTTGTTGATTTTTGTTGTTGTTTTTTCCTTTTGGGGGCGGGGGCATTTTTACTTGAAAATTATTATGCATGTGCACTTGCTGTTTTAATTTCGTGTTCATAATTTGAAATGGTTTCATGTCTATTATGTCATTTAAAACCTATGATTAAGTTGTTTGTACATTATGTGAACATTTTACTCGAATGGGTATTAAATTCGTGGAATTTGCTCTTTTTCATTGGCATTCATATGCCTTAGTTGCAGTTTATTATAACACATTATTATTTTTAAAGTCATTTGGTTATGTGTAAAGTTTGCTAATAACAACTTTATACATGTAACTTAATGCTATTTTACTTACGACTGTCCGTTCGTGACGCTGTAGCTGGCAGATGATAATGATATTGTACCATTGTCAAATTCTGTCTGTTTGGCCATTTGACTTGAACTGGAATCTTGAAGTCGTTTGTGTGAACTAATTGTTGCACTTTGCCCTTACACAAACACAAAATATAAGTTTATTTTCAATTTGACAAGAAAGACATACACCACTTAGAATGATAAGATATTATTTGAATGAACTGTAAATTTAGGAGAGAAAAAAAACTTTCTATTTAAACTTGGCAACAATGCCATGAAACAGACTTTTAATCTTACCCATAATTAGAACATGACATTCATAGTGTAATATTTATCGCAAATTTACAAAAATTAAATATAAGCTTCACTTTTTAACATCATATACTAGTTTATATAACTGAAAACATTATGAAATTACGCAAACTGTTAAATAGATAAATGGCACCGAACACAACAAATAACAAATTATTGCAGGCTTTAGCATTTTGATTGAGCCCGTTTATAAGTTTTTATGGACATGCTTATTAATTACTATTCACGTCGCTAGCCCCGGGTTGAGCGCAAATCAATTATTACCCCCAAAACAAGTATCGTGCTCAACTGTCTTAGAAGAGCGTTTTTGATTGCAAACATGCTTGAATGTATGGGGAATGTATGGGAAGACATTTTACTACTTCCACACGCCAAAAAGACGTTATTGTGGTGATTAAATAGATGAACACGTTACTATGAAATCCATCGAACACGACAAATATAAAAAATATTGCATGCTACTTGAAGTTGCCTGTTCATGAGCAGTACTTGAAATGCATTTTACAGTTAAGTGAAATATTGTTAAATGAAACGTTAATTTCTAATATTTAAGCTTATGCCAACTGTCGAAAAAGATTGAGAAGATACTAGTGCAAATATTGTCTGAACAGATCTAACTAGACAATAAAAATCTGTCCAGATTCGATATAGTGATCCTATTTCATTGCAGACCCATTTAGCAAACTTATTTTAATAAGAAAAGTAATAACAAATTATACTGTTAAAAGCAGGTACATTTGGATGCATTGAAAATGTTATATAAGCTAATTGAATTGTGGTATGTAATAAAAATTGTGCATGTTTTGAACTTAATTATGCATTTTGATATTTTTGGTGCATGAAACAAGTGATTCAGTGGTTATTTTCTTTTGGATGGTGCAAAAATATATAGATTTTGAATATGCACCTCATACTTATTCAAAGTTACAGTGTCAGGTTTCTTTTTTTGTTGAGTATATATTACTGTTACTTGGTCCTAATTCATCAGAAATGTATACGCTGACTTGAAACGATTCTCAAAGTACGATACCTATATTAGACAATCGCATTCATCTTAATTCGAATACATTGCATGTCAGGAACATTTAGTGCCGGATGAAATGCCAGTCTTGAACATGGTTTAAGGTTATCTTAAATAATCAAATGAACAATGAAATGTAAACTAAATAATCGTTTGTTTACAGGATAGTAAACTAGGAAGTGAAATATGAACACTGATATAGTTTGGCTTTAATCAAATTTCAAAGACTTCATATTGATAACGTGTGCTTACACTTACCTGATAAAATTTGCTTTGTAATGTGTACAGTCGTGTCTGTCTCTCCAAAGTTAGATTCGCTGATAAAGGCTGGTTTTGAGTATGTGGCGGTGTTCACCGTATATTCTGCTGACAATTCAAAAAGAAACGAAGTCGGTTGATAATTTCCATAAATATCCATCAGATATCGACATTCTGTTGACTTTCCACCTGTAATTGCTCGTTTTTTTCTCACCGTTTGAACCTATGGCGATCGTCTCGCATGTCAGTATGGATGGGAGAGTTGTTGGTTGGCATTTTGTTTCTGTTGATGTAGCGACCTTTGTGAAACCTGGTGCGCAATAGCAGCTATCAACGAAACCACCATAACACTTACCGGGCCAGCAGAAGTTGTCGTTCCATGCACACATACCTTCGAAAAAAAGGCGATTTTAAATCGAAGGGTAAACTATGTCTTGGGGCGTTAAATAGAATAAACCATAAATATCTTTAAAAAAGATCAACGGTGTTGACGGAAAAGATTTTCCGTTATTTAAATTAAATTAATGAATCAGACGCAGTTTATTTACTGTTATTTCCTTCATCTTAATTAAAATAGATAAAAAGGGAACTTTGGAGACATTCGACCACGACAAATATGAAATAATGCAGGCTCGGTTTGATTGAGCCCGTTCATGAGCAGTTATGGAAATGCTTATTACCTCAAATTTACATCAATAAACTGTACAATTTTGATCCATCCCAAACGATGTGAGGAGTGAATTTTATCATAAAACTGAGAATCTTATTTATCTTATTTATCAATCCTATTTATCAACATGTAATTAAAATAAAAGAACTGAGAGTCAAGTATTCGAATGTATTCTAAATACACACATGATAAAGAACAAAGAAAACTTTTGTTGTGAAAACTTGGTTTATACCTTAAAATATTTTAGATGACGAATGAAGGACTGAAATCAAAGCGCTGAAAGCGTTGAAATACTGGCGCGCTGGTTGAATCGAACATGCCCTGCACAGATATCATTACTGTAAACATATGAAACTATGTGTGATTTTTTCGTTAAACTTTGTGACAGTTACTATCATCAACATTAGCAAATAATTCTGTATATTCAGGGATTTCAATAGATGCAGGTACTTGTATTTTGATGCAAGGAAATTAGGTTTTCCACTTTTTTTTTCACCTGAATCTTAGGCGGGGGTCTTTTTGATGCAGAAGCGTATGATTAGTGGTTAAATTTTGCTAGAATAACGATGATCAGGCTCCGCCACAACTGAGTAGTGTCAACAATGAAATGCACAAGGCTCACGTACCTTAAGAGACTGAAACAGTTACAATCTTAATTTTTACGTCGATCGCAACAATGCATTAACAAAAATATTCGCCAACTTACTGACGGTCTCCCCAGGATTTTTGGAAGGGTTGTCGCTGGATATTTCGTGGATATAAGCTCGCGAAACCTCATTTTTTAACTATCATTTTATACAATTTTATATTTGCACCAAAGTTTACTGCAAAAACTGTATATAGTACATAGATGTTTTTTTTTATCTCTTTAGAGCCAAGAAAGGTACAAAGTTAAAAAACATAAATAATGTGAAACAATGTGTAAACAGTATGTCAACATGTGTTTTAATAACATAAACTGATCTGATCTCATCAAGTTACAATGCCAACTATATACTCTGTATAGTTAGTTTTTCACCTTCATTGTCCAAGATATCTCACACATATCAAACTCAGTGTTTCATTACAACTGACAGAATTAGGATTAAACTTTCAGAAGCCTCTTTTCTTCTTGGGCCCAATCGCTGACTGCCTTATTATAATCAAACTTCAGTACATCAGGACCTTCCATGGATATCATTAACAATGAATTTAATGTTGAATTGTTAAGCCTGCTTCTAAGCTTAGTCTTCACTCTTGATAAAGTGGAAAAACCCCACTCACAATCTGAAATTAAATTAATTTACGATACCAGTAAACATATAGATAGCTTCACATATATAAAAATAATATCATAATAGGTATTCAGTTAACACAAACAGGTATAATAAATTATGTAGTGCACCCCAAGAACCTGGTTTAAACCCCTAGTAGCAAATTATTTTGCTACTGACTGTTCCAAGGCGCTAACCCATACGGTTCCCCTTTTTTATTAAACAATCAACAAACAAATCATTTATTTTCCTCTCTTCTTTTTGCTGCAGGGGAGGCTGTGTTTTATGAGTGTGGCGATTCCTGATATGCATATTTCCCTTTTTATATATAGTAGCATGAAATTGAGTTATTTTATTTATTTAATGCAAGTCACAAGGCTAAGTAAATATATATAAAAAAACATTGCCAACTTCTTGCAACCAGAAGTAGACTTTCTTCCACTTAGGATCGACACCTGACTGGATCGAACTGGCTGTTCGAGGTAGCCGGCGTTGATTCAGTGTCTCGGCATGTTGGGGTACCGCGTCCGGCGTCGGAGTAATTTTACGACGTGAAGGGGTACTTGGCGTCGTAAGAGTCGCTCTTGAAGGGCTATCCGGAAATGATCTCGATCTCATTTCTAGAATTTTGAAGTTCAGAATGCCCGATGGAGTTGGCATCAGCCTCACAAGGCCGGTTTCTCTTGAAATAAGATAGAATTGACGAGTCGTCGTTCTTTCGCGCATGCATACTTGAAAATGTGTCCGACGAAAATGAACTGATCGTTACGATGATAGCGCAGTAAAATGCCACAGAATGTATTTCTTTTGCAATTTATGTTCTAAATGCAACTTGCCAATAGATTTGTTTAAAACAATTCCATTATCGCACAATTATTTTCATACATGTATACAGTACAATTTTCGAAGTGTTTGTCTTCTAATCACAGAACTAAGAATAACCAAATAATTACTCATGATCGCATCTCATTTAAATCATTGAACATTATGTTAAACACACCGGGTTCCGCTATTAATTGAGAATATCAAGAGTCAACAGAGCCAAAATACGATCAAACGACACCGACAGACTTGCGAATTCACCACGTGGAGAGGCGGAGTTATCCAGCTGATAGTAAAGAAATCGATTGTGATTGGTCAAATCGCCCATTGCTTAACCTTGAATGAGGTGTGTATTGAAAAGCGACCTGTGTTTACAATGCAAGAAACAGAAAATTATGACATGTCGATTTTGAATAAACGGATGTCGGCGAATTTAACACTTGTTGGAAATAGATCAAAGCTTGTTAACGGTTGTCTGGGGAGAACACTGGGACCCGGCCCGGTCCTTGTTAGCCGAGCAAAATCTCGATCCACAACTACTCCAACCTAACCAAAATGGCAACCCACGCTATCTCCCGCTTGTCACGTGACTGATTTGTTTTTAATCGTTCTTTTAATATCCTTTCCTTGCGAATCACAACATTAAATTGTTTTCTTGTTTTTATTTGTAGAATTATCTTTCAAAGTTCGCATTCCTTCTCGAAATATTTGTATTTTCTTAAAATGCACTACTTTTTATGCCACACAACTACGAAATCTTTCAGGCGTAACTAAACTACTCATTCATATCCAGTTGCTTGTTCACTGCCGTAGCTGGTCATGATTTCACTCTACATTGTCCGATGGAATTTTTGGCATGGATGCTCCAAAATTACACGGAAACTTACTATCAATCGCTCAGAATTCGTGGAATGGTGTGCTGCGTTGTGCTTCACACTTGTGCAGAACATTTCGGCCTGCTCTCGCGGTGACCACTTACTTGATACGCTCTCGTGGTCGCAATGATACACCCGAAGTTCAGGACTGCGCGTCGCAGAGTTCACAGCATCGTTAGTAAAATACTGGCGCATGCGCGCCAGTATTAAAAATAAATGAATGCAGTAAATATAGAAAGTCTAGTGGTAATCAATGATGACAGTAAGAAAGAATATATGATTTTCTTACTGTCTGCTTATTTCACATTGAAGATAATTTTCTTCATTTTACTTCACTTACTTCATTTAAACCACAAAAAGGATTTTGTATAAACAAAAGTACACAATCATCATAAATATCATTTGTCTAATTCCATTTGGATCTTTTGTCCAAACAAAACCGCAATATTAAAAAAAAAACAACACAAAAACTTATCCATTAAACGAAATATATGTTAACGCCATATAGTCGTAAAACCAGGAAAGGAATTTATATAAGCACTCTACGAGGGCTTGTTTTCCAATCCATTATGTAAAAATTGTATACATCTGTCTTATTGTTTGAATATTTATTATATTTACATGAAATAAATATTGTTTAAGGTGGAATGCGCCGATTTTTCAACTTCCGAGTACTTTTATGAAAATTCGCATGCAGTTAATTGATCATATTTCCGATATGGCTCTGAATATCCCGCCAAAATATTTTGATTCGTCTCAAAGATACAGGTCTTCAAAGATGGCCACTAACGGTAGTTTTGGGGCATGACGTCAAAGGAACCGTAACTAAATATTTCCTGCGTCTTGGCCTGAAAAATTACGTCGAGTTTAGCTAAATTTTCGTCGCTTATTTTGGGCTAACAAAAAATTTGCTCAATAAAAGTTTTTTTTGCATTATTTGTTTGTAAATTTTATTTCGAAAATATTTGACAAATAAAAAAGGGGGGTCACCGACTTCTTTTTTGCGTTATTACGTTAATCTTTACCCTTATCCCTTATGCAAACGTTAACGTAACTCGCATCATAAAAGAGATTTAGCGGCGTACAAATAATATAAAATCTGACAATATTTCATTTGATTAATATATTTCAGCAAAATATGTTTATTGTTTTCATTTGGAAAGAAAAACATTACGTATTTTATTGAAATTACCGATTCTGCTTCAATAAAGGTTCGTTAAGATGCATCGAACACGACTTAAAAACTTGTATTTTACATGTTTTGTCCATAGTTCTCATAAAGGTGCAAATACCGGGTTTTAAATGGAATGTAAATTATTGAATTTTAGAACAGCATTTAATCCAACATGTCCCTCTGCAGTTAACCATTTACACAATGAGATATATCTGTTATCCCATGGGCGGACAGTGTAGATCCAGATCAGATGACACATCCGTACGGTGCCGTCTGATTTGGATCTACACTGATATGTCCGCTTTTAGGTTCATTAGGTTATTTCTGAATGCGAACAGTGTAGATCCATATCAGATGATCCGGATTACCCAGCTTACTTGATCTACACTGGTTGCACACGCTATAAACCCAGTACCGATATATATATAGAGTAGACTTTCAGGAAGGAGTGGGGTTTAGCGCTGCTTACCATGAATTAATACAATAACTTAATTTATGCCTCGCCCTCTTTATATCCGCGCATAGTTGTGCACTTCCCTTACTTACCTCAGATTTGAAGAGGTTCGGCTAGTCTTATATAAACAGCTCATTTTTGCTGACAGTCTATCCCCCTTGAGGATGGTTACTAAAAGAATATTACGATAATGTTTATTATAAGATATTGTTTAAATTGCAGTCTTTCAAAGAACTATGTTCTGGTGCGAAATCAAAATAGAAAATTTCATTGAGTTTTAGAACGAAATATATTTGGCTGATTTAAGAAGATATCAATGTTATTTGGAAAATGTAAGAAAATTAAGAGTTGTAAGCGACACAGAGTAAAAAAAAAGAGCAGCTTACCGTTTTAAATAATACTGGGTTGCCGCATTTTATCAGTCTTAATGGGGTGACTGGTTTTCGAGTTATTTTCAATACGCTGATTCTAGCATTTTTCTAATGCTTCTTTTTCTCGCATTTTTTATGTTGGATCATTTGGTGGTTTTATACAGAAAAAAATTCATGTACTGCTCAAGTTTTTGGACAGTGACCGCCATAAATGTTTAGACCACACTTTGAGAAAAGTAAAATGTTTATGTATCAAAACTCTCAGGTTTCTTTTTTTTTGTTGAGTTTATTTGATTTCGTTATTGAAGCAACGGAGAAATTGATAATGAATTCATTTCTTTATAAATGTCACACCTTTTAAATGAAATGGGAGCACACGCAACTTCTCGGGCCATTCGAAGGAAACCTCAATCCAGCTTTTAACTTTAAGTAAGTTTAATCATAGACTGATTAGAAAGCTTTTCCGCAAGTTTCATTAATAATTTTTGCTGAATATTTATTGAAATGAGCAAATTTAAGAAAAGCATCAGACTGAGTACTCTTCTCGTTGATTTCATGTACCTACAGGAACATATATACGTCTAGACCGGCGAAAAAATAAATAAAAGATGAAGTTTAAATGTGTGGTGCCGTCTTCTAGCTAAATTTTAAAATATGTGCGACAACTTACCAACATCTCTATTTTTAATGCTACATTGGTTTGATTTGATATCATGATTTCTGACATACGAATTAGTGTCATCGGCATAAACGATGTCTGCGTCGTAGGGGGGCCTCAACTGATTTGTATTCGATTTTTAATGTATACATTTTATCTACTTAAAGTTTGAAAACCTTTCTTAAAATTTAGAGCAAATTTAAACAACAAATTATTTTATATGATTAGATTTTACTGCTTTATGTTTAGATTTTGATTATTGATGAATTCTGCGGTAGTTCGTATAGAATTAATAGAATTTTTAACTGCAATTTAAGCAAAAGTATGATTCTTGATGTGAAAAAAAACTTTCAGAAAACTTTAATTTTAATATGTTTTCATTTACCAACATTACCATAGTGCTTAAAACTTTATTTTTAATATGTTTTCATTTACCAACATTACCATAATGCTTAATTATGAACACGCAATGGAAAGGTTTCAACGTGTCGTTAAAATGACGGGGATAGGGGTAAAGATAAACGTAATAAAGCAAAAACGAAGTCGCTGACCTCCCTTTTTTATTTGTCTAATATTTTTGAAATAAAATTTACAAAAGAAATATGCAAAAAAAATCAAAATTTTATTGATCAGATTTTTCGACAGTCCAAAATCAGCGACGAAAATTAAGTTTAACTCTACGTCATTTTTCATGTCGAAACGCCTCCTTTCGGCGACGTTACGCGTAAAACTTGGGTGAAAACTCATGAAATTTACATCAATGGATAGAGAATTTAGTTCTGTACAATATTATAAAAACAGAAAACGGAACATTCGAAAGACATCAAAGTTACAGCAGAAAACATTTAGTTACGGTTCTTTTGACGCCATGTCCAAACACTGCCGTTAGTGGCCATCTTTGAAGACCTGTATCTTTGAGAAGAATCAAACTATTTTGGTGGGATATTCAGTTCTATATCAGAAATATGATCAATTAAGAGCATGAAAATTTTCATAAAAATACCCGGAAGTTGAAAAATCGGCGCATTCCACCTTAAACCAAGATAATATCCTAGGATCAAGCAAACATCGCAGATTTCTACTGAATGCTTTGATAACGGACCTCGATATTTTTTCGCGTCACATATTACAATGAGACTTACTAGATTTAATACATTGCTTATGCTTTATGTTTGTGTGCTTTCGCATGCTACATAATTGAACTGATGGGTCGTTTGGATGTATTTCGCCAAGACACACTGGTATATGCAACATGACCTCATGGGAAGGAAATATTAGGTAATAATTGTATATCTTTTTTTTCGGCTTTTAGATTCAGATTGACATTCTCAAACATATTATAAAAGAAACTTAGCTTTATTACCTAGACCTCGCTTTCACTTTTGAAGAAGGGAATTCAAGAATTTAATGACATATTTGTAATCACACCTGCTGAAAAGACTTCTCATAATTTTATTATAGTGACGGAAATACGATTTCAATATTTAAACGAAAGTGTATTATAGTACAAAAGCGTATACATATGACTTCTACATCATAGTGTGATAATGTTACTGCATACACGTTAGAAACAGTGTGGAGCCGAAAGTAAAGTTATCTTATATGTCGTGGTTGCATAAAATGCAAAAAAAATCAACAACATACAACAATATACAAATATTTATCGCCAACTCTAGTTCTTGCACAACAACTAAATTATCAGTGCTATTAATATCTCGTCTTACAGTCATAAAAAACGTGTAATTAAGTATAGCAAAACCATGTACATGTGACGTTTAAAAAAAGCTAAAATCAAATAATGGCCATGTATTCTGTTGGTCAACTTATGATTTTTCCACTGTGTACACTAATTAATTAAGAAGTGAAAACTTCACCAGTCTCATTAAAGAAAAACAACAACTTTTTATGGCTTATAGAGCTGAATGTGGCAAATCACGATATGCATATTTCATTATTTTATGAATATTTAACTTTGTTGACTTGTCAAAGCCTAATCGAGTCGCTCACTTTCTAATGATATTTTATTTCTAGCTGTTACCTCTATTTATACACAAGTAAAAGGCATCCCAGGTACTAATTTTACTAATAACCTCTTGGTCCTTATCTGTTTCAATACTGCTTTGAAAGGGACGGTATTTTGTTTCTTTATATCGAACATAACGTTGACATTATTACAGCCTTTAACAACACCTCGAGGTACCTTAATGGTTTCAAAAATATAATTAAAATCCATTTTCCATCTCTGTTAAACAAAATAAATCATAATGAACGGCTAAATGACGCAAAAAAGTGAAAACGTGAAATATGCATCATGTCTGTTTTCTCACAAAAGAGGCGTTTATAATACTTACATGTTAATCAAGATGAACGAAAAAAAGGAAATAATGCACCCTAGAACCTGGTTTAAACCCCAAGTGGCAATTGTTTTGCAACTGAACGTTCTAAGGCGGTAACACCAAGGCTTCTCTTTTTCGTTTGTTTTTTGTGGCGTCTTATTTTATATTGACATACTTATAACAACATGCTCTATTTTCCTCACGTCGTTTTCGCTGCGTGGGGAGGAGGCTGTTTTTTTGTGAGTGTGGCGATTCCTGATTTGCGTATTTCACTTTTT
Source organism: Corbicula japonica (assembly GCA_038501625.1). NCBI lineage: Eukaryota > Metazoa > Mollusca > Bivalvia > Venerida > Cyrenidae > Corbicula > Corbicula japonica. The sequence continues at coordinate 262,258 of JAZAYU010000304.1, forward strand.
TGGTGAAATAACTCCAACCCACCCACCAACTCGACAATTCTGCATTCAAAAGCACAAAAACATATAAATATAAGAAGCTAATACCAATGTTAAACAGACAAGAGTGCCAAAGTGCCACAAAATACGCCCGTCGAAACTTTTGGTAAATGGTTACAAAGTTTCACAGAAATGTGTGTACATGCATTTATTTGCAGAAATTCTTATAACCCAAATGAATTTGATAGCTAGCCAGTTTAATACTAAAGTATTGTGGGGTTCATGTAGAGGTGTCATTATATCCAGGAATCAAAAACAAAAGGTAGGTTACAGAGAATTTAAAGCTGGCTGGTAATCGAACTTGGTAAATATATTAAGCCATAAACATTTTCCCCAACTTTCGTAAATATTTACAACAACTGTTTGATAAAGAGAGCAAACAGTGTGAATTTGCGATTTTTTGTAAAGGGGGCATAAATCTGAAGTTATTTCGCGGCTTATTGGACTTGGCCGAAGTGTTACATCTAGCGCATCCTAAATATTTTCCCAAAGTTACATGAACATTGGACAAGAGTTTGAGAGCGGACAAGGCGAACTTGCCAATTTTGTGTCAATAAAAGGCAATCAATTGGAATTGCTTCAAACGATTTGGCTTGTTATCGAACTTGGTCGAGATATTATGCCCGTAAAAGTTTTCCCCAAGTTTCATAAACATCGGATAAGAACTGTTTTAGTTAGAGAGCGGAAAAGGCGAATTTGCCATTATTTACATCAATAAAGAGCCATAACTCTAAAAGTGCCTGAAGTGATTTGTCTGGTTTTCGAACATTGCTGAGATAGTATGCCCATAAACAGTTTCATGAACATTGGACAAGAACTGTTTGAGTTTAGAGAGCGGACAAGGCAAATTTGCCACTTTATGTATTTATAGGGGGCCAAAAGTTCCAGAACCGATTTGGCTGGTTATCGAACTCGGCCGAGATATTATGCCAATGAACATTATCCCAAAGTATAAGAAGATCTGATAATAACTGTTTGAATTATTGAGAGGAAATCTCTATCGATCCGCCCGCCCTGACGCCCGCACGCCAATGGTGTTCCCATAAAACGACCCGGTTCGGCCGGTGTATTAAAAAATGGATACTCAATGAACCACCCGAGATCAGAGATCCCGGGGTCAAATCAGCATGAACACGGTGACAGGGATAAAAGAATCAGATCGACCTTCTTTAACAAGTTTTCCTCGTAAACCTTCATTAACTCTTAAATCCCTGTCATAGGCATGCTTGTATTGCTACTAAACGTTTAAAGTATGACGATCAACTTTAGTTAATCACCAGGCATGCAGAACGCTTTGATAACCTTTCTAGATGAATTTACAGATTTTTATTACGACTTACGTGGAGAAGTTTTGTGTTTTATGTGTATACAGAAATTTCAGTTGCTTAATCAGTTAATGCATACATTTATTTAACAAAATGATACGAAATATCTTCTGTTACAATTTATATTTTCATATTTGTTTACATCAAATCTTTCCAAAATAGTTCCTTAGTCCTTTTGGTGTAATACCACACAGTTACTGGCAATATTTTACATTTTCATATTACATATCAAAGGTGTCAACGCATACATTAAGGTAAGACTTAGAAACGCGACATACCATACTAATAAGTACACCAATAGTCAAATTTGGTGATAAAGGTAAAATCCTCTGTAAACCGGAATCCTCTCTAAACCGGATTTTTCTTCAGTCCCGTAGGTTACCGGTTTATGGAGATTTTACTGTAGTTATTAAAAAGATCGACATGTCTTTGTAGTGATTTTATTTTTTCATGTACCCAATATAAAAAAAAAGAATGCAAATATATAGCTTTAAAAGTTTGAAAGAAAAGATGTTGTTTGTTATGTAATTTCACATGTTCTACACATTGCAATAAAAATTTATCAGCGACTAAAGCTACACGGAAAAGAGTAAGCGTGCAGCAGAAAACATTTTGTTTTATAAATAAAACTGGTGGGCGTGTTGGCATTTTTCTCTATGTTTCACATTTCTTACATTTTTTTATTTAAAAAATGAATATTCCAGTACAGTATTATATCAGTCGTAAGAAATAATGCCTTGTAGTAAAGAGGATAAATAACAAGAAAATTAAAAGTTAAAATTTACCTTTGCTGTAAATTTACTCCATTATCGTGATATTTAAGCTTCTGCTTTATATTTATCTGGGCGGGGTATTTACTGCTCTGTTTAAAGCGAAAACTTAAAAGACAGATTATCTGCAACAACTGTTTTGTTAAAGACCTCTTTGTTTTAATTCACTAAAAGTAAAAACAAATGCAAACACGAATGTTGATAATTGTTCATGTGCGTCAAAAACATTTCATAATTTCTGTGGGAATGTTGATAAAATCGAACTCTTAAAAGAAACAAAACAAAAGTGCACGGTAACCCATCTTTTTACTTGAATAATGCAAGTGATTGAATGGCGACAAATTATGTAGAAAAGTTAAATCATGCAAACATCCATGAGAAAACAACAGAAACGAAATACACACCTGGACAACCAACCGGAAAATGTGACCTACCCAGAATCATTAATAATAAAAAATGCATATAAACGATTCGATTCTAAAATTGTATAAATAAGGCAATGAACTTAACATACGAGTTTCACAACACGTTCCCGAATGTTTAGGTGGACATCTGCAATCTCCGTATTTGTCATAATCGTAGTGAATTGTTCCACCATTAAAACAAAATGCGTTACATCCCCGGTAACCATACTGATCTTCGCTTGACATCCCACAGTCTCTAAAGCAAGCATCTATGTCATTAACTAAATCCGCATTACAGCATGGAGGTTTCCATCGCCATTGACTTCCACCTCCGCAAGAACTGCTGCAGCTATGCCATTCTTGCCACGGATTCCTCTGACATAAGCTTACACCTTTTGCACAATCAGCGTTGACATAAGTAAAAATGCAACAAACAATGAAAGTAAGTATATTAAAACCCATGATTACTACATAATGTTATTCTCTGAGTAGTTTCACAAATAAAAGCCCTTTACGGCCGTGTCCCATTGATTTTATCTTGCTGTACTCAATACGACTTATATTTGGTATCCAGGGTAAGTACCAATCAAATCGATACGGAAGTTCTTAATTTATCATCATAGATATAATACTTAACCAATCACTAAAAGAACTGTTGAATAAAACGAATTCGAAAAAAAAATTCAGTCCACGACGAATTCAACTGAAAGCTATAACGACGTACTCGTATATGGTAATAAGGGTAAAAAGGAGGATTTTTAATCATAAATTATTTGCAGTACAGGAAATTAAACAAATTTTCACCTTTTTATAACTGGCAGCCGACATTATTGGAACCAGATGAGTTCTTTTCTAGATTGCAGGAAAAATGTTTAGGGCGTAAAGCTGATTGCTCACTATCAAGAATGATGAAACATTGATATTTATAAAAAGTAATAGTAAGATACATTATAAAACATGAACAACAGCCTTTCAAAAAATTAACATAGTATTAAAGCTATACACATGCAAATTGTTTAATGAAGTGGATGTGTTATAGGTTTACTTGAATACAACACTTACATTTTTAGTTCTTGAGTAACGTGTTCTTGTATCAAAATTGTATTGTAATTAATTCCTTTTGAAAGGTAATTGGATTTTAGTTGATAACATTTGGAAAAAGGGGGTAGTTGTGATTGTACAAGAATCCATCATGTATTTGTAATTTAATTATGTGCATTTCAAAGTAAATGACTACAAGACTGACTTGCTGCATGCATATGGAAAAAGGTATTTGACCTTTTGTTATTGCCCTGTTATAACAATAAAAATCTCTCTAACCACAATATGCAGTTCTACAAACATTTGCAAAAAAACAATGTTATAAGTTTATCTTTATCTTACAAACGTAAAGAAACAGTAAATAAAAATAGATGGATCTAAAATGTCCCTACAATTCTATTTACATCCAAACACAAACACTAAGCAACACAAAACATCACAACATGTCAAAATGTCCCACAAGAGTAATATTTTAATGACAACAATATATGATGTCTTTTCGTCTAAAATGTTAATGGTAATATGAGATATCAGTAAAAGTGTGCTTGAACTTGTTTTTCCTAGTCGCGTAAATAGATGACAATATATAAAATGCTGCTTTCTCTCTTCATAATTGAATGTTCTTTTGACAAGGGAAGTTTGAAAGCCACCGAACATGGTAAATATGAAAATATTGCAGGATCGGTTTGAGCCTGTTCATGGGTAGTAATGAAAAAGTCTGTTACTGCGCTTGCCGCCAAGCCCCGGGTTGAGCGCAACTCAGTACCTAGACCAATAAACCGTACAATTCGATCCATCCCAAACGATGGAAGGCACATAGCAGTGAACATGGAACCTTCAATGCAGTATTTTTAGATTAATTGTCGGTCATCCTGATGACCGACATATTATAATCGACCAAACTTGAGATCTTTAGCCTGAACACCGGTTAACAGTGACTCACGGTCCAGACCGGATAATTTAGACTATGCCACCTGTTCCGCACTTTAGACAAAGCCACCCGTCTAAAGCTTGAGAATGCTATTCCGTTCCCCCTGTTTGCAATAAAATTCTTCTTAATGTTGATGATACAATATTTGAATATTGTAGTTACATCAAATCAGAAATTGAGCTGATCAATAACGACATGTAAAATTTTGTAAACAAGTGTGTTGTATTTTCTACAGGGTATAGAAATAATGTTGTGCGTCTTTTTTTAGAAAGTCACGTGATGCAAACCTTTAAAGCAAAATATTAGTTGCATATAAGTTAAACTGATACTTTATTTGAATCAAACAACTGTTCAGGATGATGCCAATAGATTGAAATAGATTCGTTCCGTTATCTTGAATTTGTTCGTCAAAAGCAAGACATCGCTTATGTTTTCTTAGAGACTAACGAATAATCGACTTTGGCGAGAAAGGCTGAATGTAAACAAAAGTTTACAAAAAGCTAGTCGGTCATTAACATAACTTTTTAACCCAAAAAACACATGGCACTGAAGTTAAAACTTTAAGCCACTTTGAAAAGAAAGCGCTTAATTTTATTGGATGTCATACAAACATTAGTTTATTTATATATCCTTTGTTTTGAAGGACTGCATTAATTAGCTTGTGATAAATCTTATCATTTTGCAAACATTATTAATAATTTACTTGACAGTACCATAATTGTTAGGTTTGTCAAACTCTTCTACTTCGTCTAACACATTTTTGTCAGAAAGTAAAGAGAAAGCAAGGACAATCAAGTTGTAATTGTATTCCAAAATCTAGAGTTTTTGTTCAACAACAAAAGTTTGTCACTGTCCTAGGGCGGGGTGGTGGATGGGGTGAAAAGCATGACAGGGACTCAAAATATTTTATTTACTATTCTGACCTTCAACAATTTTTTAAAACTCCAACATGCAATATATCGCTGGTTCTGACACATTTTCTTGTTTTTGTTTGTTTTAATGGTGTCAATTTCAGTGTATTCCATGTTAGATGAAATAATGCGGGTTTAAAAAAACTCATGTTCATGCTTTCATTTTGAAAATTGATGAAAACTTCTGTCCATGCGTTACCATTATTTTTTTCTTTCTTGTGGTATAAATCACCAAACATACGGTCGTGAAAAAGTGGAGGCTTATAACATAAGAGAAGATGTTTTAAACAAGCATTTAGGACGAAAAGAACACTCAGAACTGTGCCTAATTGTCAAAATACTGTCTTTGAAAGAAAGAGTTTTATGCTATTTCATGTGCAAATGTTGTGAATGTTCTCAAAAGTAACGGAAGTTAAGCGAATGTGAGATGACAATTGTTAAAAGTAAACACAGGAGGTCAGCGATTTTGCAATTTGTTTGCGATTTCCAGTGCAATTTTGGCGAATGTTCCCCAAAGTTACCGGATGTTTAGCAAATGTGACATGACCATTGTATAAAGTAAACATAGGAGATCAGCATGGGCAATATTTTTATCTTATATCATAAGCGTAGTCAATGGGGCGGTGGAATGCTAAAAGACAATCATCAATACGCTCAATTAGCTGCAAACGACAGAGATTAACGACTAGGACGGCCACAGGAGGTTACCTGCACTTTATGGTTACACGTTCCGAGTGCCAGGGTAGCATCAATAATGATTTTGTTTATTGTATTTGTCTAATATAAATTTATAGGATAAATGGTGACATGCTACCTCAGTTTTGGTGTCCAATATTGACAAGTACTTCGTTAGTCAATTATGTTGAAAAATCTTTTCAATCCATAATTAGTTGTTATCAGCTAATAAACCTCATAATTTTGCTTTTCCCGATCGCACTTTGGGAATGTTAAAACTCGAGCTGCGAGCGTTTAAACCTATTTGGCTTAATGACTACCCATCTCTTCATTAGTTTTTAGTTATGAATATTACATTTACCTTTTATTCGCAATTACTCATTCAGAGGGACATTTATATACAATGCTCTTTCTCAAAGATTTGCATAAAAATGTTTAGTTTTGAGCTTGTTGCGCAAAAACTGTCCGTTTTTGAGATCTATCTATTTCTCTGTTCTTTTGATGTCCAAGTTGGAGCACTAATTACTATGAGGTATTTTATGTTTTTGAAATGCTTAAAAGTCTTTAACAGACTCAACCGAACCGAGTCAGCAATATTTTAATATTTGTCGTGTTTAGTGGTTTTCAAAGTGACCTTTTCATCTATTTTAAGAAAAAAAAAATAAATTAAACGATTGTTTTAAAATTCAGACTTGGTAACCATTCTAACCATTCTGCACGTGCATCTGTAATTTTGTCATTTAAACTTTAAATTTATGTTACAAATTTCCCGTCGCCCCAATATTCAAAACTTGCCCTTGAATATATGCATTTTCAAAGAAATACGAATTGGTTTATTTTGATCCCCCGTTTCCCTCTCAAAACCACATCTATCCATGCGTTCTCTTCTTGGGATCTATAGTGAACGGCTGGACTAGTCGCAGTTGCAATCCAAATTGAGTTTAACTTGTAAAAGCTTTCCGGGGATACCACTGACTCCAATGTCTGCTTCCCCATACACATGCAATATAAAGGATCTGGATTCGGTCTATTGTCGATACTAAACAATAACATTATTTTGACAAGTACAGTAAGGTAGACAACACAAGCACTATCAGTTCTCTTGTTTATGTATTGTACATACAGAGAAATGTAAATGGAAAAAAACAACTTGAAACTTGAAACTTCAACTAAATTCACAAATGGCTTGTCAGATACAATCTACGATACATTGGTCGACTGAAAACTGGACAAATCCTTGACTTCCATTTGGTCCAAAAATAAATGCAAGCACGAATACATATTAATTCTATTTATTTATCTGCCAATGACCCACTAGCTTTTTGGAAAGCTAAAACTTGTACCATTCCATGCTGAGCGCCGTAAGGACCCGAGATAAACGAATGGGTTTGCCCTAAACGAGAAAATCAATGGGCGGAACTGAACAGAGTAGAAGTTTGACTGGAGATATGATAATTTAATCCTGCATAAAATTATTACAGCAACCGTCAAAGACAAAATATAAAAAGCAGGAAATATATCTTTGAAGTCACTGAACAATTTCCAAATCTATATTGGCTGGGATATTGAAACCACCCATCTTTAAAACTGGCGAAATTATTATTACATAAGTAATTTTAGAAGTACTATTAACATAGTACATAATTATCGCGCTTAACGACCTTCAAAGGCCGTAACTGATAACAGCATTGATTTAATTTAAACGATTGTTTGTGTTTTTTTCAATAAAAAAAAATTAAGAATGACAGAAAAGTTGACTCTAACTTGTGGAATGCTTAACTCGAGTAAAAATAAATACATCCAAATTTTACAAATCAATAAAATTTAAATGTCCGAAAATGTTGTCTTATTTTCGATTTATATTAAAAACATGCTGAAAAAAGATGTGCCAAGAGAGACCACTGGGAAAGATACCTTTCGGCAGTCTCACAGGCCAGAAACGGATTTACACCATTCGAACTGTACAGCAGAACGGTACGGGTACCAGATCAGTCATTCGTGAACTGAAGTCTTCTTTGAGTAAAGTCAATAATAAAGTAGAAAAATGACACAACCAGCTTGTGGTGCATGATCGGGAAATTACAAACTTAAAATCTGAGAATACTTAAATCGTGGCTCTTGAGGCTTCCGTTTACAAGCTTAACCGGGTGGTTGAAAGTCTGCAAGACAAGATAAAGGAGCAGGACCGGTTGATTCAGACAAAGTTGGATCTCAAATCTTCAATCATTAAGTTAAACCAGTTGGCGGAATTTCTTCTTTTTGTGTGGAAGTTCTAGAAAATGCAAACATCATTATGAACAGTACCCAATTCATTGAGGAGTCATATGACATGGGAACAAAAATTAACGGAAATCGCGATAAAAAGGTGGGATAATATAAAGATGCTACTCAATATAATCAAAGGACTGGAGGTACTGATGGGTCGGCCATCAAAACACAATTGAAAAGCAATGGATTTTTGGGTTTGATTAAGTTGGACCAGAAATAAACTTTCGTCTCAAGAACGGGGAACAATTTACTTTATGTCCTCTGAGACATAGATCTTCGACCCCAAAAACAATTAACAAGTCAAGACAAATACTGTTATCAAGTTTGCAGACGCGGTGACATGGAAAGCGAACCTGGTGGTAGGACAATATGTCTACACTAGTCAAAAGTTCTAAGTGCACACTTGATAAATGTTTACTTTTCAAATTATTATATTGAATCTTTTAAAATAGTGTAAATTACAATGAAGAAGAATCAATATTCTATTAAAGCACACCAAAAAAGTTAAGTCTGCTTAACCAGATTAAAAAATAATAACATTTTAGCTCACTTGCCCTCAGAAAGCAATTCTTAAGTTAATTATCATTGCATCGGCTATCATTTGTGATCGTTTTCTCATCTCTGTACAATTTAAATTTCATGCAAATTTAAAGGAAATACTGAAGTTTCCCACTCAATTTCACTGAAATAGCTTACTGTAGCTTTGTAATGGTCTGCTGGGCACGATGAGCCAACACACTCTTCTCTGTTTTATCCATAACGTTTTAACAGGATTTCAAGGAGAAAATTCCAATTTTTCACAATGTTTTGTGCCAAAAGTTTTTGAATTGTCTAGCAGTTTGAGATGATGGAATTCTCTATGATTGATGTGTAACTGCCTTTCCAAACCAAAAACTAGAGCTATCACTGAAGGTGATTAATACCCCCGCAATACTGCTTTGTCAGAGTATACAGAAATGATGCTTGCATCTTTCATGGGTGAAAGTTGAAAAATAATTGAAATCCTGAAAATTTGTTGCAAAAGTTGTGTTTAAAAATAGCGACTTGGGTTTTCACCGGATGTAAACAAAACTGTAAAAGTAGTTGACGTCACAAGGTTTTGTTGAATCGTGCTCCCCTTCTAAAAAATAATGGACTGATCCAAATGAAAAAAAAATGTCATGCAAATCTAATCACGAACGTATGTTAAAAGTTTGAAAACTGGAGAAGTAGTTTGTGTCATAAGATTTTGTTTAATAATGCTCCCCTCCAACCAAAAATGGACTGATCCATAAAAAATATGTCACTAACATGCGCACTTCATGCAGAACATATGATTTCAGTTTCAAGTCGATATCTTGAAAACTGTAGAAGTTTGCATAACACAATTTTGTTAAATCATGTCCCCTGCAAAAAAGAATGGACTGATCCACACAAAAATTATGTCACGCACATCTACACTTCAGGCCGAACATATGTTTAAAGTTTCAAGTCAATATCTTAAAAACTGTAGAAGTAGTTCGTGTCACAAGATTTTGTTGAATCATACTCCCCTGCTAAAAAATAATGGACTGATACACATGAAACAAAGTATGTCATGGAAATCTACTCACAAACTTATGTTTAAAGTTTGAAAACTGGAGAAGTAGTTTGCATCATAAGATTTTAAATAAAAGATTTTGTTAAACAATGCTCACCTGCAAAAAATAATGGACTGATCCACACAAAAATATGTTGCTGACATACACACTTCATGCAGAACATACAATTTTGGTTTCAAGTCGATATCTTGAAAACTGTAGAAGTTTGCATAACACGATTTTGTTAAATCATGTCCCCTGCAAAAAATAATGGACTGATCCACACGAAAAATATGTCACGCACATCTACACTTCAGGCCGAACATATGTTTAAAGTTTCAAGTCAATATCTTAAAAACTGTAGAAGAAGTTCGTGTAACAAGATTTTGTTGAATCATACTCCCCTGCTTAAAAAATAATGGACTGATCCACATGAAACAAAGTATGTCATGGAAATCTACTCACAAACGTATGTTTTAAGTTTGAAAACTGGAGAGTAGTTTGCGTCATAAGATTTTAAATAAAAGATTTTGTTTAATAATGCTCCCCTCCAAAAAATAATGGACTGATCCACAAAAAATATGTCGCTTACATGAGCACTTCATGCAGAACATACAATTTAAGTTTAAAGTCTTATATCTTGAAAACGGTAGAAGTTTGCATCACACAATATTGTTAAATCATGTCCCCTGCAATAAATAATGGACTGATCCACACGAAAAATATGTCATGTACATCTACACTTCATGCCGAACACATGTATAAAGTTTCAAGTCAACATCTTAAAATCTGTAGAAGTAGTTCTTTTTTTTTTTTTTGGCGTTCACCTTTTCGGTGTGTAAGCGTGGTGCTGCGCTTTTTTGGATAGGAGACCGCCATATTGCAGGCTCAGCACCTCCGACTTCGGATCTCCTTGCGGGTCCTCCTATACCGACACCCGCCGAATCGGTCGTAATGCTAACCCTTAAACCCTGAGCGCCAAGGAGGGAAGCCATTACTACCATTTTTAAAGTCTTTGGTATGACCCGGCCGGGGATCGAACCCACGACCTCCCAGTCCGAAGCGGACGCTCTACCTACTGAGCTAACCGGGCTGGTTGTAGAAGTAGTTCGCGTCACAACTGAGATATCTTGAAAACTGTTGGCGTAGTAAGTGTAGAAGTTTGCATAACACGATTTTGTTAAATCATGTCCCCTGCAAAAAATAATGGACTGATCCACACGAAAAATGTCACGCACATCTACACTTCATGCCGAACATATGTATCAAGTTTCAAGTCAATATCTTAAAAACTGTAGAAGAAGTTCGCGTCACAAGATTTTGTTAAATCTTGCTCCCTCCGAAAAATAATGGACTGATCCAAATGAGAAAAAAAAAATTTGCGCAAATGTACTCACGAACATAAGTAAGTGTAGAAATTTGCATAACATGATTTTGTTAAATCATGTCCCCTGCAAAAATAATGGACTGATCCACACGAAAAATATGTCATGCACATCTACACTTCATGCCGAACATATGTACCAAGTTTCAAGTCAATATCTTAAAAACTGTAGAAGTAGTTCGCGGCACAAGATTTTATTAAATTGTGCTCCCCTCCGAAAAATAATGGACTGATCCAGATGAGAAAAAAAAATTTGCGCAAATGTACTCACGAACATATGTTTAAAGTATCAAGTCGATATCTTGAAAACTGTTGACGTAGTTAGTGTAGAAGTTTGCATAACACTATTTTGTTAAATCACGTCCCTGCAAAAATAATGGACTGATCCACACGAAAAATATGTCACGCACATCTACACTTCATGCCGAACATATATTTCAAGTTTCAAGTCAATACCTTAAAAACTGAAGAAGTAGTTCGCATCACAAGATTTAGAAGTTTGCATAACACAATTTTGTTTAATCATGTTCCCTGCAAAAAATAATGGACTGATCCACACGAAAAATATGTCACGCACATCTAGACTTCATGCCGAACATGTGTATCAAGTTTCAAGTCAATATCTTAAAAACTGTAGAAGTAGTTCGCGTCACAAGATTTTGTTAAATCGTGCCCCCCTCCGAAAAATAATGGACTGATCCACATGAGAAAAAAAATAGTTCGCGCAAATGTACTCACGAACATATGTTTAAAGTTTCAAGTCGATATCTTGAAAACTGTTGACGCTGTAAGTGCCACAGACAGACTGGGTCAACGAACCAACGAACCAACCGGATGATGACTCCTATATAACCCCTATACTTCGTATGCGGGAGTATAAATATATTCATTTCGATAAAATTGACCAGTTTTCGGACATGCTTTTTGACCAAATAAACGTCATTTTAGAATAAATCGGTTTTCAAGTTTATTGAATTTCTATAAATTTTAGTTTTAAATTTTTATTTATTGAACACTTATCCAACAAATGTTACACAAATATTTTCGAGTTTACTTTGTTTTACGTAAATATTTGATGACGTAATTGAGTAACGTCAGCGTTCAACGTAAGCAACGTAATCAATCTAGAAAATAATATCGTTTGATTTTCTTCTTAAAATAATTAAATATGCAAAAATAAGGTATTTCTTTTGCATTTACGAAAGCCGTCAAGATATTTTACAACAATTTTGAAGTTGTGCCACTGAAAAGAATTTTGACGGCAATGTCGTTGTCTGCTGACGTCAACAGTTTCATGGTTACAATTTGTTGGTGTGTTTTTCGTGTTTGTCTGTAGTCGGTGAACATGTGAAAAACAAAAATAATTGTAAAAAAATAAATTTCGATTGCCGCACGGGGATAACGCATAAATAGCGTATGCCGACGTGTATGACGTAATACGTAAAACATATGCACGGTGTTCAAAAAAATATTATTGTTTGATCATAGTTAACGTTACATCAAACTTTCTTTCAATTAGATTAAGTTTACTTTGAGATATTCAAAATTGAAAAGTGTGCACTTAGAACTTTTGACAAGTGTAAAGACATAATTAGAATATGATTGGACTTGTAGACGATAATATGAAATTGACCAATCAAAATTAAGTGAAGGATATCATACTTCATAGGTCATATGGTCAACAGTGAAACAAAGCTGGTCAAAGTTCTCAAACACAACGCTTTATTTAAAGGTATTACTACTTTCGTCCTTGCATTTTGCATTTAGACAGACTTTTTAATTTTTCATTTTATCAATGAGAGTGCAATGACAAATGGAATATTACCTTAATGGCGTGAATACTTATGTAAAGTTTGGAAGAATCCTGTGAGCAGTTGTTTGCAAGCGCAGTATCATTAGACAGCACCTAAAATTCTGAGTTGAGATACGGTGACACCAATGACAGAAAAAAAGTAGCTAAGCTAGTCATAATCTTTAATATTCAAACTTGAAATCGATTAACAGAATTGGGTCACATGATTTAAAATAATACTACAAGTGACACTATGGTTTTTTTCAATGGTTCTATTATTCAGCAAATAATGTTCAAACACACAAGTACACTGATGCTTTTTTGTCAACTGATGTTTTTTCAGTGAGGTGCACATTAAAACGTTTTGGTTATATTTTATAAATTGTTTCCATTTCACATCCACTATTAGTATTGACATTTGTGATTTTTTTATTCTTGTATATTACAAAAGCAGCATGCTCCATTGCAGGAATTAGTGGCACTTTAAAGGCTGTATGCTCCCGCAGACAGTCATAGACAGAATTGGTCTCCTCGCAGCATTCCATGTAAAGCTGTAATCCTGAAATATTAATTTCAACAAATAACCTATTTATATTGAAGTTGTAATGATTTTAGCTGAGTGTCTTTGTTTTCCTTAAATTAACGGTAATTTTGGTTATTAATTGCCAGAATCCACCAAAAAGTTACACTAGATGGGTGTTCACTTGTGTCGCCCTGGAAACTAGATCAGGTTAAAAATGCAAGAGCAAGAAAGGGAATAACCCCATCTTGACATAAAGAACTTAGAGTCATGATGAGTGTGTTGTCATGAGCAGTATAATTTGAAAGTTTGATGTAGAAATATTAAGAAAAGGCAAAGTTATAGTCAACATTAAGTTTTTCTGTTAAAATAAAAGTAAAAAAAGGGATTAACTCCATCAAATGTGACCTTGACCTGAAAATTAACATCAGCTCAAGCATGTTGTCACAAACAATATAATTTGAAAATTTCATGAAGAAATATTAAGATATGGCAAAGTTAAAACCAACATTAAGTTTTTGGGACAGATGGAAGGACAGACAAAGCGATCCCTATGTATTGCCTTTTCTTCGAAAGGGTGACACAAAAATGACCCTTTAGATTCAGCAGCTAGTGGACACCTGGAAAACAATAGATCAGTATCAGCAAGAACAACTTTGGTGTCTGAATTGGATCTGATTGGAATCTTCACTGTTTGTATATTTGTAAGAAATAGCCTCATGAAGCTAATTATGAACCGTGTAGATCCTGTTAAGACTGCACAGATATGCCTGCTGATCTGGATATAAACTGGTCACTCATGTCATGTATTCATGGATGAAAGGGGCAAAAACAACACAGCAACTTTTATATAGGATGATTAATTTTCTTGTGAACTGAGGTCTCACAAATCAACACATACATACAAGCACAATTTTATGTTTTCTTGTTACAAGATACAAAAATACAAATACCAACATATACAGAAAGATTAAGTGTGTCTTTATCATACATTCATGCAGCTTTAATAAATGAAAATAAAAAAATGCAAACCTTGTCTTCATTTTCTACATTAACATTCATATTCTTCTCCCTAATGTTCTACCAATTCTGCAGACATTTCAAGTCCACAGCTTTCACTAGACTGATGATACACAATGCTGAAAATAAATGTTGTATTTTAAATCATAACAAATAACCCAAATCAATTTCACTGTACTTTTTGTTGCTTATGAAATGATAGTGCCTCTAGCTGGGAGCGAACCCGCACCGTCACGGCGACAGCGCCTTGCCCTGCAATTCCTGTGACGCAAGTTGTACATAAATTGATGTTGTAGGTTAACAGTTAACAGATTACACTGTTTTCATAATTCATTTTAAGGTAATTTTTTTTATAAATATCACACAAAAGAGGTTTTTCTGATGTTAGCTTCATGCCATCTTAAATTCCTATAGGCTCATACACAATTTATCCCATTTAACCTTTTCCTCCATGTAATGCCTTTATGGCATGGGTGATCAGTGTAGATCTAGATCAGTCGACACATCCATACTGCCTGATTAGGATCTATACTGTTAGCTTTTTTATTAAATAGCTTGTTTCTGACCACAATGATACCAGTGCAGATCCAGATCAGATCTGCCATCTGATCTGGAGCTCTACGCTGGTTGCAAAGGCATGAAAATGTGTATATATGTAGTAAAGGGTTAATTATTACAAAAAACACACCTGCATTTTGATACTTCATTTCACTCGACGGATACACCTTTTAACCAGAGACCTATATATATAAATATATGTATAATATAGGTCTCTGTTTCAATACATGAGCAACTATTGTAGATCTAGGTGCTGACACATCTCCATCCAGTTAAAAAGAGCTTTAAATGTATCTAATGAACAGAGTAGATACAGATCAGACCACAAAATGTCTGATACATGTGCAAGCTGGTCTGGAGCTACATTTGTGCTATCTCTATCTGATGTGGATTTACACTGGTTGCCCATGTGGTAAAATGGCGTGTAAATGGAGTAAAGGGTCAAGTTATTAACCATGAAAGTGGAAACAGCGTTGGATTTTTGAGACACATTCATATGAGATTACCCTTCTTAATAAACGAATAAGCAACCACAAGAACCCATTGTGTTAGTTCAAGGTGGCCCACAGATGAATATTATTATATATAATGTTAATAATCAAGTGAATTCAAGTTGACCTTGTTATTGGGTCAAGGGTAGTCATATATGCCTGAGGTAGAAGGCCGTAGTGTAAATACGACAGCCCGAGGCCCAATAACATGGTCAAATTCATATGGAGACTAAACTGGGCCAGTACTGGTGTTCTGGACCAATATGAGAATTGCTGTGCCATTATAAAATACTTATTAAAGTATTGATGTGGTGTACCATGTAGTGTCTGCCAGGAAAATGGCATGTTCAGGTCAGGTGATGACATGCCTCGAGATTTTGCTACACTGCAGTCATGTAAAAAAGGGCAAAGTATGCAATGCCTGTACTGTATATTAATACAGGGCTCTCACTAGAGAGAGACTTGAAGGAAGTAGTCTCATCAAAAGTGACCAGACTTCTCTCTTTGTTGAGCTTTGTGAGAAGTCTTTTTGTATTTAAGATATAGGGAAAGAAAGCTGTTGACTGCAAACTTCTCCATAATGCAGTAAATTATCACAAAACTTCTCCCTGATTTGCAATTCTGGCGAGAGCCCTGTTAATACTTAATTAATAAAATGTAATATACCATTAGCCTTCTTCCTCTCCTCTTCTAATTTCATGCTTTTTGAACCAGAGATGGCACATTTCTTTCATTTGATTTTATCACTGAAATTATAACAAACACAACATTGCAAGGGTGCAAGGAAGGAATTCTGAAAAAAACCTGAAATCCTGAAAATTTATTTAGGGAAAATGAAGAAAATCAATCATTTTTAGACACACAAAAACCTGATTTTCAGGCAAACGCACCCATGAAATTATAACAATTATTTTGATCTTTGCTCAAATTACAAATATTCTTTATAATAACTTATTTCATTTTTTTAAGTTTTTTCATAACAATTAGTTTACTCTCATTTTGTACTTTGCTAGAATGGTATTTCTTCAGATTGTTTCCATTCTGCATTGGAATTCATTCATTTGAGGTGTGATGTGTATCTACAAAAAGTCACGCACAATCTTTTGGACTGTGAAAAATGTTTTTCCTTTAGTTACTGTGAAAAAGAGTGTTGTCATTTGTTTTGTAGTTAATATGCCTGTTCCAACAGCCATTCAAGAAAATTTCATAAAGTTATATTGATTAACTGTTGATTAACTGTATTAAGTATCCATATTGTTTCATCACTGCCAGAGAAGTTATTATGTGTTTCCTTCTTTTGAAAAAAAAATATGGATCCAGGCATGTCACTTTAAAATTAACCAGAAAGTATCAGACTGCAAAAAGTCAAAATTGTGTTGACTGCTCTTATAAACTGGTCAAATTGGGTTGTCACTAAAATTCACAAAGTGGGTTCCTTTCCAAATAACTACCGGTAATTTATTTTACATTGCTGCTCAGAATTCAAGTCTGGGTAAAAATCATAGAATGAAATAGACATAAAATTAATGTCTGCAGTAGTTTTGGTTTATTTTACCTAAAACAATTTGTATTGGAAAGCTTATGAATACTTGTTACATCAAAATTATTGAACTGAAACACTGTGTAAACCTAAGTTCACTTCAATACTTAATACTGGTGTAACATCAAAAGGGAGATAATATATTCATTTTTATAATTTGGCACATGTTTGTAGTGAACAAAATTTATATCTTTGGTTTTCATTTCAAATTTTATTGTTACTTTGTTAGGCAATTCTACTATTAACAAGACTTAGTTTAACACTATGAAACTAATTTGAGTTATTTATCAAATTACAGGAACCTGAATTTCCATCAGAAAATATCCAGATAGAAAAATATATTACATTTTCCCAATGCAACGGATTTGTACCCCACCCATTAACATGTTATAAGAATTTACCAGTTTCAATGTTGACAGCGTTATCGCAGCTCAAGCATTACAAAGAAACTAAAATATACTGTTTACAATAATTACATATTCTGAACAGTCAATCTGGATTTAACTCAAACATTATTTTCTACCTTCACTTTTGTTGTCCACTTCATTGCATGACGTCAAACAGTTCTATACCGCTTCAAATGGGGTATTATGTCAAATTTGGTTGATACAGGTCTGACCAGAACCAAAGATCATCTAAATCTGTTTATGAATAATTAAATCAAGTAATAAATACTTCATTCTTTCTTCCAGGATGCTAAATTCACCTGAAATGCATTTAAGAGATACTATTAAATAAATATTGTGAAGTTCCCATTTCTGTATAAACTTGGTGAATCTCTGAGGTGCTACTCTTTTTCTTCTTATGGTTGTCCCTGGGTTATTAATATTGAGAATATCTGTTCTGATTAAATGATCTGTGAGACATATGGAATGGAGTGCAAGACAAAATTGAAAGTAGGAAAAACTTCTGATAGCGGATTTCATAAGGTCTACATATAACGCGCAATTATAGAAAACATTAGATTTTCATTTCTTTGAAATTCTATATTTCAGAAAATCCCGTGTCAACTATGTAGCTGGTTAAGGTTTTGGAATGGGTTATATCAGAAAATGTCATTCATTTCAGATCTGGATATTTTCTGATGGAAATTCAGGTTCTTGTGATCAAATGCATAAAATGCATTTATTAATATATTTTAATATATCTGTTAAATCAATTCATGTATGAAATTTGACTTGCTTTAAACATAATTTCAATAGATCTAAATGTGTTAAAAAATAAATCATTGTGAATCAGATGCTTTATGTTTTACTTTAAAGCATTCAAATGGGAATAAATTTCTTACACGATATTTATCCAAGTAATTCGTTAATCGTTCAAAATCCGACTTCTTTCAATGCAATACATTGAAATAATTTGATTACTTACATCTCTACAAGGTTCCACAATATATCCACAATGATTAGGGACCTAAATTAAAAAAGTTTCGCTTAGTCCTACGGTCGATTTTGAGACTCATACTTTCATCTTGGAGAATGCATTAATTAAATGACGTAACGTTCAATAAAACCCAAAGAGCCAAAATCACGTTTACTGCGGTGTAGTCTTTCGAATCTAAAATTTCAAGTTTTACAATGATTTTGTAACGTACCATTCGAAAACCACCAAATCCACCTCCATTTCGATATGAATAATTCTATTTACAAAGAGAACTGCTATTGTCAATATACATTCAAATGTAACCTTGGTGTTATAAAAACATTGCATCACGAAAATAACTCGATAAATACTCACTGTTCAGTTGATTACGATTGATTTTCCGTCTTCACCGAACGTTGCCGAATCCAATATGGCGTTCCGCCATCAGGTATTCATGCGCGTTCATGACTCAAAATCTTATCTGACGTTCCACGAGTTAAATTTCTTCAAATATTGATTGATTCCATATTTTTTAATATAAATTTTATCATTTTGCACAGAATTACAAAACTGACCGCTTTGAAGCATTGACTTACTTTTTGAAACTAAGAAATATTGTCGGTCAGTCGTTATGGCTGGAATCGTATTATGACGCGGACGTAGAAGTGGTCAGTCGCGAAGACTTTAGGCAACTTATGTTCACTGGTTTCCGACTTTATTAGGCTTACAATGGAAAGTGTATTTGCATATCACTTGAAATCATCTTATTGGTTCAATGCATGTAATTACATAATTATGGTCCGGTTTGTATCGTTGTTGTATGACTGTTTACACAAGACCCCTTCCCCCAAACACCAACTACCTCAACGAATTTACGTGAATAGGGGGGAAAATGACCTCTCCAGGCTTCAGTAACTGAGAAATTCCGGCAAAACCCGAAACACTTGCTACCATTAGAAACTTGGTCGGAATCGTTTTTGGCATATCAAGTTTTAATCCAGCCAGACTGCTCCAGTCAGTTCAAAATGTAAGGGCATGATACAATGGCGGCTATTTTTCTAATTACTCATGCGTAGTGGCCCTTGAACTGCTAATTTCGATCCAACGTTTTGACTAAAAAAGATTTGTCCATTCTTTACAGAAATCGGGCAGTGTTATTGGTATATCTCTGTTAGTTTCAGCAACACGCCAGGTTGCAGCAATCAGCCTGAACAGTTATCGCCCTCTAATTGCATCAACGACTAATTATCAAATCAAATTTTTGAATTCAGGGAAATATCTTTACAGTATAATATAATCGGATTTATGACCTGTGGTCCAATATATGAGACAGAGGAGCGAGCCTAGGTTAGAAAAAATGTACTTGTATATTCTTATTTCTCCAACACATTTATTTCACCGCGCACCATGGCCGGTTAATAACTTCTTAGCATAATATTATTGCTTTGCTATAGGATAAATAACGTATTTATAATGTAACAAATTAACGTACGAGTCTCACAGCAACTTCCTGAATGAGTAGGTTGACATCTACAGTCTCCATACGTGCTGTAATCGTAGTGAATGATGCCACCGTTATAACAAAATGCGTTACAGCCTTGGTCATTGTATTGGTCATTACTTGACATACCACAATCTTTAAAACACGCATAAGAGTCATGAGCTAACTCAGATTTACAACATGCAGGTCTCCACCGATGCAGATATCCACCACCGCACATTTCACTACACGAACCCCATTCCTCCCAGTTCAGCCACTGACATCTAACTGGACATGGTGCGGCTTCGACACGCGCAAAATAACAAACACCAATAATTACTAAAATGTTAGACATATTTCTTAATAAATTAGATAAGTCTTTTGTTCTCCATAAATATAAATTCCTTTTGTTTGTTTCCGTTTACCAAAATCAAAATATGTTTCAAGTTAATTTGTATCTCTAACGTGTTATCAAATATGAGAAAATAAAGATTGATAAAATAAATAGTCAAAATTCTACTTCCATATAAACATTTAGCGTCCGTTTGATTAACTGTACCTTAAAGCTGTTCGTATTTTATAAATATTATAAAAGAAGTTCAAAATCAGTTTATTGTTGTCTGACCCATATTGACAATGTTTACGAAATAAAAATGTTCGATATTCCCAAGTTAAACACTATTATATGGCCTTAAATAGACATACCCTAAATTATAGTTACGTTATTTCAAAATATATACCATTCCATTTCATTGCACTGTCATCGATAAAAAAGTAAAATCTATAACTGCAAAATGCAAAATTCGCCTAAATAAATGTTTTAAATGTATCTTTAGTTTACATACAATAAGAACGTTATAACAATATCCAAACGTGTGAATATACATCCAGTGAATTCTTACATTTTAATAAAGAGTGCAACCTTACCTTAGCGATCACAGATATCTCAACCTTTCTTTGCTAGGAGTTTTGATCAAACAAGTTCCTTTTCTAAACTGGGTATTTGTTCAAAGTGTCTATCCACGGAAATATGTATTTTCTTTATCTCGAGAATTACTCGTTAATTGTTTGTAGTGTCTATTTGGAAATTGATCTCTTTATTACCAATGCTCCGTTTTCCTCTCTACTTGTTGGCTGTGTGGGGAGGCTGTTTCTTCTGGGTGTGGCCATTACCGATATGCATATTTCACCTTTTTATGCCCCCGTACAAATGTAATGTGAAGATTCATACAAAACTTAATATTGCTAACTTCCATGGATCAGATTTGTTAAAAACAACTTAAGATTCCTTTGGAATGTCCAATTATTGGCTAGATAATTTAGCTCCACCACAATATATATTTAAGAATGTTGTTAAAACTAGGACTAAAGATCAATTTATGCAACAAATGGAAAAGTTCTATCACTGAGTCAAGTAAATGTTTGAGTTATAGAATGTTCAAGGAAAAATTTGAGTTTGAAGATTACTGAGATATTATCTCCAGTCATCTGTCAGATTTTATCCTGAGGTTTAGAAGTGTTAACCACAAATTTCCTATTGAACAAGGCAGAATGTTTGCTACTCTTAGAGAGGAAAGACCATGTTACTTTTGTAATACTAATGCCTTAAGGGATGAATTTCACTTTTTATTTGTTTGTGAATTTTTCAAACAGGAACGTAGAAAATATATACCAGTCGAGTATACTAGATATCCTAATACATTAAAATTTTAGTCACTTATGAATAGCAAGGATATAAATACTCTTATCAAGTTAGCAGTTTTTTTTGCAAGAAATTAATAATCACTTTGAGATAAATAATATCAATTTAGATGTCGTTTAGTGCTTATCCTGTTCATACTCACTTCTCATTTCCTATTTTGCTTATGTACAATTATGCAAATGTATTTCACTTGTTTGTTCATATGATGTTATTATGTATTTGTAACCATCTGTTGTCTCTCAGAGGCCCTGATGTGAAATAAAAGTTTAAAGTTCATTTAAAACTTGGAATATATCATCTACATGAAAAAGCCATTGTTACAACAAGAACGATCACATGATATTTCACTATTTTGGAGTTATGCCCCTTTCAAATGACTTAAATATGAAGCTTAAAATTGGTTATAATACCTAAAGCATCTGCATGAACAATACAACTGAAACCCCCTTATTGACTGTTTATATTAATTCTTTTTTTTTTCAAATTTCTTTAACCTGCACTACAAGCTTGTTAGTGGGAAAGTGCTCATTCTGTCGGCACAATATTTGAATACATCATCTTTATGAACAACGTTTTTTCTTCTGAGAACAAGACTGATTACTTCTTATATTCAGTCCTGCATGCAAAGACATATGTTGCTGTTTAACTCTGAACATATCTTTCTTAAAGAGACCTAGCTATTAAAACGATAAAGCACTATCCGACAATGATTATCTCAGCTACTGAAGTAATAATATGTCTTTTTCCAGATATATGTCTTTATTAAAAGTATTTGGAGAAGTCTCCAAACCAAGTGATCACGGCAATACACATTTCCATCGTCTTAAAATTTGCAAAAATACACCTATTTTACATAGCAGTATCCAAAACAATTTAATCCATATCACGGCAGTACAGATTTTCAACACTTTAAGCTTTGTCTCCACCCCTTCTAATGTAGAAAAAGAATTCGTTATCATCAATAATGTTATTTTTAGTAAAGAAAGTAAGTGAAAACTTTATTTTAATAAAATATTCAAATATAAAGTCAAATATGACTTCTTAACTCGCGTTTATTATATTACAGCAGCACCCTGACCCTTGGACATTTAAGTCAACTTCAAACTTGCATCTTTCATATCTTGGCTTATATGTGATATTTGGATTTCTGCTAATTTCTTACCACATGCGCTCAGGGTATTGAAAGTCTTGTCGGTATACTGTCATTTGAACAGGGCTGATTTTAAGAGATTGCACATTTTGCAACCAAACGTGTAATGTGTCTTAAATATTAATGCATGTGTACGGTTACTTCAGTTTATTTCAAATTTAGTGTTTACAATGTCAAATTATATCATTGTTTGTTTAGTCATGCATTTTGATTTGTATGCGGATTGCTGCGTGTGTTCTAAATATAACAATACAAGTAAAAAATTGCTGCTAATGCAGCAAAAGGAGTACACGGCCTAAAAAGCGAGCTGTTTGTGTCAAACCATTCCATTTGAACTATTTGTGAACCTGTTTGAAATTTGTATTATGCCTATTTGATTATTTGGTTGTTTTTGCCATCGTTATCTTACTTGGTTATGGGAAATGAGAAAATCAAGGAAACTACTCAGCGCATATATCGTGGGTGGGTTGAGCGTAACACGGTTGTAAGTCACTTTTTAAAAAAAATTCAGTATTAACCAAAAACTAATTTGTGATTTTCATAAATGCTATTATAGCTTCTTATGTTTTATATGTTTGTGTGCTTTTGCATGCAACATTGTTGAGCCGTTGGGTGGGTTGGAGTTATTTCACCAAGACAACTTGTATTTGTTTTGTTATACGAGAACCTGTTGGGGCAAGTGTAAGGTTGGTGCACCCTAGAACCTGGTTTAAACCCCCAGTGACACTTTGTTTTGCCACTGACCGTTCCAAGGCGGTATCCACAAAGGTTCCCTTTTTCGTTGTTTGTGGCGTCCTATTTGAATTGACATACTAATAACAAACATGCTCTCTCTCTCTCTCTTCTTCTCTATTTTTTTTCGCTGCGGGGGAGGCTGCGTTTTGTGAGTGTTGCGATTCCTGATATGCATATATTACTTTTTTATCATAATTCTAGTAAAAATGAGTTAAGGATATAATCAATATTTGATGGTTTTCATTTGGGTATGAAGCCCGAAAGGCTTATCGCGTACTTTAAACAATCCAACTGTTTTTCATACTCAAATGAAAACTATCAAATATCGATTTAATCCTTATATTTACACACATAAATAATCTCATTATTACAGAAATTGTGAGAATAATTCGTAATATTACGGCTTTTACGAATGGGTGTTAGAACAGCCACGTTGACGCCAAAGTGAATGACGGCACGCTTTCTTTGGAGCAACTCGTGGCAAAACGTGCGTGCACGGCGACGTCAAACATTGTGCAACGTCCAATAAATTGTGAACGGTTCTTATGTCGCCACGCCTTTGAAAGATACACGTTTCACTGTTTACTTTTAGAAATTATAAATCGTTAGATGAATAAGATTTTTCATCAGGACGAAGTTGAAGTGTAAATAAAATAGTGTATAAATCTAAGAATTGAATCGATATTTGACTGTGTTTCGTTTAAATACTTTTCGGGAGTCCTCCCGTAAATCAGGGTCGGGTTTTGAGAAGTCAAAATTTTGTCACGTTTAAATATGTTATGGTCGAGGAAATGATATAAGATAACTTCCTAATTGTCTGTAGAGTGCCGCTAGTATAATTGTTATGATTAACGCTTGTCAGGTCAGGCCAGAAAAAATGGGGCCTGTGTGCACGTTTGGTTGCAAGCGCGCGGAAGCTCACGTTTAACTAAAATTACCTCCATTCGACGGATGCCTACCGTTTATACTACTACCTGCTTTTAACTCATGAACGATTTACTCTCTATTCATTTATTCATTACAGTTTGTGTAACATAAAAGAAGAAAACGTGTATTCATTGATCTTATTATATCAACCGTAGTGCTTTACTTCGTAGTTATGGTAAAATGGCGGGTGTGAGAAATATTCGGAATAACAAACGCTATAAAAACTTTATTTCTTCTCTAGTGGCATTAAATAAGACCGGAGAAGCACTTGAATCATTTACTGAAAATGGCTTAAAGGTTGTACACCAACAAATTACACAGAAGCTCGGGAATATGCAAGCGTGTACTCGTCAATGCAGTGCTGTATTTAGGCAGTGTAACAGGTACATGTAATATAATATTATATATCTGAAATAAGTTTTAATGGCCTCAAGCAGAACAATACGTAAACATGATATAACAACTGAATCGCAACGGAATCAAGAAGATTGTTAGGCATGTAGTTTACAAATATTCAGTAAACATGATCGACACGATTATTGAACGGATGAGCGATTTACCGAGAGGACTTGATCCAATCAAGCGATCGACCGGTAGAGCGAGCGAAAGAACGAACGACCGTCCGACCGAAATATCAATAAATCAAACAACCAAACGACGAATCTGTCGTAAAATATTGAGTAATTAGATAAATTTCATAATTCATTGTGGTTTTGCCGTTCATCTTTTATGAATTCTGTAAGATATTTGCATTGTTTGCTTTGGGCAGGTTAACTTATGATTTTAAGTTTGGTTCACGAAAACTGAAATTTCAACATTGTCTGTTCAGCTTCGTGTAAAATTGCTGTTAAGCGGCGCGCTATGGAGCGCAACAGGCTAGAACGTCAAATAGGACTGTCGATATAATGAATGAGGATATGTTGTTCTTTTAGCCGGTACGAGAAGGTTGGGGGTGCCAAAATTCCGAACTAAGAATTGGTCGATCTGGGTTGTTGACTTGTTGGCGCCGACACGCCAGAACGGCAAGACAGAAATCAGCCATGGATCGGACATGAGACCACATATATGACTATATTTACACAATTACACATTTTCTTATTTTATAATTTTCTTTGCTGGAGATAGATTTGGACTTTTTGTGGACATAAAATTTAATATCTATATGCGAGCGCTTCATCACCAACATGTGTGCCTCGTCTTTTAATATTCATAAGCTCTTTAACTCACGCCACCATCTTGCAACAAGAAGGTAAAACAACAAATATGCAAATCGCAAATCTCACTGAAGTCAGATCAAACAGAATGCGTAGCTATTTTCAGGAGATGATTTTAATCAGATTGGCAGAACGCTGTAGAATTTCCTGCTGGTAGCCATTCTGAATTAGTTAACCGAAGGTTTGATGAAAATAATAAAGGATTGACTTGACCTTTTTTATTTATCAATGATTATAGTCAAATTGCCTTTTCCCTATCGACAACAAGAAGATTGTGTAATAAATTAATTACTGTTATCGTAGCAATTATTTATAGAAATAATCAACAGTTATCACAAATATACTTAAAATATCATTGGAATAAATAATCAATGTGTCACAGATATACATGTACTAGTCTCTCTGCTTGTATGCGCATTATTGAGA
Organism: Corbicula japonica; assembly: GCA_038501625.1. Lineage (NCBI taxonomy): Eukaryota > Metazoa > Mollusca > Bivalvia > Venerida > Cyrenidae > Corbicula > Corbicula japonica. Next base: position 288,479 of record JAZAYU010000304.1, read on the forward strand.
GCAAATTATTTTGATGTAAAATGGTTTCAGATGGTGTCACACATGCTTACAGTGGAAAACTGAACTTGAGAAATGGCTTCCGCATGGGACTGCACGCGGGATAAATTGGTCTCGTCTTCATTCTTGGACATGGATTAACCATGCAAGAGCTATTGCAGAAGTGTTCATTTTGCCAGGATGGGATACAAACAACATAAACCTTAAATATTTATCGACTGTACTGATGATCTGGCACAGATGCTCTCGGTTTACGAGACAGTTGGTCGCTTTAAGTGATCATTTGAGGGATGATAGAAATGAGTTAGCTCATAACCATATCATGAGCATTACAACACGTAGGAAAACTGCAATATTTAACAACATAAGGACTATTATAAATCAACAGGATGTTCGGCCTTCAATACCCACTCTTCCAGATGTTTTACAATTTCTTCAGGAACTTGAGCAGGGTGATTTGTTTCATTATGAAAATGACATAATAAATGCACTGCAAATTATCGCTGAACAAAATGAAAATATTAAAACAAAGATAGATAGACTAGCTCTTGGACTAACAGAACAACATAATGCACTGCGTGATTTAGCTAGAAAAGTAACTGTATTTACAATAGGTTTTGTTTTTGTGTGTTTATTAATATTTATTCCGAAAGAACCAAGCTGTTCTCTGATCTTCAGTAACCCGGACGTTTACCTGGCTTCACATCACCATCAACTACCAACTATTTCAGCAAACTCATCCTTTGAAGGTAGGAAGAAATACGTGCACTGTTTGTTTGACAAATACACTTAAAATATTATTTATTGGAGAAAGGAGACACATATAATGAAGTCAGCTGGCATTTCCACATATTCAAGCTATGTGTCTGTTCAATCAACGATTAAATACATTTTTAAAAGTTCATTAAAAAAGTACAAATTACCTGATTAAGCTGTTGTGGTAAAGCTTCTTTTTGAGGTTACGGTCGTTGCGAAAATTTTGTATGACCTTACGTAAAGTTATGTAATTTAAAATTTAAAGTAAGGTCAATTTAAATTAATAATGATTTTAAAATAATACGGGAGGTTTTGAACACGTAAGGCTTAAATGCGTTGTCAGGATGACACCACTGACTGTAAAATATGTACTGGTAAGCCCAGCCAGGAAACTAAACTCAGTAAGAAGTAGTGGTCTTTTTGATGTAAAACTCTTGGTCTTAATCTACATTGAAAAGAAACAACAGTCTGTTATGAAGAACCATAATTGGTAGAAATTATGTAAATTTCAGAAACTATGTTAATCTAAGAAACTATGTAAACATCAAAAGTTATGTACATGTCAGAACATAAGCCAATATAGATGAAACGAAACGTTAACCAAACTTTGAGTGATTCTGACTTAAATGATGTTAACTTAAATTAAACTTAAATATAAATCTATGTAAGTTAATACGACCGATAAAAGTAAGCAAGTTTAGGCTCAGGAAAGCACAGTTGACCAACGGATAGCTCACAGGTCTACCAGTCAGGGTCTCACAACCGTAAGTTCCCATATAATGATATAGCCAGGAGTTTAAAACCAAAAGGGATTAAAAACCCTGCCTATAACATAGCAACAAAGACAAAGTCTTTGTTGAAAAGTGGTCTATCTAATTTTAAATAATTGCTAAAATGCCAATGTTTCAAAAGTCTGTGGTAAAATTAATCTACTTAATTGAATGCCAAAATTTAAGCTTCTTTTCTGCTTTAATGTAAACAACACAATAGTTTAGACTTAATAAATCTATTGATTAGACCCAAATATTTATTTTTTTTGGAAGTTCTGAAGTTTTTCTAAAGTACCTAAATTATTTATTTATTACATGTATTTATATATTCAAAAAAAATAGAATGTTTAGATCTTAACACTTCAGAAACAAAGTCAGAATGATGAATTCTTACAGGACTCAGCATTTTATAGTATATCCTATAAAAAGGCTGATTAGGTTATACCAATATCCCTTAAATCATATTAATCTACTTTTGACTACTACAAATAACACAAAAAGAACATGTAACATATAAAAAGTTCATATGAATGATAAATCTAAATAACAAAGTCTAAAAAGTAAGTATGATAAACAAATAAGGAATCTTGGGCTTTAATCTAAAATAGCTCAATTCTGGCCTTAATCTTAAAATAGCAATGGCTCTAAGTACTGGAAAGGCTCATCAATAATGGAGGTTAACCTGTAAGGCCACCTGTCTTGACTTAAACTCCCTATTTTAAAGCCAATACTTAAATCATACTTTAAAATGTTAATTTAATGAACATCAAAGACATTAAAGTGCTTAATTTAACTAAATTATGCCCTTAAACAGTTTTAAGGTAAAAGAAGGCCCATACCTCTTTAGACTGTATTAAGAAATTCCTGTGATTCACACTAATCCTGTCAGTATCAGGTCTACACAGTAATAAACTGTTTAAAAGTTTACTAAAGCTGACAAAGTTTAAATAAAAGTAACATATAAATAGTATATAAATATATTGAAAGTACTCCGATTGTCTAACTATATATTGTGAGTATGTCCAACCAGCAAAAAGGGATTGTAACAAACACCACTCTTTTATTCTGGATATATAAAATATGAATTCACTTAAACATATGTACATATGTTCTGTTTTATATAACAAGAATTATATTCCATACCATATGAAGATAAGAAAAATTGTGTATACTTATAATTTGATTGCTAATACTAGTGTAAAATACTACCCCCATCTCTTTCCAACGATTTCACGGACAACACTAATGTGGAAGAAAGAAAATTCAGTTATTAAACTGATGAAACATTACTGGCTTACAAAGAATTACGCCCGTAAATATTAGTATCAACGAATTAAAATGAAAATTCTATGTAAAGTATATATAAGCTTTATGTCCTCCGCAACCAAATAAATTTCGATATACGAACATATGGTTATCACTAATGGATTGAGGATTTCAGCTGTAATTTAAACAAAACCTGCTATTTAAAATAACAATTTAAATGATACTGAATTTTATTTCAAGTCCATATAGAAAAAAACAACGAAATTTGAAGTCGCATATATCCGAAAGTAGCTTGCGTCATTTTGTTCTCCGTTTCGATCAAACCATTTAAACAAATTCAACCAGTATGAATATCGTGATCCTTAAGTGGAGTCTAACGTTTTACACATAGACCATTGCTCCTTCTACCTGGTTTGTAACACAGGTAATCCTTACTAGCAAATGATCCAAGTTGGCCTTAAAATGAAACATTAACAGTAGATACAATAAGAACCGAAAATGAACAAATTTTATCTCACTCATTTGTTTCCAACATTATCAACTTTTCCTTTTTTTCAGGATGTTTATCGGAGTCAACAGTTTACGTTCCCTTGGGAAATGTCAGTTTATTTGCATATCTTTCCCACCACAAGATCTTAACTGGAAGGAAGTGGCTTTTCCCGATTTTGAGGCAAGAATTATTTAATAAGGATCGTCATGGACTTTTGCTAGAAGCTAGTATGGGCTATGGAAAGTCGGCTCTAATGGCTCATATTATCTGCGCTAACAATAGGAGCATATACAGCGAAATAAGAAAGCAATTAGTAGCATTTCATGTTTGTAGATTCGATGTTTCAGTATCAAAGCAGGTATCTATATTTGCTTTTCGATTATTAGAAATGATATCAAGACGGGTAACGGAACTAAATGATACTATAAGGGCGTGTCATCAATTATTTGACAGGGCATCTTGTGAGGAAGATCCAAATGGATGCCTAGATCACTGTGTTATTTTCCCTTTGAATAAGATACATTATAAAACGGAGAAACCTCTAGTCATAGCACTGGATGCTCTAGATGAATGTTATGATCCTTATCGGAATGAAAATCCTATCTTTCTGTTGCTTAAACGTAGAATTAATTGGTTTCCTCTTTGGATAAAATTTTTTATCACAAGTAGATTCGATTCTGATATCCAACAATTAGTGAAAGATTTGGCGTTAATCCAGTTAGAAGATGATGACGAAAAAAACAAAAACGATATTTTATATTACTTCAGAGAATATTCATCAAACATGTCAGCACTACATATTTCGCATGATACAAATAATTTTTTAATTGCAACAAGCTTGAACGAAAACAATATTGACAATTCTACAGGACCGAAAACCCTAGACCGTTATTATGATGAGCAATTCACTCGCGAGTTCGGTGAAGGGGCCCGGTCTGATTTTAACACTGCAAGATGTATTTTAGAAGTGTTGTGCTCACTATTTCAAGCACCTGAAGAGCACTTAATACTTAACATAGTGTCATACTCTACTTCTTATACAGAAACGGTTTTGCATGAAACACTGCAACGTTTGCACAACTTTCTGAGGATAATCGACGGCAAATATCATTTAAGACATTTGTCACTTAAGCAATGGTTAATTAACACAAATAATAGGCAGTTCAATTTGAATATAAATAATGGTCAGAAAATAAGTGCAAGATATTTTCTCTCAAAGATACTCAATGACTCTGCCAGTCTTAATATAGTGGACTTATGTATCCACGTCGGTCTTTCAATAGATACACAACTCAAAGAAGATTTTCTCAATCTTTCAAATAACAAACCTGCTATTCTTGAACACTCCGAAGCGGAGTATCCAGTAATTGAACTTGCCAAACGTATTGATAGTGTCGAAATTATGAACTTGCTGACATCTTTATATAAGGACATAGATAGGAAAGATAATAATACTATGACAGCAACCTTTGTAGCTGCCTCCCACGGGCATCTCGAGTCAATGAAAGCTCTGTTAAACAAAGGAGCTGATATCACTGTAAGGACTGACTCTTTTAAACATATAATTAATTTAGACATTGCTTTTGAAGTTTCTTTTGAATATCAATACTGTGGATATGGTATACTAGACATTGCTGCACAAAACGGTCATACTAATATTGTTGAATTTATACTATCAAACAACGGAAAACTTTTCGATTATCCCATGTCTAAATTGAATTCTATGATGCTGCTACCTATTCATTTAGCTTGTAAGCGCGGAAATTTGGAAATTGTAAAACAATTGTCGACAAAGTTCCCATGGATGTTAGACTGGCAGTGTCTTTATTATGCATCGGAAATCGGCCATATTGCTTTGGTAGAGTTTATACTTGACAAAAATATAAATGATGAATGTCGGCCATGCAAACAACACCTACATTGGATTCCTAAGGATTCAGTTCGAGTACAGGGTCAGATTGTCCCAAGAAATACAAGTAACGAAAACTTTGTGTTATTTGATGATTGGCTGAATATAACTTGCGAGTCTGCTTTGCACGTAGCTGTTCGTCGAGAAAGAAGTGAAATAGTAAAGCTTTTAGTGAAGCAAAATACAAACGCACTTCATTGTTATGATAGAGGTGGACGAACGCCGGTGATATCTGCCGTGCAATACGGACATCAAGATATTGTGGATATCTTCCTCCTTGAAGGTTTTCTAAATTATTCTGAAACTTGTAGCAAAGGCATTGCTTTAAACGACTTATTTTAATTGCATAAAAATGAAAAAGAACTGCTCCAGGACTATTTTTGCGAAGAAGGTATGCCACTTTTACAAGTCGCCACAAAATTTGATCGTTACTCGGTCTTTCAAAAATTAACTACGTTCAATCAAACACTTAGCTTGGATCAACGAAATTTAGAAGGATGTCATGTTATTCACCAAGCAGCATGTTATAGCCGCATGAAATTATTGTTTTATTTTGAATCACTCAATCTTTTTGATAAACATCTAGAGTGATTTTATAAATGTCAAAATGGCTCATCACCTCTTCAGTCAGCCATAATGTGCGGTTCTGTCGCAGCGACTGAATTTCTAATGAAATATAGCAATTTTGATGGATTGTCAATCGATTCAAAATTCTCATATCTATTGCTTGCAGTTGATGGTGATCTGAATGCAGATCTCGTAGAAGATGTTACTGAATTAGAGAAAAATATAACCTTAATATCGAAAATTCTCATAACGAAAGATGAGATATTGCTGCATAAGGACAAAATGGGAAGAACTATTTTTCACTATGCGATTAGAAACGGCCACTTTGGTGTACTGTCATACCTATTCTCGCGTTATTTCTTTATTTCGCATGACTGTCTAATATCCAAAGACTAATAGAAAGAAACCATTGCAGTTTGCTATCGATTCGATCCAACAAAAACACGAGTTTATCATAAATATAACCACACTTTTTGGATTTCATAGCAACGACAGTTTTGCTACAATTAAAGAAGTTGCTTCGCCTAAAGAATGTTCAATAATTATTGCCTTAAACTTTTTGAATAAATTTCGGAAAATGGACAGCAGTATAAACCAGGACACGTTAAAAAAACTTATCAAAAAGCAGTGTATAAATGTCATTTTCTACATTTTGGTGAAGTCAAAAACTGCGATATTTGAAAACTCTATTTTGGGAGACATCTTAAAACATGACAAAAATGGAATTATTATGCTTTCATATTACTTAGTTTTTATTACGAAATACTTCGAAGTGTATAGACTAGAATCGACGAAGGAAAGTTTAAATCTACATTATTCTCGTACCTGCAGAACATGCGATGAAGTGTTGAATGAGTGTAGATTACATACAATTGCACTAACCTATTCTGTTATTTCAAAGGTCATCTCAGCTTTGAAACTGGAACCACTTCATGGATTAATTCTACCTGAATTATTTCGGCAGTCTGACGTATACGAAATGTCGACATGCTACGATAAAGATGGATTTAACGTGTTAGAGAGAGCAATACAGTCCGGTTCGCATTTCTTAATAAGACATTTATTCTCACTTAAGGTTGAAAGTGATCTCGAAAAGGAGAATTTAGTTGAAATGGGTTTGAATTCACTAAAATACAGAACAGATGCAGATAAATTTGTATACATACAGTTTTCAAAAAAAGGAAACATAGTGATTCATTTTATGACGTACTCGGACTTGATAAAAGAAATGGGTTTCACTAAGGACTTTCACAAAAGTTCGTTAATTTACATTAACTTCTTGAGTCGTACTGACCTAATATTTTTTAGCCTCTACCTGACGCAAAGCCGTAACGAATCTGATGTGCATATATACCATATTATAAAAGAATATCAAACTGACTTACCGCGAAGCAAAATTTGCATGAAGCCTATTACGAGACGCTTTTCACTTGTTCATAGATTAGCGTTTGAAGGCTATACGAAAAGCTTGATGCTAGTGCAGCAACGGTGGGGAAATGATGTCCTTAATTGTCGTTATTTAGATGGATTTACTCCACTGTATCTGACAATGGTATTAAATTTTACTGATACATCTGTTTACCTTGAAGGCCAAGGACTCCATTTATCTTATCCCTCTGAACAAGCAGAATATTATCTGTTGTCCAACATTGTTTATCGATTTATATTTTCTAGGAAAGAGTTTCTGTGCTTAACGAAGAAACAACCTGTCAACATTAATAGCATATACGGACAAATCAAACTTTACAAGTGTCTACAAAACGTATTTCGCACTTTTGATTCATCTTCCATGTCAAAAAGTTTGCATTTAAGGTATTTTTATTTTAAGTGGCTAAAAGCGTTCTTTTCATTAAGTACAGAGGCAAGTGTTTGGCAGACAGCGGTAAATATGATTGTTCCTCGAAGCCATTATATATTATACCCATATGTGAAAAGTAGATATTTATTGTCAATGAAGCAAATGAATTTAAAAGGAAAAACACATTTATTGGCAAGAAATTCAGCATACTGGCTGGCACTTTTTGATTTGGAAACTAAAACATGTAAATACTTAAAAAGATCTACTTTGAAATACTTGTCACTATTACTTGAAGGCTCTAAAATGTGTATTTCCTGTTTTAAAATGATAAAACATTTATTTAACTTGAAAAGTAGTTCACTGAATGACCAGATAAATGATTTACATTCAACTTTAGAAGAACAACTTTTCGAGATGATAAATGATGATTGGGACTTCCAAAGTTGTTCAGATGTCATCGATGATTTAAGATCTGATTTAGCCACTTTTTATAATAACCTTGCTTTAAAATCTGCGAATAAATGTTTGAAGAATTTAAGACTTGAAGTGATGTTAAGGGCGTTAAAAGAATCAGCATATTTTCCGTTTGCATCGAGAAAACTTAGTACCAGACGTCCTGACGATATGATTGCTTTGTTTAGGTTATATAGACGATACGATTACATCAATGTTTTGTACTTTTCTAAGACATACCAAGGCTCAGTTGCATATATTTGCAATAACTTGAACGCCTATACTTACTTTACGTCTGGAATGCTCAAGGCTGCACAGTTTAAATTTTTCGAAACCAATACTGCCAAATTATTAAAACAATATCTTGATAGTATTTCCGACTAAGTGTGACATTTGAGTTGTTAATAAAACAAAATTTAGTTAATCAAGCATTTTAGATCTTTATCAAAATAACATTATAAATGATCTAACTATTAATGTCTACGATGCAAAAAACGCGCAACAAAGCAAAGAATGTTATTTTATTGGTGCTATCAAACAACATGTAATGAAAACATGCTACATGGAATAAATGAAATAACATAGGCCACACGACCCCCAGGATAACAAAGGTAAATAACTATGGTCAAAATGTCGAACCGCTTCATTTACAGTCATCTTCAAATTACAAATTTAAAAGTGCACCTACACGTTTTTTATATATAGTACAGTCGCAAGTGTTCGGTTAATATAGATTCTGACAAAAAAGCTGTGACACGTATTGTAAGTCAGTCTTACGTAACTTTTTTGCACAGATAAATTTTGCTCCTTTATTTATATAAACTGTCTTACTATTCTACTTTTTTCATTATTATGATCATTATTATAAAGTTTTGTGCAAAAAGTTTTTACGTACTTAAGTGTATTGTGGTATTCTTTGTTCCTGTATGCAACATATCTTTCGATACACTTAATTTTACACTTGCTAGGTTTTGGTAGAATATTTTAAAACTATATTGGTTTAAGACAACAATTGTATTTTATGTTATATTTGATTTGATTGATGACATAGTGTCGATATTTCATGACTTCTGTGAACAGCTTTATTTATAATTCGTATTAAAGTACTTCGTATTGTGAAATTGTTTGTTTAAAGATCATACTTTTTGGAAGTTCATTGATTAATTTTATTACTAACTGTTTATATTTTGCTCTATGGTTAGATCGATTGTTAGTGAAAGTAAAAAAAAGTCGATTTGTTGTTTTGCAATATTTTCATATTTGTTTTGTTTTGTAGCTTTCAAAGTTCCATTTTCATGTACTTCAATAGCGTTGATTGTGCCATGTGGCGGCTGTAAAATGTCTCCCCCTACATTAAACCAGCGCTGTTATCAGTTACGTGTTTAAGGTTCGTTGAGCACAGTTCTTGTGTATGTTAATAGTAATCAAAAGTAACGTTTGTTTCAATACTTCGACCAGTTTTAAGATGTGCGGTTTCAGTTTCCCACGAATATAGATTTGGAAATTGTTCAATCACCATTAATAAGGTTATACTTTCTGCTTTTTTTAATTTGCCTTTCGCGTTGTCTTTGATATGCAGGATTTATATTCTCAGTTCCCCTGTCACAATTCTATCGCCAATCGTTTTCTCGTTTAGTTCAAACCATTAACGCTTACATGTTCACCATCATATGCTTACCATCGTTTGGGATGGATCGAAATTGTACTGTTGGTGTAAATATTGATTTGCGCTTAAGACGGGGCTAGGCGGCGTAGGCTGTAAATATGCATTTACATTAGTTCCCATGAACAGGCTCAATCAAACCGAGCCTGCAATATTTTCATGTCGTTTTCGATGTATCAAAGTACCATTTTCATTCATTGTTATTAAATTGGGCATGAAAGGTGAGAGGATGCGCACTTTGAAACGTATTAATCTCCCAGTGGCATAGATTTAATGTCACGGACAGTTTCAAGGCGGTACCATTCCCCCAGTTTAATTTGTTTTGTCAGTTTCATCCCCGTATAGTCTGTAATGTGTATTGTAGGTAATTGTTAATAGTCGTTTTTAACTTTTTGATTTAATCTGATTTCCTAGTGGATATTATTGGCCTAATTGTGTATGTGGCTACATTTAAGCATATTTACTTGCATATGGCGACGTTTTCGCGCATGATTTGAAACCGTTCATATGGGTTTATGAAACGTTTTCAAGGTAACCTGCTTAGAAACTATACTTGGATTCTATAGTGGTGCATACATATATAGAGGCGCTGGTAAGACTTTGTTATAATAAAATTGCTGTTATATTTGTAATAGCCCGCTCGGTCATATTTTGTAATAAACCTTGTGATTTTACCTTATCTTATTTTTATATCCTTTTAATTGCTTGAATGTATGTTTTAGGCACAGAATAAACATTTCAAAACTACCCATTAGTTGTCACAATCGAATCCCCACTTACAAATGGCGCACAACGTTGGGCCTGTAAGAGGTGTTAAAATACATCGAGATCATTTTAAAGTGAATCTTTTTACTCGATGAACATTTGATGTCGGATTCCAATCTGTATGTATGGTCGAGATAGTACCACCATAGAGCTAGTTTTTATTGTGACGTGATAAAGCGTCAGCCTAGCATCCCGGGTTCAATTGTAGAGTTTTCAGATCCCCTATTACAAATGAGGCCCATTGTGGGGGTCTTCTGCTTAAGCCGCCTTTAGGGACTGTTTAAAAGGTGTAGAATATTCCGAGAAAATCTTGTGTTTAAGGAGGTAAGTACATCTGTCAGTAGGTTCAGTGGAAAATACATGTCTTCAGTTACCTAGACTAAGTACACTCTTAGATGCTGTTGATGAGTAAGGTTTTTGTAGTAGGGTTGGAGTTATTTCACCAAGACAACTTGTTAGAAACTGGTTAAAACCCCCCAGTGGCAAATTATTTTGCCACTGACTATTCCAAGGCGTTAACCCCTATGGTTCTCTTAACCGTTATTTTTTTTAATAATTATTTGTGTTGTCTTTTTTTAAATTAATTATCTTTTAAATTGATGCTATTTTCCTCTCTGCTTTTTGGCTGCGTGCGGAGGCTGTTTTTTCTAGTTGTGGTGGTTCCTGATATGCATTTTTTTGATAAACTCTTACACCGCTGCCACCGTCGTGCAACCATAGAGGTAAGCATAACGATCAACTGTAGATGGGTTAATCGCCAGGCATGTAGAGTTCTGTAGAACCTCGTGGAGGTAACCATTTTCCTTTCATATTTACAGATGGTTTTTACGAGGCTTACGAAATAAATCAGCAGACGGTATTAATTTGTTAGAAATCATTTATAAAAGGTTAACAACTAATTAAGGCAATATAACAGACTACGAAAATGATTGAAATATTATGGCCCACAAACATACTGACAAAATTTGATGAATATTGAACAAGTATTACTGAGGTTTAAGAGCACACAACGTTTGAGGACACCGCCCGTACGTTGTAGGTTATCCGATTATAAATATGTACATGTATACAAATTTAAAAAAACAACTAGAAACGCAAACAATGCAAAGAAACCAGGTTTTATGTTTAGTATAAATAACATAGGTCTTGTTGTAAATAAAGTATTACAATTTATCGTGGTTTTCCATAGAATATTCAGCGCGCTAGAGTACGTATCAGGATTTATCATTTGAAAACAGAAACAAAGAAGAAAACCATGAGTGCCAGTGGCACACTGCAGGTATTATCCGATTAACATGACATACATGGATATTTAGGCATAATTAAATTGTTTATAGAGGTTATTTGTTAAAACTGATATTATATATTTATTTACAAAGAAGACACATGTACACAGATAATGCATAAAAGAAGATGAAAAGGTAATAAACAGGTCATAAAATAGTTATAAATAAGATAAGACATACGCAACAACAGCTTATACATGAATTGTGGTGAATTAACAAACATAGCAAACACAGAAAAGACATCCTCGCAGCACAGTCAAAAGATCAGAGCGTAGAAGAAAATCTGTATTAAAATAATCCATTTTCAAAAAGAAACCACAAACAATTGACAAAAATAAGAATCTTTGGGGGGGGGGGGGGTACCGTCTTGGAACGTTTAGTGGCAAAATGTGCACCAACCTCAAACTTGCCGCAGCATGAATCATAAAAACATTTTGATTTGCTCCACGATAAAAGCACACTTTGTCGCTCCAGTTCTTGAACAACTTCTAAGTTTTTTTGTGCTCGTTGGCTGTGTTTTGTGAGTGTGGCGATTCCTGATATGCATATATTACTTTTTAACATATTGCATAGCAGTCTTAAAACAACATGTGATTAGGTATTTCGAAAATGTGTTTGAAATAACTTGCAAAAATTAATATTTTTGTCTAATAAAAACTCGTTTTGTTTGAAAGGTCTTTGGATGTTAGACTAAACGGCATCAGACTGATACTGAAAGTTAAATGTCGATGAAAATGCTTTTTTGTGGTGATTTTTATCTGATCAAAATCGGTCCAGAAATTACTGAGAAATAAGCAAACAACCTTCCTGAAGCGAGCGATTTTGTGTGTGCAGGACATTCTAAAAGTCACGTGGTATAGCCACCCTGTTTATAAACCCATGCTCTCTTTTCTTATCTAATGTTTGGCTGCATGGGGATGGTTGTGAAAATTCATGATACACCTGTTTTACTTATTTAAATGTAGTTATAGCTTTAACGCTCAAAGTAAATGACGTGCAATTTATGATCTGCATATTTCATCGTTATCAGTTACTACCTAGTTAATGTTTATAGATACGGTTACAATGGCGGCTGTGAAAAATATTCGGAATAACAAACGTTATAGAAACTATATCTCTTCCCTTGTAGGTATCAATAAGACAGGAGAAGCACTCGAAACATTTACTGAAAATGGTTTATATGTTATACACCACCAAATTACACAGAAGCTGGGAAACATGCCACCGTGTACTCATCAATGCAGTAATGTAGAAAGGGACTTTAACAGGTGCGTATTAAGTTAGAAATATTGGTATAAATTTTGTTTAAAAAGTGAAATATGCATATCAGGAATGGCCACATACAGAAGCCATATCCTCCCCACAAAGACAACAAGTAGAGAGAAAAGAGCAAGGGTAATAAAATGATTAATTTCAAAATAGACGCCACAAACAATTAACGAAAAAGAACCTGAGAAAACCGCCTTGAACGGCCAGTGGTTTAAACGCGTTTCTAGTGTGAACCTCACACTTGCCCTAACTGGTTCACATATAAACAAAGAAGTTTGCTTGGTGAAATAACTCCAACCACCCATCAACTCGACAATGTTGCATGCAAAAGTATACAGACGTATAAAACATAAGAAGCTCAAAGTATTGTAAAGCAAAAGGGTGGGTACTTAAACGATCTTACCGAGACAAGAGCCTCCGAAGACAAATCAGCCAAAAACACGATGACAGGGATAAAAGAAACAGATGTGATAAATTATATTAGACAGGTTATCGCCGTTTGTCATTGCTATGTCAATAGACAAAAAAATTATCAAAATCTCTCAAATGGCACAATGAAATTCTATCAATCTTTGCACAACTGAATGGTATAAGTGTATGGTTATTTAAAAATACATTAAGAAAAGTTAAAGTTTGAACAGTAAAGAAAATATTCAGACCTATAAAACCCCTAAAATTCTGTTTTCAATTTATCACAAAAACGAAGCAACACAAAACAACAATTCAAATGCCGACATGAATGAAATGATACTGACAACATTATCCAAGGTCCTTGAAAATAACTTTCATTGAGTACCTACCCTTTGGCTTTGCAATGCTATTAGCTTCTTATGTTTTATATGTTTGTGTGCTTTTGCATGCAACATTGTTGAGCCGATGGGTGGGTTGGAGTTATTTCACCAAGACAACTTGTACTTGTTTTGTGATACGAGAACCTTTTGGGGAAAGTGTGAGGTTGGTGCACCCTAGAACCTGGTTTAAACACCCAGTGGAAATTTGTTTTGCCACTGACCGTTCCAAGGCGGTATCCCCAAAGGTTCTCTTCTTCGTTAATTGTTTGTGGCGTCCTATTTGAATTGGCATACTTATATAAAACATGCTCTCTCTCTCTCTTCCCCCCTTTTCTTTCGCTGCGTGGGGATGCTGTGTTTTTTAGGGTGTGGCGATTCCTGATATGCATATATTACTTTTTCAATTATGAAGAGAGAAATCAATATTTTTATTTTCGGTAATCAATTTTGCGACCAGGAAATTTAAGGTCAAACACACTTTTACAAATAACTTATATTGGATACATTTGTTAGACCAAAGGACCTTACATATTGTTGTAAGTAACTCATTGCTCATGAAGACATTCAAATTGATGTTAAGTATTGCTTCTTTTTTTAGTGAAAATTGCAAATAGAATTTTAGGGATCTTTTAGTGTCTAACATTTTTACTGTTCTAACTTTTCTTAACATATATAAAGTGAACATCTATTAATAACATAGGTTTGTGAAAAGCTTTATTGAGCTGCATTGTGCCGTTTGAGAGATTTTGATATTTTTCTTTTTTGTCTATGACACAGCAATGATGAACTGAGAAATGCCTTAAAGGCCCAATAAACTTGTCAAAACGTTTTTTTTTCATTGTGAAAATTAATTAACCACGTTGACCCTTTTCAAAAGAAAGTATAAATGACCAAATATTTATGTTCTCAAACAATCCCCAATCATTGAGACCCGGTCCGAATTAAAACGTCACAGTATTTTTGTAGCCCACAAATAGACTAGATTCTGAAAGTCCAAAAGGGCTCAAAAATGAGTTGAGGTAGGGCCGACAAGATATACTTTTTATTTTGGTACCAAATTAAAGCCTATTATATGGCCAAACAATCTGGACTGGCCTGCAAAGAAAATTTTATTGCGAATCGTCGGAAAATAAAGGGAGATAACTCATGCCAAATCATACAAAAAATCAACAAAAAACTGATAAACTCAATGATATGACATATAATATAAAGATTTTTTCTGTCTTTATTGAAACTTTGTCAAATAAGTTGCAAGATGCAATTTTAAGTCCAAGGTGAACAACTTATGTATATTATGTGTGAAAAACAAGAGTTATTCCCCTTTATTTTATTGAAAGATAATGTAAATCACTTATGTCCCATTTTCGTTTGCTAGAAAGTGATATTTCTAGTGATTTTTTAACTTAGAGAAAGGAATTATAGCACAAATTCTCTGAAAAAGCTTGTTAAACACCAATAACCATCCAGGTCAGATTATATACATTTAATTTCATACTTAAGAGCAAGCCATTTATTACAAGCCAGTTTGACAAACAGGACGTATTACAGACTCATCGGTGGCAGGAAAAGTCCACAAAATGTTATCAACTCTCTTGTGGCAATAATACTTATTTGGTATTCGCAAAACTTGGTTTGAGTGATTACGACTCCAATATATTTAATAATCCGTCAGATTACTTCAGTCAGACTGGAGTTATTGCCCATTAATTACTAATTTGGACCAATTTAGTAATTAAACGGCAATAACTCTATAGTGACTGAACCAATCTGACGGGTTAACTCCTCCACATTTTAACTCGACAATCTTCAACAAATTGCTTAGAATGTTTAAGGTAAACATATCCAGTTCAGTAACCTGCAGATAGCTTTGATAGATAGTGTCCTCTTATGGCTGTTTTAACCAAATTAGGACTGCCCAAGGCCCCAGTTTGTCAGAACGCTGTGGGCATAATATGACTGTGAATATCTAAACAAGATATTCTAGATTGCAGCAATGGCGTTGGATTCATTAATATTTCATTGCCATTTTTGAAATCAAATAAGCAGTGGTTGCTTTCTTAATTAAAATGACAATCTTCATCAAACTTAGTGAGAATATGTATGTACATAATATCTTAGACAAGTTTGACAGCCAGTCAGATTGCTCTTGTCACTCTTGAGATATGCCCTTCAAGTGGAAATATTTAACAAGTTACATCTATACCAAACAATACCTATATTTACTATCACTAAAATTCGTCCGACTGTTTAAAATAATAAGACAATAAGATCTCAGCTATGTATGGTTACAAGCAAGATTACATTAGTCAAGTCACTGAGGAGTTATGGGTCTTTAATTTCCAAAACTTAAACAAATAAACAATTTCTGCTCTCTGACAGTTTTGTGGCAGTTTGAAATCTTGTTCTTTATTAGTTGTATTAATCATTCTATTAAATCTTTCGTACATGTAGAGTTAAACAATAAGTGTGTTAAAACTCATATATTTTTTCTACTTTCTAAATGCAATCAGTGCACACGAAATTAAAAAAAATGTAAATCAAAAACAAATACAAGTAAATGAGCAGTGATAATATGACGACATCAAACTAATTTTTTTAGTTAACATTTGGTTGAAAGATTATTTTGGAAATTACCTAAATAATATTTTTATAGTGTTCCATTGACTACCTCTGCTTTAGAGCTCATTTGAAATAGCACAAGGGAGTTTTTAATACATGTTTGTTATGGCTATTGATAAATATGCGTGTGGGTAGTGCTACACTTAAACTGTAGTCAGACATACTCGCACTGGTCCTAGACAAAATTTTCAAGCTTCTGAACGACAGTCTAAGAGTAAGGTCTGGGTCCATCTACGGGTAGTACTTCCAATAAATAAGGATGGTTCCATTTGGACAGAAGTCTCAAGAGTATTACAATAAGTGAAAAACAAAAAAACCTTCATATCTATGGTTTTTTGTGTTAAATTATTACAGCTTCATCTTGATCATACGTTTTTGCTTGAAACAATGAATCCATTTTCATTCACATGGAACTGGTTTTAATAATACTAAGCTTGAATCTGGTTGAGGAACCTCATGGAGACTATGTGTTTCTGTTACCAGTTATTGTCTCAACAGTCGTTTTGCTCTAAATATGGCCTTCGTCTTCGTAAAAGGGAGGTGTCAGTCCTAGAAAAAATGCTTAACCCCTACTGAGCCTGAATAGAAACGTTGAAGTAGCAAGTTGGTCATAAATATTCTTTGAAATTGACTGAAAGGCAATCTGAAGCCATTCATGGTAGTACATGTACTCCCTTCTTTGGGTAGGACTGCATCTAGAATAGCATAGTAGACCAAACAGAAAAGTATTCATAAACCTAACATTTGCCAGGGACCAAGAACCTAGGAACAGTGATATGAAAATAATAGGCCCCATGGTTTATACTATCAGCTTGTAGTTGATAATAGTATTTTAAACTTATTCCAACTCCTGTCAAATTGTTGCAGTCCCTTCTGAATACTAGCACTACCCTTGTAATGGAGTGAGGGCCTGGGTCTGAAAGATATTATTTTTTAACAATACAAGTAGCCTACTAATTGCTATAGTTAACTCTAATAATAGGGTTGAGGATCCTAGTAGGGAAAGCATTGTCATCAGAACAAAGGGTCCAGATTCCTTCGTAGGGTTACCTTATTCTAATTCTTGGATCCTGCATCCTTTTTATGCCCCCACTCTGAACGAGGAGGGGCCTTATAGGATGCCCTTGTCCATCCGTCCCTCCGTACTTACGAAACCTGTGTCGCACATAACTCAAAACGTATGAGAGCCAAAATCATGAAACTTAACAGGTATGTTGACCATCATGTTTAATTGTGCACCTGGGGTTTTGTTTTGGGCCACGCCTGTTAAGACCAGAGTGATGTTATTTATGCATTTCAATATAATGCATTCAGCAAGTAATCTTGTTGTATGAAATTCCAAAAGTATGAGAGTCGCAGTCATGAAACTTTACAGGCATGTTGACAATTATGTGTACTTGTGCACCTGGGGTTTTGTTTTAGGGCCTCACCTGTTAAGACCATAGTTATGGCCCCTTATGCATTTTAATATAATGCATTCAGTGTGTTGCAGGTAAGTCCAAAGTATCAGTGACAGTCATGAAACTTTACAGGCATGTTGACCATCAAATTGCACTCATATTTAATATTGTGAATTGCAAATCCATCTGGTGTTTTTCCCTGAAAGTTTTCACCCCCCCCCCCATTATATGTACTTTGAGCACAATATTGGCGTTTTTCACAATGAAAACTGAGTTTGGGGACGGGGCACCTCTGTCATATGGACATATCTCTAGTTAGATTTAAGATAAAAGAGTATAATTTCCTAATTAATTAAAGAGTTTTGTTTTCTTTTCTATAAGTCTAGACTAAGACCAACTTTCGAATATTTTTTACCTATCTTAAAAAGCGGTTGCTATAACATAGAACTGGATAGTAATCATTCTAAAACCTCTGGATAGTGTTACCATACGTCTCATGGCAAAAACACTTACGTCAAGAAGGTGCTTACACTATTCTGTTGTGTAGGAAGCAAGACCGTGTCATATTTTAATGACTCTGATAGCATTTATAAGACTCCCTTGTTCTATATTGGGGCAACGCTAGCATCCAGAAGTGACTGTTTCTGCATTTTACATAAGCAGTCCTATTTCTCTAAGCTCGAACAATATATACATGTATATTTTGTCATATTCAGGAAAACTACTTTACTTACTATCCTTAAAAGACTTGCGATATTTGAGATTTTACACTTTCCTTTACTAGTTTAAGCTAGAAATTTCAAAATGTGCCATTCTATTTCAAAATATGTAAAAATGAAAACATTTACAGGCAATACAACATTATGTTTTACTTACAACCAACAAGATTGTAATCTTACTTCCGTTTTGGCATGATGAGATGAGAACAATGTATAGACTTTTATAAAGTTATGCCTAGCTTCTTAAATGTTGTGGCACCTTTCAATATGAAACAAAATTACCCAGACTTATTCTAAGATTAGTGCAACCCTCAATATGAGAACTTATCATTTGTCAATGCAACCATATGTAATGAAGTTGAAAACTGTTTCCTGAAGGAAAAGAAGTTAAGTTTGCCAGATCTCATTGTATTTCATTATTTAAAGATACATACCCGCAAGTTTCCTGTAATTTAGTAAAGGTTAACTTAACATAAGACAAAACATCTGAAAAATCTTCATCAGACTTGTGTTTCAAAATAACAGTAATATTAATCTAATGTTTAATTATTTCACCTTTTTTTCAAGAAATTAGTAACCATCTGTATTCAGTTAATAAACCGGCTAATTAAACATTATGCTGTTATACATCATTACGTGACTTTACAAAAAATACAACAGGCACTCTGATTTGCATAACTTGTTAGGATGTTCAAATCATATTAGAATACAAATCTGTTGATGCTGTTGTTTAAGAAGTGCCTTTTTATGAGTATGGGGGATTACTTCCAAGAAGTAGAAGACATTAAAACATGTAAAGTAAGAATAAAACAGATCTATTGGAGACATCTGAACTTTGACAAAATGTGTCACCAAATTATCATATTAGAAAATATTATTATTTTTTCTTGAATTAACTCCTTTTATTTGGTGTTTAATATACAAAGCATTTCCTTTCCGGTTTGTTTCTTTAACTGTAGCAGATCATACTCTATATACATTGTAAATAACAAAATAAACTAACATAAAATGTGTTGATTTTCCATTTAAGGTTTTATTAAAAGAATACTTGCTATAATGGTGTGGGTGGGGTAATTGTATACACAATTTTAAGGTTTTATCATCAATAACGCATATTCTTCAATATAAAATGTCTTCTCAAACATCTAAATTAATGTTTAGAAGAGTTATGTGAAATATCTGTATAAAGATTAACAAGTGATATGAACAGATAATTTTCTTAACTCATAAAATAGGGAAAATCGTAAAAAGTTGTGTTTTTTGTATATTTTACCAACAAAAATGTCTTAAATTACATTTTAGTCCAATATTATGTGCTTATAATACATCTTAAATAAATAATGGTTGCTAGATCATATCAAAACTAATGTTGATACTAAAATTTGGACTGATATCAATGCAACTCGTCATTCTATCTAAATATTTTAAAGTTAACTTATAATTCTATATCAGAGTTATCTCCCTTATTTTTTCAGGATTCGCAATAAAATAATTTTTGCAGGCCACCTAATTTCATTGAGACATACCATAAACTTCAATAAAATCGTAAAATAAAAAGTATATCTTGTCGGCCCTACCTCGACAAAATTTTTAGCTTCAGAATCTAGACTAAAATAACTAACCAGTGTTTACAATCACTCTACGAAAAGTTATCGGTTTTTCTGTACGTGGGCCGTAAGAACGCACAACGCTGTGACGTCATTCACACAAAAGTTGTAAACACAAAATCATGCAAACATGGAAAGAAAAAAAAAGAGATTCTTTAAGTTTTAACTTCATTACAAGGTAAACATAGAAATATGTAAATGTTATACGACCCATCCCGGTAACGGCTTTTAGTGGGGAATACGTCATCAATTTATGCACTTCTGCATAATTAGCGACCGTCGCCTGCCGAGAGTTGCCGAAAATCAGCTCGGAAAGATTCGCTGTTTGTTTTGTAAACAAGATAAATGATCCACAAAACATGCTGCAAATCAATAAGATAATACCCTTTTCTTATTGTAATGTTAACTTTTTGTGTTATTATGCATACAGGTGAAATCTAAAATGTTTAGGTTAATAAAAAATATGCTGTTTGACAAGTTTATTCGGCCTTTAAAGACTTTGTCAGCAGGATGCTATTTCAACCGGGTTTGATATTATTTAATAAAATTATACACTGAATAAAACAGTAATAATTTGAAAGCTCTAAAATAACTGCCAAAACATCAGAAAAACTATTTATCACCCCGAAAAAAACCCACATCATTTTAAAATATTTAAATCAACTTCCACCGCAATTCCTTCTCATAACAAAAACAGGCATATTAAAGTTGGTTTAGTGGCTTATAGATTGAATGAAATGAATTGTTTTAATATTTAATCGTTAGTTTTCGAACTTTGCATTTTGCAGCAATTTGAATTGTGACACATAGACAAACGTAACAACCATGCCTCCGAATGTTCACACACTATAGTTCTCACTATACAATGATTAAATGTCTCAAAAATGTTCGGATTAAAAATGTTAAATAGCATTATCTAAAAATTAGTAAATTTTAAAATACGTGCTCAATATATTCCGAACAGTTTTCTAAAAGTTTCAAACCTTCTCGTGGATAAGGTTTGTCAAAAACCATTGACAATGACACTGTTAATAAACCAAAATTTAACATATATTTTTTTATCATGGCTTCTTATACTAATTTTAAAATTTCTAAACATTGATATATCAACAAATAACACTCAGAAATTTTAAGCCAGACAAGTTAACCCTGATATTGATATGTGTAATATCTAGACCACTTAGGTTTACGTACGTTAACAAGCAAATGCATGAACACTTAAAGTTGAAAGACAGCCGTAAATGTGTATGTAAGTGCTAGTTCTCAATTAACTTTTTATTTCAAACTTATTTAATAGGAGATATATGATGCAAGATAGGTATACAATTACATACACATTAGTCAAGCTGATTCAAACAAAAATGGCTAGAAATGCCACTGGGGGTTAAAACCAGGTTCAAGGGTGCAAGGTATTTTTAGCAATATTTGCTGAAACGGTCTATTTTGAGATTGCAAAGATAATGTTTGCTTTTATTTCTCTTAAGTAATGTTTGAAAGAAAAATTGAAAGACAGAATTATATTTAAACAATAAATATAAGGCTTGAAGTCAATTTATAGTTTTCAATATATTTCCTTATAATGCTGTTGATTGTTACCGTAAGTAAAAGCTTAACGTTAATTTATGCAAAATGCTTCCAGATGGTGTCAGACATGCATTCAGTGGAAAGCCGAACTAGAGAAAATGCTACCGTTTGCGGCAAGAAGAAACAGAGTAAACTGGTCACAGCTCCATTCTTGGCAATGGATTAACCATGCAAGAGCTATTGCAGAAGTATTTATATTGCCAGGATGGGATACTAACAACATAATCCTGAAAGATTTATCGACTACGTTAACGATCTGGCACAGATGCTCTCAGTTTTCAAGACAACTTGTCACTTTAAGTGATCATTTGAGGGACGACAGAAATGAGCTAGCTCACAGCCCAACAATGAGTTTAACAACGCAGAGGAAAACTGCAATATTTCAACACATTAGGAATGTTGTAAATCATCCGGATGTTCAGCAGACAATACACAATCTTCCAGAGTTTTTACAGGCTCTTCAAGAACTTGAGCAGGGGGATTTGTTTCATTATGAAAATGACATACTAAATGCACTGCAAGTTATTGCTGAACAAAATGAAAATACAAACACGAAGATAGATAGAGTTGCTCTTGGACTTACAGAACAGCGTAATGATCTGCGTTATTTAACTAAAAAAATAACTATAGTAACAATTGGTTTTGCTAGCCTTTTGACACTGATGTTTTCTGTGTGTTTATCAATGTTTATCTCTCTGCAACCTACATGTTCTTTGATCTACAGTAATCAGGACTTTTACTTACCTCTTCATCAGCAGTCATTCACAATTCCGAGATCATCACCAAACGAAGGTATGTTTTTTAATAAAATTTATTATTTTTAACCTTCTAATTTTGAAAAATTGTGTTCGAGTTTTACAGGATCAGCCGTTTTAATTATTAAATTAAAAACAGCAATACGCTAGATACACTACCGGGACTGATTGCGACCACAACGCTCGGAGTTGTTAAAATTGTCACAATGCTTCTTCCGCTTAAGTGTCAATATACTGAAAGGAAGGTAAACAGCGAGTTTGATTCTATGAGAGTCAACGAAGCAAAAATGGGATATACTCATCGTAAATCACTCTCACAGTAAATTCAAGTAAAGAACTGAATCTTTAGGAAACTCAAAAAAAAAGGCTGCCAACATGAGATTCTTCATTGCTCTGCATGCTTGATGATCTATTGTTGCTTTGCGTATACATTTGTTTGCACGAGGGAAATCAGGGAAATCTTCTGAAAGAACATAAAAGCTAAATCTGTTTATTTTATTTCTGCCTTCTGTGTATTTTTCTCCAGGCGCCCTGACCTCAGTAACGTCATTGAATACCCAACATTTTCCTTGACAATGCCATCACCATTGTAGGTTTTGATACTTTCGTATGATTTTGCATGCACCATTGTCGAGTTGACTTGCGACTCGCGAAAAAGGCCTGGGGAAACCCTGATAATTGCTTCATTGAAGTTTAGTGTTATACATAAACCAGTTTTACCTCTTGTTTCATCTTATTGTTAGTGGTGTCTTTTTTGAAACTGATTATTTTATTAACCATGCTCTCTCCCCCTCTCTTCTTCTTGACTGTGTGGGGAGGCTGTTTTTTCTGAATGTGGCGATTCCTGATATGCATATTTCACCTTTTTTCAACGATCTGTCGTCAAATATTCACACCTCCATTTACGTTTTCAGGATGTTTATCAGAGTCAAGTGATTTACTCCTGGTGGGTAATGTCAGTTTATTCGAATATCTTTCTCACCACAAGAAGTTTGCGGGAAGAGAGTGGCTGTTTCGACTTTTGAGGAAGGAAGTATTTAGGCATGATCGTCATGGTGTGCTCTTAGAAGCTGGTATGGGATATGGGAAGTCGGCTCTTATGACCCACATTATCTGTGCGAACAATATTAGCATATACAGAGAAATAAGAGAACAATTAATAGCATTCCATGTTTGTAGATTCGATGTATTAATGTCAAAGCAGGTATATATATTTGTTTTTCGATTATTATCAATGATGGCAAGACAAATATCGAAGCTAAATGATCATATTAAGACCTGTCAACAAATTTTTGACAAGTCTTCATGTGAGGAAGATCCAAATGGCTGCTTAGATCATTGTGTTATTGTTCCTTTGAAAAACATACAATACACAGGGGAAAAACCTCTAGTCATCGCACTAGATGCTCTAGATGAATGTCATGATTCCTATAAGAATGAAAACCCTATATTTTTATTGCTTAAACACAGAATTCATCGGTTTCCGCAGTGGATCAAGTTCTTGATCACAAGTAGATTTGGTTTTGACATCCGGGAATTAGTGAATGATCTGGCTTTAATCCGGTTAGAAGATGATGACGAAAACAACAAAAACGATATTTTAATTTATTTCAAAGAATTTTTATCAAACACATCCACCAAAAACATTTTGTATGAAACTAACAATTTTCTAATTGCAACAAGCGTAAACGAGAACAACATTGACAATTTCATATTACCGAAAACATTAGACCGTTTTTATGATGAGCAATTCACTCGCGAGTTCGGTGAAGGGGTCCGGTCCGATTTTGACATTGCAAGATGTATTCTAGAAGTTTTGTGTTCACTATTTCAAGCACCAGAAGAGAAACTAATATTTAACATACTGTCATACTCGACTACCTATTCCGAAATGGCACTTAATAAAACATTGCAACGTTTGCATAACTTTCTCAGAATAATTGATGGCAAATACTTTTTGAGTCACTTGTCGGTAAAACAATGGCTTACTGATACAACTAATAAACAGTTCAATCTTAATATAAATAATGGTCACAAAATGAATGCAAGATATTTTCTCTCAAAGATACTCAATGATTCTGCCAGTGTTAATATCGTAGACTTGTGTATTCATGTCGGTCTTTCGCTAAATACAGAACTCAAAGAAGAATTCCTCAATCTTTCAAATATTAAACCTGCTATTCTTGAACACTCTGGTTTTGAGTATCCGGTTATTGAACTTGCCAAACGTATTGATAGTGTTGGCGTTATGAGCTTGCTAACATCTTTATTTAAAGACTTAGATAGAAAAGGTAGTAACAGTGCGACAGCAACATTTGTAGCCGCCTCCTATGGACACCTTGAGTCGATGAAAGCGCTGCTAAATAAAGGAGCTGATATCACTACACGAACGGACAGCTTCAAAGACATTATTAACCTAGATGTTGCGATTGAAGTTTCTTTTGAATATCAATACTGGGGATATGGTATACTAGATATTGCAGCACAAAACGGCCATTCTAATATTGTTGAATTCATACTTTCAAACAACGGCAAATTGTTCGATTACCCCATGACAAGATTGAATTCTATGATGTTGTTACCAATTCATTTAGCTTGTAAACGCGGTCATTTGGAAATTGTACAAAAATTGACTCAAACGTTTCAATGGATGTTGGACTGGCAGTGTCTTTATTACGCTTCGGAAATCGGTCATAGAAATATGGTCGAATTTATACTTAACAACAATGTCACTGATGAATGTCAGATATGCAAAGAGCACCTACACTGGATTCCTTATGATGCAGTTCGAGTACAGGGTCAGATTGTCCCAAGAAATACAAGTAACGAAAACTTTGTATTATTTGATGATTGGCTGAATATAACTTGCGAGTCTGCTTTGCACGTAGCTGTTCGTCGAGAAAGAAGTGATATAGTAAAGCTTTTAGTGAAGCAAAATACAAACGCTCTCAATTGTCATGATAGAGGTGGGCGAACGCCGGTAATATCCGCAGTGCAGTACGGACATCACGATATCGTAAAGGGTTTTCTCGAAAATGGTATTCTGAATTTTACTGAAAGTTGTGGCAAAGGGAATCATTTAAACGACTCGTTTCAACTGCACATAAATGAAATAAGAAAACTGCATGATTATTTTTGCGACGAAGGTATGCCACTTTTACATGTCGCCACAAGATTTGATCGTTATTTGCTATTTCAAGAGTTTACTAACTACAATGTAAGAATTAACTGGAATCTCCGAACTATAGAAGGATGTCATGTTTTCCATCAAGCAGCATGCCACTCTAGTATGAAAGTTTTGTTTTATTTTAAATCTCTCAATCTTATCGGTAAAAATTTGGAGTCATTTTATAAATGCCAAAATGGTTCAACACCACTGCAGTCAGCTATAGTATGTGGTTCGGTAGCAGCTACCGAATTTCTGTTAAAATACAGCAACTTTGATGAACAAGATACTGATATAAAATTTTCGTATCTCAAGCTGGCAGTCAGTGGCGATCTCAATGGAGATCTCATAGAAGATGTGAAAGAATTTGAGGACAATATAACCGTTATATCGCAAATGCTTATAATAGATGATGCAATATTACTTTACAAGGATAAAATGGGCAGAAATATTATTCATTATGCGTTAAGCAACGGCCATTTCGGTGTGCTTACATATTTTTTCTACCGATATTTCTATATTTCGCACGATCTTCTGATTGAAAAAGATGAAAAGCGAAAGACACCATTTCAGTATGCTATTGATTTAATGCCATCTAGACGAGAATTTCACATAAATGGAACAACTCCCTTTGGTTTACAGAATGAAAACATTATAATAAATGCAAAAACTCAGGAAGTTGCATCGCCCAAAGAATATTCTTTGATTACTGCTTTAAACTTCTTGGACAGATTTCGGAAAATGGATAGTTTTATTCATGGAAACACCTTAAAAACAATAATCAAGAAGCAATGTCTCCATGTTATCTCCCACATTTTGGTGAAATCAAAAACTGCGATATTTGAAAGCTCAACTTTGAGAGTCATACTGAAACATGACAAGAACGGACTTATTATGTTGTCATATTACATTATTTTTATCAGAAAAATGGTCGAAGCCCAACACTCGGGATTGACGGAGGAAATATTAAACATAGGTTATTCCCGGACATGCAGAACTTGTGATGAAGTGTTGAATAAATGTAAATTACATACTATTGCATTAACGTATTCTTTAATTTCAGATGTCATTTCAGCATTGAAAATTAAAGAACGTCATGATTTAATTCTGTCGGTATTCTTTCGGCAGTCTGATGTATTCGCAATGTCAACGTGTTACGACCAAGATGGGTTTAACGTGTTGGAAAGAGCAATACAGTCGGGATCACCATATATAGTCAGACATTTGCTTAGTCTGAAAGCTGAAAGTGATTTAGAAAAGGTACAATTAGTTGAAATGGGCTTGAGTACCCATAAATACAGAAATAGTGTTAATAAGTTTGTATACATGAGGATTTCAGATAAAGGAAACATATTTATTCATTTTATCACTCACGAAGAGTTAATTACAGTAATGAGACTGACAAATAACTTTCACAGAAGTTCATCAATGTACTTGAACATGTTAGGTCGTTCTAAGGACGTGTTAGCGTTCCTGATACAGAGCAGAAACGAATCCGACTGGCATATATATCAGCTAATAAAGGAGTTGTGGGTTGACATACCGCGAAATAAGGTATGCAATGAGCCGGTCACGAGGCGTTTTTCACTTGTTCACAGAATCGCATTTGAAGGCTATACACAAAGTTTAATGCTTATACAACAACTTTGGAGGAATGATGTTTTGAAGTGTTGCAATTTAGATAGATTTACTCCACTGTATCTTGCAATGGTCCAAAATTTCACGGATACAACTGATTACTTAGAAAACCAAGGTTTTCGATTAGTTCCGCCCAACAAACAGGCAGAATATTACCTACTGTCCAATCTTGTTTATCGATTTTTGTTTTCTAGAAAAGACATTCACTGCTTAGCTAAGGAACAACGAACTGTACATATTGAAAACGTATATGGACAAATCAAACTTTACAAGTGTCTAAGAAAAGTGTTTCGCATATTTGATTTCTCAATCAAGTCAAGAAGTCTTTATTCAGATTTAAAGTGGTTACGATTATATTTTACAATTAGTTCACAAGCGAACCTTTGGCAGAAAACGGATTTGCTTCGACTGAATTACGAACTCTACCTTATTCAAAAAAGTTGGTATCTTGATTTAATGTTGGCGAATGGTAATGGTGAAAACACTTTAGTGTCAAATGATAAAGCATATTTGTTTAACGTTGTTGAATTAGAAAAGAAAACGTGTGAATTCTTTAAAAAATCTGTTTCAAAATATGGTTTATTACTTCTAGAAAATCGTAATTGGTTTAAGGAAACCGCCCGTTTTAAGACGGTAATGAGTTTTCTTAAAGATAACACACGCTTTTCGGACTTGCTTGTAGAATATATTTCGAAATGGAAAAACTTTTTGTACGATGTGAAACATTATGCCTGGGGATTTCAAAATTGTTCAGATATTGTTTATGATTTGAATGAGAGAATGACTGATTTAGGTAGCGACAATATCATAAAAAAAATGAAAAGACTTTGGCAGAAATTTAGAATTCAAGTAATAATTCAGGCGTGGACAGAAGGTACATTTTTTCCATTTTCCACAAAATTACTTAAGCCTAGCAGTCATGAAGTGATCAACAAAATAGACGCTTTGTTTAGAACGTACAAAAATTATGATTATATTGATGTTTTGCATTATTCTAAGATGTATAAATCATCGAGTGCTTATATGAGCAAAAGTGTGTATGCCTACTCTGAATATACATCTGGTGTACACAAGGCTGCCCAATTTACAGTCTTCCGATTAAATGCTGCCAAATTGTTGGCTCAATATCTTGAGAGTATAAAATAATTCACCAATGAATATTGTTTTAGAACAGAATGGAAATGTTGGATTTTCGTGATGAAACTGTTTTAAAGATTTTTATGTAAATGTTTGCTTTGTTGTTTTTTTTTTTAAATCTTTTGTTATCGTTTAATAATTTCATCTAGTTTCGTTTTGCCTAATTTTCATATTAAAGAAATTCATGTGCATGTCTTTCAATGGACTATATAAGCGTTTGGCAGTGCAGACATCATGTGCGTTGATTTTGTTAACCCAAACACACCTTGTCAAGGGTTTACTCATATTTTTTTCCGCATACCGCCGATATTTTATCATTCTGTGCTCATCACCGTATCATTCTTACGCAATCTTTGAGAAAAGACAAGAGGTTAGTTCAGAAATAAGAATATTTTTCAATTGAATGGATATAATTAAGAGAGTTTGTCTACATCACGGAAGTTTTGAATGTTTCCTCTGTTTTAACTTGAAACTAATGAAAACACTTTTATATGAACGTAATCATTGCATTACAGAAAAACTTTTAAAACAAGGTTATCGGTATCACAAATTAAGGAAAACATTTTGCAAGTTTTATCGTCGGTACCCAGATCTAATTCATAAATACAGGTGCAGTTTAAAATCACTATTGCAACAAGGTATTTCACAGCCAGTTTTTTTATGGAGATTTAATCTATAAACTTAAGAAGATAAATGGCAATGTTAATTTCTCCCGGTTATTCGTAAAACCCATCTGTAAATTTAAAAAGAAAGGTTACCAACATGATATTTTACAGCGCTCTGCATGCCTGGTGATTAACCCTTCTACAGTTGATCATAATGCTTACCTCTTTGGTTGCACGACGGTGGCAGGGGTTTAAGAGTTTATGAAGGTTTATGGGGAAATCTTTTTTTAAAAGAACCTAGAAGCTCGATTTGTTTCTTTTATCCCTGTCATCGTGTTTTTGCTGATTTTACTCTAGGAGCTCTGGTCTCGGTAAGATCATTGAGAACCCGCCATTTGGCTTTGCAATGCTATTAGATTCTTATGTTTTATATGTTTGTGTGCAACATTGTTTAGCCAATAAGTGGGTTGGAGTTGTTTCACCAAGACAATTTGTGTTTGTTATGTGATATGAGAACCTGTTGGGGCAAGTGTGAGGTTGGTGCACCCTAGAACCTGGTTTAAACCCGCAGTGGCAATTTGCAAATGACCGTTCCAAGGCGGTAACCCCTCGGGTTCTCATTTTTGTTAATTGCGTTAAGCAACGGCCATTTCGGTGTGCTTACATATTTTTTTTACCGATATTTCTATATTTCGCACGATCTTCTGATTGAAAAAGATGAAAAGCGAAAGACACCATTGCAATATGCTATTGATTTAATGCCTCCTAGACGAGAATTTCACATAAATGGAACAACTGCTTTTGGTTTACAGAATGAAAACATTAAAATAAATGCAAATACTCAGGAAGTTGCATCGCCCAAGGAATATTCTTTGATTACTGCTTTAAACTTCTTGGACAGATTTCGGAAAATGGATAGTTTTATTGATGAAAACACCTTAAAAACAATAATCAAGAAGCAATGTCTCCATGTTATCTCCCACATTTTGGCGAAATCAAAAACTGCGATATTTGAAAGCTCAACTTTGAGAGTCATACTGAAACATGACAAGAACGGACTTATTATGCTGTCATATTACATTGTTTTTATCAGAAAAATGGCCGAAGCCCAATACTCAGGATTGACGGAGGAAATATTGAAAATAGGTTATTCCCGGACCTGCAAAACATGTGATGAAGTGTTAAATAAATGTTACTTACATAATATTGCATTAGCGTATTCTTTAATTTCGGAAGTCATTTCAGCTTTGAAAATTAAAATACTTCATGATTTAATTCTGTCGGCGTTCTTTCGTCAATCGGATGTAAAGACAATGTCAACATGTTACGACCAAGATGGGTTTAACGTGTTGGAAAGAGCAATACAGTCGGGATCACCATATATTGTGAAACATTTGCTTACGCTTAAAGCTGAAAGTGATTTGGAAAAGGTTCAATTGGTTGAAATGGGGTTGAGTGCGCATAAATATAGAAACGGTTTTAATAAGTTTTTATACATGAGGATTTCAGATAAAGGGAACATAATAATTTATTTTATCACTCACGAAGAGTTAATTACAGAAATGAGGCTGACAAATAACTTTCACAGAAGTTCATCAATGTACTTGAACATGTTAGGTCGTTCCAAAGACGTGTTAGCGTTCCTGATGCAAAGCAGAAACGAATCCGACTGGCATATATATCAGCTAATAAAGGAGTTTTGGGCTGACATACCACGAAATAAAGTATGCAATGAGCCTGTCTCGAGGCGTTTTTCACTTGTTCACAGAATCGCATTCGAAGGCTATACACAAAGTCTAATGCTAATACAACAACTTTGGGGAAGTGATGTTCTAAAGTGTTGCAATTTAGATAGATTTACTCCACTTTATCTTTCAATGGTACTAAACTTTACGGATACAACTTATTACCTAGAAAACCAAGGATTTCGTTTAGTTCCGCCTAACAAACAGGCAGAGTATTACCTGCTGTCCAATCTTGTTTATCGATTTTTGTTTTCTAGAAAAGAAGTTCGCTGCTTAGCTAAGGAACAAGCAGCATATATTAAAAGCGTTTATGGGCAAATCAAACTTTACAAGTGTCTAAGAAAAGTGTTTGAAATATTTGATTTTTCAACTTTGTCAAGAAGTTTTCATTCAGATTTAAAGTATTTACGATTGTTTTTTACAATTAGTACACAAGCAAACCTTTGGCAGAAAACGGCTTTTCTTCTATTGAATTACGAACTCTACCTTATTCAAAAAGGTTGGTATCTTGATGTTACCTTGTCGAATGTTGAAAGTGCAAACACTTTAGTGTCAAAAGATAAAGCACATTTGCTCAACCTTGTTGATTTAGAAAAGAAAACGTGTACATATTTAAAACAATCTGTTTCAAAATATGGTTTACTAATTCTTGAAAATCCTTATATGTTTAAGGATAACCCCCGTTTTAAAACGGTCATGCGTTTTCTTAAAGATAACACACGTTTCTCGGACTTTCTTCGAAAATATATTTCGATGTGGAAAAACTTTTTGTACGATACGAAAAATTATGCCTGGGGATTTCAAAATTGTTCAGAAATCGTATTTGACTTGGCCGAAGAAATGAACAGTTTATGTAGAGACAATATCTTTAATTAGATGAAACAACTTTGGTAGGAATTTAGAATCCAAGTAATAATTCAGGCGTGGACAGAAGGTACATTTTTTCCATTTTTCTACAAAATTACTTAAGCCTAGCAGCCATGAAGTGATCAACAAAATACACGCTTTGTTCAGAACGTACAGAAACTACCAGTATATTGATGTTTTGTATTATTCCAAGATGTACAAATCATCAGTTGCTTATCTGAGCAAAAACATGGATGCCTATTTTGAATATACATCTGGTGTACACAAGGCTGCTCAGTTTACAGTCTTTAAACTAAATGCTGCCAAATTGTTGGCACAATATCTTGAGAGTATAAGAAAGTTTACTAAACAATAATGTTTTATGTGAACGGAAATGTTGGGTCGCAATAATGAAACTGTTAAAGATTTTTTATGTATTTCACTGCATTGTTTTATAGTAAACTGTTACACATGACGGCGTATGAAAATGTTGTTTACTTTAATGGTTGTGCATTTTAATAGTTGTTGTATCATTTCACACACATACACACTTTCATCACTTGTACTCTGGAAAACCAGCTGATTGACAATCAGAATAACAAACTAGTACATCAATATAACTAGAAGAAAACGAGAAAGAGTAATAAAGAACAATTGTTCTACCCCTTGTCGGTTTTTAACAGTATAAAGAATCCAAATGATTTATTCTACTATTGTGTGTTTGTTAAAGGTAATTCAACTACTTTCGTCCATGTGCTTGTATTTTGTTTTCTGAATATGCAATAAATTCTTCAACTTTTATTTTTCCTGACAAGTATTTAACACTATCTATACGAGGTATACTTTCGTTACATTAGATAAGAAAGATAAAATTGGTAGTTATTATTCTAATAAGAATTTAATATATTGAACATTACTCAGCACAAAGTCAATAGTTGCTTTAAGTATATTGCTGTACTTGTTCTCCAAATGTAGTGTAGTACTATCAAATATATCTTGCCATTTTGTTTGGGATGAAATAATTTATTTTCCTCTGTTTTAATATTTTATTGTACAAATATTTGTTAATATGTTTGTTTGATGCTTTTTGTAAGTCAAATTTATACGCATATTTTTTTCAACTTCTCTAATTTTATACTTTGATGTTTTTCGAATCTAAGAAATAAGAACTTTACAATTTCGTTGTTCGTTTGGTTGAATACCACAAATGCGTTTCGTTTCTTCATAGGAGAAGAAACAAACGAATTGTTGCGAAAGTATATAATTTTCTAAGTATTTAATACTTTTTCAACTTGATAAAAAAAAGGTTACATGAACATGTTTATTTTAACGTTTTTCCAAATTCTTGTGAAAATAATATCTTTCAAAAATGTACTGTTAGTTTCAGGACTATGTTGCCATTGCTTTAAGAAAACTAATTAATTCTTTTTATTTTGGGCCGATATTATTGTTATAAGTAAATTTGCATTATTGTAGACAGATAATCCCCAAAGACTTAACCTTATGAGACGTCAAAACTGAACGTTTTTGGTACAATATTCAATATCGTTGTTTCGGAAATTCAGATAGATCCAGTTCTCAAGACTTTTTGTTATTTAATATTAATCCACTCACATGTCCAAAATTATCTGACAAATAAATAAGGGAAACATTACTGATTTTATCTCGTATTCGTTTATTTTTATACTCATTTATAATCGGAGTTTTTCCTACAAAGTTTTAGGGAAGTTATTAACATAGTGTAATAGATAAGTTGAGAGCGTACACCATGGCGAACTTTTTTAACCGGGACATGTGGCGGTTGTGGCAACATAAATTTTAGCATCTTCATAAAAATGTTACCCAATTTATAATTGAATTAAATGTTTAATTTGTTACCATTTTAATTACATTTCCTCAACTTTTTACAGATATTTGATACTTACTTTCTGTAAGATAGCATACTTTAAAAAAATAAATGTGAATGGAAAGATAAAATAAATATTTTGTCCCTAAATAATTGGATTTTCTTCTATCGTTTACTTGGTGTAAATGCGTCATACTCCATGTAATGTATATTTTGAAATTATTATGCTATGGACGGGTACTGCCTTATGCTGTTCAATTGATTTGGCTTAATTTATGTACAGTTTGAGGGATTAAGCTTTATTTACGTACATCTGAGCCATGAATCGAGCACTATGATGCACAGTATTGGGCAACCCCATGTTGATAGACCTAAGTGTCAACCCTTCAACAATGGAAATAATAACGGCCTCTTTCAAAACTGATCACAAAAATGTGACTCTTTTGAACATGCCGCACGAAAGAAGACCCCTGTTGGAGATTCGTTTCCCTGCAGTTCCGAAATGCCAGATAGAGCACAGTAAACAGCTGATCTATTTTTTACGAAAAATTTCACACATATTCCTATGATAGCCATCTAAAAATCGGTCAATGGTTACAGTCCTTTCCACTGTTGCATAAAAATAGTAAGTGCTTAAACGAGATCTTATCTCCATCATCACGGAGGGTAGGGAGTTTCACTCACCAGATGGTTAAACCAAACCAGTCGGTTTTAAAAGCTCCTTAGAGCTTATGTTATATTGTTATGTGCACCGACTTTTGTAAATAAAATTAACTTGACTTGACTTGACCACGGCAGTCTTTATTTGAGCATATCATTTGAGGGAGTCTTTCTCTCAATCATTTTACGGAACCTTAAGGTTTTATCATTAAAATATAAATAAACAAATAATAGATTTGGATACAGTATATGACTGTTAGGAAGGGCGCACAGCATTTCATTTCTTGAAACGTGATCAGTGTTTTATACATTGGATGACGTCAGACTTATACTTCCGCTTGTTTTGCACGTGCAACTTGTCAAAATTGTTGTCGACACAGAAATGCAGCAACAGTCGTCTTTTTCTCTGCAATTGTCCGAATTTACGGCCCCAAGTAAACACAGATTGGAGGATCTCGAGTTCCCTTTTTGTCCAGAGGCAACAAAATATGAAAAGCTGGCAAAAATCGGACAGGGAACATTTGGGTAAGAGATGGATAAGGTTTTATCAGTTTTTCAGTGTTTACTCATTACTCATACTTTTCAAAGATACAAAAAAGACAAAATAAAAATTGGTAGGTTTATGATATTTCAACTTCTTTTGTTTGAATGGTGATGCGACACATCTAGTATAGTGGACCCAACATTTCAGTAAAAAATAAAGGGCATTACTTGTGAGAAAGTTCTGGTAAGTCATGTCCCAATCAAAATTCAATACAAGTGAATTTAAATGGGTGCTACAGTACTGTGAATGTTTAATGTTACAAAATTTGCGTCCATCGTGCGTCCATCTATCGTGTATCGTGCGTCCGTTTAACGTGTATTGTGCGTCCGTCTTACGTGCATCATGCGTCCGTATATCGTGTATTGTGCATCGTGTGTCTTTAATTTTATCGTACAACGTGAATGAGATACTTACATATTCAATTAAGTCATTGAATTTCAACCATTCATCTTATATTTTCATAGCATTTTCAAATTTTTAGATATCTCGTACACAGATTATATGAATCAGCAGTATCGTTATCGTGCGTATACGGTGTATAGTGCGTCCGTCTATCGCGTATCGTGCGTCTGCAGGGCTTTTCATCCTTATATAACAGAGGCCGATATTCGGCCACTTCCCAATCCGAAAAAATATAGTTTTTTCCCAATTGTGGCAAAGTTTCTTCCCAAAATGCAAGACATGCAGTCTACAGTACAGCTCGGGTGTTTCCAACCAAAGTCTGCGCTACGCGGACTTGACTGCTCTAGTCCGCGCTGGCCCGCGTTCAGCCTCAATCCCCCGCGTTTTAACTCCGCGGACAGCCCCAGGCAGAAACTCCAAGTGTCTCGGCGTACTTTATCGCGGCAATGCGGGGGCCTTGCCTGTTAGGATTACTATTATTATCATCAAATTTGCTTCAATAAATGTATAAAGTCATGTCATAATTTACAAAATGTACATGTTTATTTATTTCAAGAAAATACCTTTTATTTTTCATTTCTACGTACTACGTTCTATGTCAAAGATAAATCAGTAATATTTATTACATTACTCTTTCACAGTATAGATTAAAACGAAAGTTCAATGATCACCGTCCAACAATCATTATGATGTACATGATAACTAACTAAAATTTGTTTGAAAGATAATTGTTTGTTTGGAATTTTTGTACTTGCAGACGGGGCTGAGCAAAAATACTAAAAATAATTAAACTACTTGAAAAATGCGAGTAGCTCATGTCATCTTCACCAAATCTCAATATAAGCGAATGTAAAATCATAGAACGTTATCAATTTCGGTAAAACTCTTTGACTGATACTTCATCTTTATTATCTGGATATTAGTGTTCTGTTTTGTTAACCTGTGAGTTGTGTTGTATTGATTATTATTTGGATAACTATTTCATCGAACCTGTAATTAATCTCGGACAGACAGGCTGGTCACAGTAAATGCCGTCCTGGCCAATCCAGCCTCCGACCTGATGCCATCTACGGACCTGTCAGACATTTCTTTCGGACAACTGTTGCAGTATGCTGTGTTGTAAAAATAGATTTAAAAACATGTGTAATACATTGTACATTCCAAATTGTATTTAAAATACATGTACTGACGTTACCATGAAATATATGTGTTTTGTTGTCAGGTGTTTTGGTTTATTTTATTGTGTTATTTACATGTTATGAGTTATGTGTGTGTAAATAAAATTGTGAAAGCTTTCTTTGTGTAGTAGCTTCGTTCATAATTTTCAATAAGATTCGCACACATTGACGTTACTTTTCGTGACACTGCATGCAACTTTCTTTCTATCAAACGCTTAACAAAGGCCTACTGTACACAGTACATGTTTATTATTATAAAATTCTCAATGAAATGGAGCTTGGCGGGTAATTTGCTGGTATTTACAATACAGCTTGAGTATAAAAGTTCATAGCTTTAGCGTATTCTTATTCGGATTTTTAGTCTTTTCTGTTTTTATCTTTTAATTTTTTCTGAAAATTTAAATGGAAGAACAAAATAATATTGTTTTAAAATTAAATTAATACTGAGCTGATGTTATTGTACAAGCGAAAACATAATTCTGCAGTAATTTAATAACAACATAAAGTAAAAAATTTTAACATAAGGTTTAAAATTCATCAATTTGAAAACGTAAACAAAGTAATGTAACGAAGGAAGTTATAAATAATGTACCTGAAAAACAACAAAGTTAACATAAACAAACGAAACGAACAAACATAACTTAACACATCGTGAAAAATTATACCAGCCTCATAATGTACCTGAAAAAAGAAAATAAATATTATGACA
Organism: Corbicula japonica; assembly: GCA_038501625.1. Taxonomy (NCBI): domain Eukaryota; kingdom Metazoa; phylum Mollusca; class Bivalvia; order Venerida; family Cyrenidae; genus Corbicula; species Corbicula japonica. The sequence continues at coordinate 325,419 of JAZAYU010000304.1, forward strand.
ATTGTACGAAATAGTAGCGATATTAATAACGCCGCGTTCCACCGGCATACTACGCGGAGTTCCTCCGCGTCATGTTTTGTACAGATAAGCTGTCCCCCTAGTCCGCGCGGGCAATCCCCGCGTTTTTACGCGGAGAAAATACGCGTTAAACGAGTTGGGTCCGCGGAGGGCGCGAGGAAAATGTAAAAAACTCCCGAGCTGTACTGTACGCGAAAACTTTTTTCCCTTCACAGGACATTGCGACAGGTAAACACCAAAATTTTACCAGTCGTAACAAATTTTTGCCAGTCGCAATTTTGTCGACTGTATTTTGTGCCATGGACATAAAATATTTATTTAAATTGCAGTTGTATTATAAATATATGTATTTACTATATCTAGCTTTAAGTAATAGATATTTTAACATATTATTTTCATATATTTTAGATTTTTAAATAATAACAACTGTAACCAAGTACCTTGTGTAATGCTGAAAGGTTGTTAAATGTATTGATATTGTACATTTGCTTATGCCCATGCTTGAAAAAATATGTCTTATATAAAATTTTCTTACCTACCACTTCTTAAAGCCATAAAACACACCTCTTTTTCAAATGTGCCAAAGTCATCTAGAGATTTTCTTTCATGATAGTGTTGCAATTAACACATAATCAAATTAATTCATAACCCTTCAATGATGGTAAAAGTTTTATCACTACCACCAAAGCAGAGATTAATAATTTGATACGTGCTTTTTTTATTCATTTGTCCCTACAAAAGTCCGAGATCGTAATCTCCTTGCGTCATAATTCAATGATTTTGCATTTACATCGTATCATGAGTGCATCTTAAGACTTAAGCCGAAACCTTAATCTATCTGCTTCCGTAATTCTTCAATGAAATCATCGGCAGATCAAAAAGATTAAATATTTTTATCAGTTCGTCTAACGTTGTCCGCCATGATTGTTTACTACGGCGATTTGAATTATGGGAATTATAGCGACCTTGGCCCGAAAGCTTTTCGAATATTTCCGGAAACGTCACGTTCTGGGGTTTACATTTAGTGACACACGGATAAAAGCGTGCAGAAAAATCATGATATTTCAGTTAAAATAGCACTGGACATGAAACTGAAAGTAAATTTTCCAAAAATGAAACGGTGCTAGATGTTATTTTGTACCAGACATTGTGTCCGACAATAACAGAAGTTTTCGTCGGTCAACAAGCAAAATTACCGGACATGTCCAGCTGACCGACGGACATTCGCACTGACTAGACATGGTTTCCCAATATCTTAGAAATCGCCCCTAGAGTAGTTTAAAAATCAATCAATTTGTTTACATTGTTATTTGAAGAAACGTTTGTCTGGTATCAACATTTTTGTCGTACTATAGCCGAAAAACACATGGTACCCGTGATATGCAAAACCAGTCTAATCCTTAAGTTCTGATAGACTCTTACTCAGTCATACGTTCTGAAAGTCTGGATTTTATTCCATTTCAGGGGAGGTAAATCGGTGTTTATTTCCGGTTGCAGACAAATCTCATAACGGAAAATATTACTGCAAATTGCTGAAACGTAACAAAAACCAAAAGTTGTTATTTGACTAGGGAGTAAAAAAACCAAAAATTCGATCGATTGGGTGCAACGTCTACCAAGGAAATCCCTAGTATTTCAAACGTGGCTATAAAAGTGCTATAAAAATTAAACTAATGTTAAAAATGCTTATTTCTTTAATAATTTGTACTCCAGTACCCCTTATTTCAATAAATTTTGTGTTCCCAAAATGAACAATCAGCACGCATAAATTTCCCAAAATGAACAATTATCGCGCATAAATTTCCCAATTTGAAAGGCCAGGGCCTCTTCCCAATTTCCTGATGAAAAGCCCTGGACTGTCTATCGTTTATTGTGCGTCCGTTTTTCGTGTATCGTGCGTTTCGTTTGTAACCTTAAACGTTCACAGTACTGTATTACTTCAAAGCCCCACTTCTCTCATGCAAACAATTGTGCAACTGTGCATTTTGTGTTTTGACATTGGGGTCCACTAAACTAGATTTTACCCCCAGGGGTCTACACTGGACAAACAACAAGTGTGTTGTTTTGATAGACTGGAGTTGTAATCAGTCCACAAGGCTTTTATCAAAATCTTGAGAATATGACCCATACCACTGGAATCAAGAATTAGGGGTTTGTTTTGCATATTTGGTGAATAAAAAAAGTTGCAATTCAAAGGTAAGCCATTTTGCAGCACAGAAATTTCACAGGCATATTTAAAGTGTTAAAATCGTTTTATTCTCACTTTTGTTTGCAGCTTAAAAAAATTGCCTGGTAAATTTTTAACATTTCACCATCTAAATGATATAGGCAATTTTATTGGTCGGCATTCTAAAGAATATCCAATCAACTTTGACGATTTAAATTATCTCAGTACAGGAAAAAAATTGAAAGTAGAGCGGGGGCGGGTATTACCGAAAAGGTGTCTTATTCCGAACATAATTTTCAAATAAAATTTACATTTGTTTTTCGTAAGATAAACTTGTATGTGAGGTGAAATATGATGCCAATATACTTTCATATAATATTTGACTTGTTTATAAGTTCGATTGCACGCTAGTTTCAAATTAATTGAGTTTCAAAGGCAATCCCTGTTTTAGGTAAGTTAAGTTTATCAATTAGTTAATCCCAACATTCCAAAATCTTAAGTTTACAGAAAGTTAAAATATTTTAGTCTATATACAAGAGATTATGATTTTTAAAATATATTAACATGTATTTTTTGGGGGATACAACTTTAAGGGCCACAATAACACGTGATAAAAAGATAAGGGGTGTTCAGGAAAAGCTGTTCTTATCTATCATATGTGTCAAATTCCGACCAATATTATTTCATAATATACAGGTCCTCTTTAAAAGAAATAAAGCAAATTTATGATAGTATGTTAAACAAATACTGTATAGAATAAGATTTATTCTAAATAAAGAACAAGATTAACTTGATTAGGCCATCGTTAAAAAAATGTTTGTAGTTACGCGACCAACCAGTTAAAATAACCCCTTACCCCAAAACAATTTTGACCATCCTGAGAAATTTTTTTGGTCTATGTTTTTCTTTCCATTAAAAAATAAGATAAGCATTTTACTAAACACTCATAATCCATACTTTATAATTACATTCCAATTTTATCTCCAGTATCATATTTCAGAATTATTGCATCATCAACCAATTTAATCCAGCTAAAAATGTCAAATGCGACGTACACGCTTCTTGTAGATCAAACGATTTCATAGCATAGCCGACAAAACAACATGGTCTGGTTATGAGCCGACAATTTCTTTGAAGTTCAATTTTCATGTTCTCCTAGTTTTCATAATGATTGTGTGTCTGATGACTATTTGAATTTTGAAGGACTTTACATTGTACTTGGAATGTGAGTATTGTTTATTAAATTATGAAAAAATTTATAAGTTAATTAAATTGTCAGTTTAATCAATGAAATTTCCTATTGTTCTGTTGCTTTTCTAATGAATTTGTGGCACATATCTATTGTTTTATGTGTAAAATACAATTAAATCAACAGTTTAGGTGTTGTTTTTTTTTGTTTAAAGTTGCCTATTTTAAAAAAGTTATTTTATGTTCGGGAAATACACACACATGTGTTCCGATTTAGACATAATGGTCGGTAATACCTGAAAAACAGTGGGATATGTAAAAGTAACTTATGTCATGCTATATCATAGTTATGAATACAAGCTTTTCTTTAAAATTTGCTTTAAGACTTAAATTATCCATAAAAAACGGAAAATATACAGTTTTGGCATCTATTACCAAACAGTAAAATTTGTGGCTTAAGTGTTCAGTAATACCCGCCCCCGCTCTAGTTGAACTGATAGACGATCACTGGGCAAAATGGTAGTAATACACCAAATTATATGCTTAATTTAGATCTTATTTAACAAATTAGATCTCAATTCTGTTATGGGTCATGTAGTCATGGTATTGTTCTTAATCAGTATTTGAGAGGTTTATAGTGGATAAGGGCATCAAAAAATAGAATGTATCTGTACATACAATAGAATCTTTTGTGGATTGTTTTATTACTCATAACTGATTTTTTTTCACAAGATTTGACATTCAAATCAAACATATTTTTAGAAATTTAGACAATGCCTGACCTGCCAAAATGATTGAAACACACATGATTGTGATATTTTCTTACAGTTGGCTCTAATTGGACTGTTTGCACATATTCAGTGGATGTACTACTGCAACACAAGAAGTAACAACAAGAATGAGCTTGGTATTCACCACAATTTTAGCAACTTTGATAGTTTAATTGATGATAATTCATTTGCATTTTATTATCATGGTGCAGATCAGGATAAGGGATCAATTTTTAATAGAGGTAAATTTCCATCAACAGGCGCACATTGTAAAAAGTGGTGTTGTATAGAAAATTTTACTGGAAATCTATTTTTTGTTGTTGATTAGTGGTTGTTCTCTTTAGGTGTTCTTAGCACTGGTTTGTATTAGTATTTATTAATTATCTCATATTGGCCCAGCAATTTTCATGTTAGCCCAGCAATTTGTGTATCAGCCCAGTTTAGTCTTCATATGAATTTGATGGTTATAGTATGTCAATAAATAAAATTGACATTAATTAAGTGAATTCACATTGGCAATTTTATTTGGCCTTGGGCAGTCACATTAGCCCTTGGGCTTATATGAATAACCTTGGCCCAATAACAAGGCCAATATGAATTCACTTGATAAATAACATTAAAATATTGCATCTGCACACTTATCTTGTTTGTAGGATTGATAACCCCAAATAATGAAGGTTTCAAACTAACGCCCTATTTGTGTCCAATCTGTTGGACAGATCCGTCAGTGAATGCATACATTTTATGGAAAATACTGTATGAACTGCAGAAGCCAGAGATTATTTATAACTGGATATCATGATTGCCAAAATTTCAACCAAAATGCTGCTTCTGTTTTTTGTTCATGTTTAATTTTCTTTGCATCATTCTTACTGTTTATGGCAGTTTGCAGAAGAATGTTACTCAAGATAAAATAATGTAAATAATAAAACAAATAAAATAAATTTGAGCCAGTCACTAACTTAATTACCATTGTTAACCCTTGCCTCCATAGATACACCTTTAATGTGTGAGCGAACAGTTTAGATCCAGATCAGCTGGCACATCTGATCAAAATGCGACCAGTGCAGATCCTGATCAGATGGCTAAACTGGATCTACAGCGGTTGCACATGCGTAAAAATGCATATATATGGAGGAGAGGGTTAAAAACTTTGTGCTTCGTAACTACTTCCCTCAATTTTCAGCAAAAGTTTCTTGATTTTTGTTTTTATCCATTACTGGTACTCTATATATGAGCATTTTATTGTATGTTAGAACAGTGTAGATCCAGATCCATGCTATCCGATCAGGATCTGCACTGTTTGTTTTTTGGTAAGAAATAACATAGTAAATCAAAAAGCAAACTGTGTAGATCCTGAGCAGACAGCACATGATGTGTTGTTTTATTTATTATGATAAAATAAATGTCGGCTTATAAAAACTGTTCAAGAGGTGTAAAACAATGGTTTTTATTTTAGCAAAAAAAACTTGGTTAACAAAGTTATGGCCATGTCATGTTTCAGGGAGGTGTTTAAAGCCAGAGACAGAATAACGAAACAGGTGGTGGCCATGAAGAAGGTCCTCATGGAAAATGAAAAAGAGGGGGTAACAACTTAATCCTATAATCATGTTCTAAAATAACCATGTTGCTTTCATGTCCAAAGTGTGTGATATATGGTGATAATGTTCTTACCATGAAAACTGACACAAGTTGAACATTTCAGCTAAATTTATAATGTATAAACTATATATTGTCTGAAGTTCTTTAAAAAAAAATTAAATGTTAAACTGTGTTGGTTTCAACTCTAGGTCTCTGATTTAGTATAAAAACAACTATCTTACACTCCTAATAATATAATAGAAATAGTTTGACCAATGTAAATACATTAAAAAAACTTGTCAGAAAATTAGGTAAAGATACTATTGGAGAGTTGGTTATCAAAATTCTTTTGTGGAATTAAATTAACACAATTCTTTTTACCTGGAATGCCAAAGCTAGATATATATCACTAATGACTAACCCCTAGTGATAAAACTCGGGACTATTTGTTATTATTTCCCATGGAAGAAGTAAGGGTATATTGCTTTGCACACGTTGGTCGGTATGTCTGTAACCAAGCTTGTCCAGTCAATAACTAGACAATGATTTGACATTCAGTTCTCAGATTTGATAGGGAGGTTATTCATCACAAGTAGGTGACCTCTATTGATTTTTACAGGTCAAAGGTCAAGGCAAGGTGGGGGGGGGGGGGGGGCGCATTTGTGTTTTACAAACATCTCTTGTTTCATAATTTGTTTCCTAGGAAAATATTTGTATAATCAAGCATGCTGATAACTATGATGACTTTTTGTTCAGATTGCAGTGTTTTTGTCTTTTACAGTTTCCAATAACAGCTTTGCGGGAAATTCGCATCCTGAAGCTTCTTAACCATGATAACGTTGTGAGACTGATAGAAATATGCAGGACTAAAGGTAAGTGACACTGGGGGCTGGAGTCAGTGTATCAGTTATACATTAGACAGGAGGCCTAAAGAGCTCAAGTAAGAATAACAGTAATACCATAGGCAGGAAGCTTACAGAAAACAGAACTGTTATTATTTACTTCTCACCTAATACTCTTTGGCAACATGTTTGAGGGTCTTTATTTATTGAAGTTATAATTGTGTCCAGGTACAAATCTAGTAACTATCTGGGGAGAAGATGTGCTAGCGGACGGATAGCTCAGTCGGGAGAGAACTCCACCGGTTTGTCCGTCTGGCTGCACATTCTTTCTCACCCTGTGACATTTCTGCAATCTTTTTGTAAAATGGGAGAAAAATAAATTTAGTAAATTTTACTGAACTATTCAAGAATGTCAAATACTGTAACAAACAATACAGGTATGAATGTAATATGGTAATATGAAATATTATGTTTAGTGTATTTTAGCTTAAGCAGACAATTATATGATAACCAAGGTATTTGTTGCTTGGTTTCACCAGGAAGGGTTCTAGTTAAGCTATGGTACATACTTTTAAATGTTTCATTAAATAGTAAAACACTTGGCAGATGGTTTATTGACTACTGTTGACTAAATTACAGTAATATACATATGTGTAATCAGTAAGTCACTCAATAAAAAAGTTTTCCATCCATGTTTCAGCGAGTCAATACAACCGCTTCAAGAGTACCTTCTACCTGATATTTGAATTCTGTGAGCATGACCTGGCTGGGTTGCTTAGCAACATGAATGTCAAGTTCAACCTAGGGGAAATAAAAATGGTAAAATATTAAAAATGTATTTGTGTCGCCCTTTCGAAGAAATGGCGATAGATAGGGATAGCTTTGTCTGTTTGTCTGTCTGTCTGTCCATCCTTCCGTCACAAAATCTTAACTTTGGCTATAACTGCCATTTCTTAATATTTCTTCATGAAACTTTCAAATTGTATTGCAAAGGTCACATTTGATGGAGTAAGGCCCCTTTATGTACTTAGATTTTGACATGAAAACTTAACATTGGCTATAACTTTGCCATTTCTCAATATTTCTTCATGAAACTTTCAAATTATATTGCTTATGACAAAACGCTTGTGATGATGCCAAATTCTTTATGTCAAAGTCACATTTGATGGAGTTGGTATAAATATAGGCAGAGAAACTCTTCACTCCACGGGGTATGGCTGTTACCGATGGGAAAACAGTGTAGATCCAGATCATGTAGCACATCGGTCCCTTCTGATCAAGATTTTAATTGTTTGTTGTTAAATTTATTATGCTCGTCCGTCAGTCCGTCCATACGTCCTGATTCGTGTCAAGCCCATAACTTTTTATTTGAAGTTGGATTTTCAAATTATTTCACAGACATGATCACCATAATGAGACGACGTGTCACGTGCAACATTTGGATCGTACCTTGAAAGACTTGGTCACAGCATGATCTTGCACCAAAATCCTGTCCGGCCCATAACTTTGTTATTTCAAGTCAGATTTCAAAATTATTTCACAGAAATGATCACCATAATGAGACGACGTGTCACGTGCAACATTTGGGTCGCTACCTTGAAGGTCAAGGTCACAGCATGACCTTGAAGCAACATCCTGTCCGGCCCATAACTTTGTTATTTGAAATAGGATTTTAAAATTATTTCGCAGAAATGATCACCAAAATGAGACTATGTGTCACGCAACATTTTGGTCACTACCTTGAAGGTCAAGGTCACAGCATGACTTTGAAGCAATATTGTGTCCAATCTATAATTCTGTTAATTATAGTTGGATTTAAAAATTATTTCACAGAAATGATTACCATATCGAGGTCACTTGTCGCATGACCTTGAACCTAAATCATGTCCAGTTATTATGCTCCCCCCGAAATTCGGGGGAGCATATAGTTGTCGCTTTGTCCGTCCGTCCGTCCCGTTCGTCCGTCCGTTCGTCCGTCCGTCCGTCCGTCCGTCATAATATTGTCCGGACAATTACACAAAAACTATGAGAGGTATCAAGACTAAACTTCATAGGTAGTTAGATCTCGTTGAGGAGCAGTGCAGTGCACAAGAACTATAACTCTTGCTTTATTCATTTTTGAGTTATTGCCCTTTGAAATTTCTCATACTTACTTTTTGTCCGGGGCATATCTCCCAAAGTCTAAGAGTTATGAAGTTGAAACTTCATAAGTAGATAGATCTCAATGAGGAGCAGTGCAGTGCACAAGAACCATAACTCTTGCTTTATTCATTTTTGAGTTATTGCCCTTTGAAATTTCTCATACTTACTTTTTGTCCGGGGCATATCTCACAAAGTATAAGAGTTATGAAGTTGAAACTTCATAAGTAGATAGATCTCAATGAGGAGCAGTGCAGTGCACAAGAACCATAACTCTTGCTTTATTCATTTTTGAGTTATTGCCCTTTGAAATTTCTCATACTTACTTTTTGTCCGGGGCATATTTCACAAAGTATAAGAGTTATGAAGTTGAAACTTCATAAGTAGATAGATCTCAATGAGGAGCAGTGCAGTGCATAAGAACCATAACTCTTGCTTTATTCATTTTTGAGTTATTGCCCTTTCAAATTTCTCATACTTACTTTTTGTCTGGGGCATATCTCACAAAGTATAAGAGTTATGAAGTTGAACCTTCATAACTAGATAGATCTCAGGGAGGAGCAGTGCAGTGCACAAGAACCATAACTCTTGCTTTATTCATTTTTGAGTTATTGCCCTTTGAAATTTTTCATACTTCCTTTTTGTCCGGGGCATATCTCACAAAGTATAAGAGTTATGAAGTTGAAACTTCATAAGTAGATAGATCTCAATGATGAGCAGTGCAGTGCATAAGAACCATAACTCTTGCTTTTATTGATTTTTGATTTATTGCCCTTTGAAATTTCTCTTACTTATTTTTTGTCCAGGGCATATCACACAAAGTAATAATAAAGAGTTATGAACTTGAAACTTCATAAGTAGAATGAATTCGTTGAGGAGCAGTGCAGCACACAAGAACCATAACTCTTGCTTTATTCATTATAGAGTTAATGCCCTTTGAAATTTACCATACTTACTTTTTGTCCGGGGCATATCTCACAAAGTATAAGAGTTAGGAAGTTGAAACTTCATAAGTAGATAGATCTCAATGAGGAGCAGTGCAGTGCACAAGAACCATAAATCTTGCTTTATTGATTTTTTATTTATTTCCCTTTGAAATTTCTCTTACTTAGTTTTATCTGGTGCATATCTCACAAAGTATAAAAGTTTCTGAACTTGAAACTTCATAAGTAGAATGATCTCAATGCGGAGCAGTGCAATGCACAAGAACCATAACTCTTGCTTTATTCATTTTTGAGTTAGTGCCCTTTGAAATTTCTCATTTTTTTTGTCTTATTTTTGTACAATATTGTAAAATGCTTTCTGTTTGAATCGTAAAGGAAACTTTCAAATACAATATCTTTCTTACAAATTCTTCCTGTTCTAACAAAAAAGTATTTGTGACAAAGCGGCGTTGGGGAGCATAACCCGTCTCTGACGGCTCTTGTTTATAGTTGGATTATAAAATTACCTGATTTCATAGCACTACACTATTTTCAAAATTAACCTCAATAGTTATACAACTTACTGTTTTTGTGACAAAGTACGCATTAGGGGAGCATCACCCGTCTTTGACGGTTTCTTGTTAGTTTATTATACCCCCGCATACGAAGTATAGGGGGTATATAGGAGTCATAATCCGGTCGGTTGGTTGGTTGGTTGGTTGGTTGGTTGGGCGGTCTGTCTGTGGCACTTACAGCGTCAATAGTTTTCAAGATATCGACTTGAAACTTTAAACATATGTTCGTGAGTACATTTGGGCGAACTATTTTTTTTTATTATGTGGATCAGTCCATTATTTTTCGGAGGGGAGCATGATTTCACAAAATCTTGTGACGAGAACTACTTCTACAGTTTTTATGCCCCCGCCATGTAATGGCGGAAGGGCATATAGTGTTCACCCTGGCTGTGTGTTAGTGTGTGTGTCAGTGTGTGTGTATGTTCGAAAATCTTGTCAGCTCTGTAACTTTGTTATTTCTTATTGGATTTTAAAATAACTTGGTATGAATGTTCACCATATCAAGGTGGTGTGTCGCGTACAATTACCCATGCCTGTAGGTCCAAGGTCAAGGTCACTGTTACTAAAAATAGAATTTGCTTGTCCGGGCTGAAACTTCCTTATGAATGGAGGGATTTCAAAACAACTTGGCACAAATGTTCACCATGATAAGGCGGTGTGTCGCGTACAAAACCCATGCCTGTAGGTCCAAGGTCAAGGTCACTGTTACTAAAATTAGAATTTTGTTGGAAAAATCTTGTCCGCTCTGTAACTTTGTTATTTCTTATTGGATTTTAAAATAACTTGGTATGAATGTTCACCATATCAAGGTGGTGTGTCACGTACAATACCCATGCCTGTAGGTCCAAGGTCAAGGTCACTGTTACTTAAAATAGAATTTTCTTGTCCGGGCTGAAACTTCCTTATGAATGGAGGGATTTCAAAATAACTTGGCACAAATGTTCAGCATGATTAGGCGGTGTGTCGCGTACAACACCCATGCCTGTAGGTCCAAGGTCAAGGTCACTGTTATTAAAAATAGAATTTTGTTATAAAAATCTTGTCTGCTCTGTTACTTTGTTATTTCTTATTGGATTTTAAAATAACTTGGTATAAATGTTCATTATATCAAGACGATGTGTTGTGTTCTATACCCATGCCTGTAGGTCCAAGGTCAAGGTCACTGTTACAAAAAATTGAAATTTCTTGTACTGGCTATAACTTCATTATTAACAGAGTGATTTCAAAATAATTTGGCACAAATGTTCACAATGACAAGGCGTTGTGTTGTGTACAATTCCCATGCCTGTATGTCCAAGTTCAAGGTCACTATTACTAAAACCAAAATTTTCTTGTCTGGGCTGTGAGTTTGTTATTACTTATTGGATTTTAAAATAACTTGGTATAAATGTTCACCATGACAAACATGCATAGCGGGGGCATCCGTGTCCTATGGACACATTTCTAGTTAAGATATTGACTTGAAACTTGATACATATGTTCAGCATGAAGAGTAGATGTGTGTGACATATTTTTCGTGTGGATTAGTCCATTATTTTTTGCAGGGGACATGATTTAACAAAATCGTGTTATGCAAACTTCTAAATCTTGTGATGCGAACTACTTCTACAGTTTTCAAGATATTGACTTGAAACTTGATACATATGTTCGGCATGAAGTGTAGATGTGCGTGACATATTTTTCGTGTGGATCAGTCCATTATTTTTTGCAGGGGACATGATTTAACAAAATCGTGTTAAGCAAACTTCTACACTTACTACGTCAACAGTTTTGAAGATATCAACTTGAAACTTTTAACATATGTTCGTAAGTACATTTGCGCGAATTTTTTTTTTCTCATGTGGATCAGTCCATTATTTTTCAGAGGGGAGCACGATTTAAAAAAATCTTGTGACACGAACTACTTCTACAGTTTTTAAGATATTGACATGAAACTTGATACATATGTTCGACATGAAGTGTAGATGTGCGTGACATATTTTTCGTGTGGATTAGTCCATTAGTTTTTGCAGGGGACATGATTTAACAAAATCGTGTTATGCAAACTTCTAAATCTTGTGACGAGAACTACTTCTACAGTTTTTAAGATATTGACTTGAAACTTGATACATTTGTCAGCATGAAGTGTAGATGTGCATGACATATTTTTCGTGTGGATTAGTCCATTATTTTTTGCAGGGGACATGATTTAACAAAATCGTGTTATGCAAACTTCTACACTTACTACGTCAACAGTTTTCAAGATATCAACTTGAAACTTAAAACATGTGTTCGTTAGTACATTTGCGCAATTTTTTTTTCTCATGTAGATCAGTCAATTATTTTTCGGAAGGGAGCATGATTCAACAAAATTTTGTGACACGAACTACTTCTACAGTTTTTAAGATATTGACTTGAAACTTTATACATGTGTTCGGCATGAAGTATAGATGTGCATGACATATTTTTCGTGTGGAACAGTCCATTATTTTTTGCAGGGGACATGATTTAACAAAATCGTGTTATGCAAACTTCTACAGTTTTCAAGATATAAGACTTTTAACTAAAATTGTATGTTCTGCATGAAGTGCGCATGTAAGCGACATATTTTTTTGTGGATCAGTCCATTATTTTTTGGAGGGGAGCATTATTTAACAAAATCTTTTATTTAAAATCTTATGACGCAAACTACTTCTCCAGTTTTCAAACTTTAAACATACATTTGTGAGTAGATTTCCATGACATACTTTGTTTCATGTGGATCAGTCCATTATTTTTTAGCAGGGGAGTATGATTCAACAAAATCTTGTGACATGAACTACTTCTACAGTTTTTAAGATATTGACTTGAAACTTTAAACATACGTTTGGCATGAAATGTAGATGTGCGTGACATATTTTTCATGTGGATCAGTCCATTATTTTTTGCAGGGGACATGATTTAACAAAATCGTGTTATGCAAACTTCAACACTTGCTTCGTCAACAGTTTTCAAGATATCGACTAGAAACTTTAAACATATGTTCATGAGTACATTGCGCAAATTTTTTTTCTGATGTGGATCAGTCCATTATTTTACGGAAGGGAGCATGATTCAACAAAATCTTGTGACGCTCACTTCTTCTACAGTTTTTAAGATATTGACTTGAAACTTTATACATGTGTTCCGCATGAAGTGTAGATATGCGTGACAAATTTTCGTGTTGATCAGTCCATTATTTTTTGCAGGGGACATGATTTAACAAAATCGTGTTATGCAAACTTCTACAGTTTTCAAGATATAAGACTTTAAACTAAAATATTGTATGTTCTGCATGAAGTGCGCATGTAAGCGACATATTTTTTTGTGGATCATTCCATTATTTTTTGGAGGGGAGCATTATTTAACAAAATCTTTTATTTAAAATCTTATGATGCAAACTACTTCTCAAGTTTTCAAACTTTAAACATACGTTTGAGAGTAGTTTTCCGTGACATACTTTGTTTCATGTGGATCAGTCCATTAATTTTTTAGCAGGGGAGCATGATTCAACAAAATCTTTGTGACACGAACTACTTCTACAGTTTTTAAGATATTAACTTGAAACTTATGTTCAGCATGAAGTGTAGATGTGCGTGACATATTTTTTGTGTGGATCAGTCGATTATTTTTTTGCAGGGAACATGATTTAATAAAATCGTGTTATGCAAACTTCTACAGTTTTCAAGAATGATATCGACTTGAAACTGAAATCATATGTTCTGCATGAAGTGCGCATGTTAGTGACATATTTTTATGGATCAGTCCATTTTTGGTTGGAGGGGAGCATTATTTAACAAAATCTTATGACACAAACTACTTCTCCAGTTTTCAAACTTTTAACATACGTTCGTGATTAGATTTCCATGACATTTTTTTTTTTCATTTGGATCAGTCCATTATTTTTTAGAAGGGGAGCACGATTCAACAAAACCTTGTGACGTCAACTACTTTTACAGTTTACCCAAGTCGCTATTTTTAAACACAACTTTTCAATCTTTTGCTTTACACGCACGTGGCGTTAGCAATAGCTCACCAAATGACATCATTATTCTTATCCCTCTCGAAAGAATAACAACATGTGCCCAGGTGAAGGTCGAGTAGCTGTGTGCGTATCAACAGATTGTAAAAAAATACTCAGAAGATGCTCGATTGTTTTTTTCCGACACAGAGACAGCGTAGTAAGTAATATGTATGTAATTATCATGCAACTGAAATGGACTTGTATCGGTAGGCAGATATAGTCCTACAATTGGTTTCGTTAGCATTAGCTCTCCAAATGACGTCATTATTCTTATCCCTCTCGGAAGAATAACAACATGTGCCCGGGTGAATGTCGTGTAGCTGTGTGCGTAAATTTAAATACAGATTGTAAAACAATACTCAGAAGATGTTCGATTGTTTTTTTTCTTACGCAGAGACGGCGTAGTAAGTAATATGTATGTAATTATCATGCAACTGAAATGGCCTTGTATCGGTAGGCGGATATAGTCCTACGTTTGATTTTCTAAAATTGTTATGCCGCGAGAAAATTTAATCTCGGATTACACAAAATGAAAGTAGGTCTACATCAGAATATGCCGTCCAATGATGTACTTTGGAAACTAAAATGCGCAAAAATTATGTACATACTTTGTATTGGAGATATTTATTATAAAAAAAACAACAAACAACAGCAGAAATAAACAACTACCGTCAATTTCATAATTATTGAAAATATTCTTGAAGTTCTATAATTTTTGTTTATGGAGAATTTTCACTGAATTGAGAGGCACAGTTGATTAAGATAAATGACAATAAATGATAAACCCATGCCTCCAGATGTCTTAATTTTGTGTTTCAAAAAAGCTCAAATGCACTTAAGAAATGGCTTCCCAATGGTATATAAATTGCTATCTTCCAGAAGCTTCGGGGGCTTCGACCCCCTTGTCCCCCACCAGGGCTTTGCCCTGGACCTACCGGAGCCCTAGCGGCCCCCTGGACCCCCAGCAAATTTTCAGGATTTCAATTATTTTTCAACTTTCACCCATGAAAGATGCAAACATCATTTCTGTACACTCTGACAAAGCAGTATTGCGGGGGTATTAATCACCTTCAGTGATAGCTCTAGTTTCTGACCTAGAAGCAAACAAGTGTAGATCCATATCAGATGGTGTGGATATGCTGGCTAATCTGGATCTATATTGTTCGCACATGTGATAAAACTTGTTTCTATGGAGTAAAGGTTTGATATTAAATTTGATTGGTAGAGGAAGGCTTATTGCATATTTTTATATGCCATTCAAAGACAGAACATATTATGGAAACACCCATGGTGTGGGGTAAGCTGCGTTCATTGAGGTCCGCTGTCTTATGCAAACAGTTGTTGTCCTATCCTCATGAAACATGGATAAAATGTTAATAGGCTTAATATCTTGGCCATGTTTGATAACCAGCCAAATCACTTTAGCCACTTCAGAGTAATGGTCCTTAAATTACACAAGAAATGGAAATTTGCCTTGCTCTAACTCGAACAGTTGTTGTCCGATCTGAAACTTGGGAAAAATGTTCATGGGCATATTATCTCAGCCAAGATTGATAGTCCATGAAATTGCTTCAGCCACTTAAGAGTTTTGGCTCTTTGATCATACAAAAAATAGCAAATTTGCATTGTTTGCTCTCTATATCAAACAGTTGTTGTCTGATCATTAACCTTTGGGAAAATGTTTATGGGCATAATATCTTGACCAAGTTCTATAACCAGCCAGCATTTAAATGCCCTGTAACTTTCTATTAATGTGGCTGGTTCTCAAATCCATTATAATAGTACATGGTTCCTGTGATATAATTGACACCACTGCAAATACCCCATAATTCTTTTATATTAAACTGGCTGGTTATCAAATTCATAAATGGTTATAATGATTCCTGCAACTTAATACACATACACCTCCTGTCAACCATTTACCAAAATTTTCAACTGAAATATTTTGTGACACTTTGTTATGGTATAAATTACCATAAGCCAGTGACAAATGAACATTCAGATAATTTAATTATTTGATATATAAGCTTGAACAAGTTTTACTTGTTAATATGTAATTATTCATCTTTCATTCCTTTTGTTTGTCAATCTGTATTTAAGAATACTTACTAAATGTTCACATAATTTTTAGCTTTACAAAATTAGTGTTAGATAGGGTGTAAAATATATATCTCAGAAGAAGGCTGATTTTTGGCAAGTGAAGACCCACGTTACCCAGCACATTGCTACTGTTAGATCAGAGTCTGTCTCTGTTGCTGTTAGAACCATTACACTGGGGGGAATCGCGCACAACCGTTACCGCTGGTGAAGCGAGAAAATTGTTCTGCAAGCATCCGGTGACGGTACTGCAGATGTTTATTTTGACTCGGAAAGGTAGGTGGTCAGCTTTGACTCGTTTTTGTTATTATATTAAGCAATTCTTTGAAAAACGGGGAACGTGATTCGATGCGTGTTGGATTTATCTTCACGCTTGTATAATATAAGACCAAAATACGCAAACATGGTTGAGTTATGACGATCATTCCGCCTCTGAAATGAGCAAAATTTAATGTGAGGTGAAGCTTTTTTCGATTTTCGAGCAATATTTAGTTGTATTTTCGTCCTGTATCACTGCAAGAACAAAGTATTTGTTGCGTTTTGTATTCCCTGTGACTGGTTTAAATTTGTATGCTTTTTTAAGGAAAATGCTGGCTAAAATTTTACGGTAGCGGTTGCGCTACTGGTGTGACGGTTGTGCATAAGAACACTGACTGGGATCACACGTTTAATGCACTTTTATCTGTTCGTTCACAGCATTATTTTTAAACAAAATCGCAAAGATCGGCAAATAAGAAAGTTCAAAAAGGATGCCGAATGAATAGCTGATAATACTGACTTGTTTACTTACCTTTTACATAATGTGAGCAGTATGCACTAGAAACACAACTCGACATGTGCACACATTGTGTTTAAGTGTATGCTTTTTTCTAAAACGTGTCTTTCTTATTTACATTAAATATGTATATGACATATAAAATACACCTTAAAGTAACTAAACATCGACGCAGGTGGGCGAATGCTAGGGAGGGAAAGTATCTACACACTTGAACCATCCCTTATTTGTTTCAATTTTCCCTTAATTTAGTCTTTTAAGCACGATGATCGGTTGACACAGTAATGATACATGGCATAGAAGATTATTTCGAACCGTATTATGTTCCCGACAAAACCAAAGATAACGACTTTGAAGTGTTCGTCTATGACAAAACACACCTTGAAAGTAATTTATGAAAATGTTTATGTTTAGATCGAGTTGGCGGCCTGGGAAAAGGTGTCTTTAAGTTCGCCAAACGTATTAAATCCTACTTTGTTGGAAGTTAATGAGAAAGGAAAGATTGTTGACCAAATGAAAGAAAGTTTAGCAAGGAATATGGTTAGTGAAGATGTTGAGATGTTAATGAGAACACAGCTTTGAAAGGGCTTAAATATTTTGCTTTCTTTGGAAATGGTGAGGCTCCAGGTGTTCTAATGCTTATATTTCTTTTTCTTCGATAAGAACCGCGCATGCACAGTGACAGGCGCAACCCCTTCTTGTTTTTGAACGGCATGTCTACAAAAAAGCAAAATATATTTAATATAATGGATGGCGAACTAATTGGTGGATAGTTAACAACCGATCATCGTGCTTAAAAGACTAAATTAGGTGAAATGGAAACAAATAAGGGATGGTGCAAGTGTGTAGATACTTTCCCTCCCTAGCATTCGCCCACCTGCGTCGATGTTCAGTTACTTTAAGGTGTATTTAATAAATCATATACATATTGAATGTAAATAACAAAGACACGTTTTAGAAAAAAGCATACACTTAAACACAATGTCTGCACATGTCAAGTTGTGTTTCTAGTACATACTGCTCACATTATGTAAAAGGTAAGTAAACAAGTCAGTATTATCAGCTATTCATTCGGCATCCTTTTTTAACTTTCTTATATGCCGATCTTTGCGATTTTGTTTAAAAATAATGCTGTGAACGAACCGGTAAAAGTGCATTAAACGTGTGATCCCAGTCAGACTGTTCTTATGCACAACCGTCACACCAGTAGCGCAACCGCTACTGTAAAATTTTGGCCAGCATTTTCCTTAAAAAAGCATTTAAATTAAAACCAGTCACAGGGAATACAAAACGCAACAAATACTTTGTTCTTGCAGTGATACAGGACGAAAATATAACTAAATATTGCTCGAAAATCGAAAAAAGCTTCACCTCACATTAAATTTTGCTCATTTCAGAGGCGGAATGATCGTCATAACTCAACCGTGTTTGCGTATTTTGGTCTCATATTATACAAGCGTGCAGATAAATCCAACACGCATCGAATCACGTTCCCCGTTTTTCAAAGAATTGCTTAATATTATAACAAAAACGAGTCAAAGCTGACCACCTACCTTACCGGGTCAAAATAAACATCTGCAGTACTGTCACCGGAAACTTGCAGAACAATTTTCTCGCTTCACCAGCGGTAACGATTGTGCGCGATTCACCCCCCCCCCCCCCCGTGCATTAGTTTCTACAGATGACAAAATAAACCATTAACTGTGATAAAACTCTATACATTGCCAATCTATAGTTTAAGGAACTTTAACATTGAAAATAAGTGTAACATATGCGTGTAAATATTTTGGCTTAACTTCTTCATTTGAACAGTATGTCATTTCTCTGATAGTCTTTAGTACAATCAAGCTATCATCTGACAGCTCATGTTAACATTGGTAACTAAGATTCTTACATCAAGACATCATGTTGTTTGTGTTGTATACATGCAGGTTGTGAAGCAATTACTTGAGGGACTGTATTTCCTACACATGAACAAGATCCTTCACCGAGATATCAAGGCTGCCAACATCCTCATCACCAAGAATGGCATCCTCAAGCTGGCTGACTTTGGTCTGGCCAGGTCACTCAATCATCTACACAAGTACACTAACAGGGTTGTCACATTATGGTACCGTCCTCCAGAACTGCTGTTAGGTGAGAGAAACTATGGACCTCCTATAGATATATGGGGAGCTGGCTGTATTATGGCAGAAATGTGGACTCGCACCCCGATAATGCAAGGGAAAACTGAGCAGCATCAGCTACATCTGATAAGCCAGCTGTGTGGGTCAGTTCGCACGGAGGTCTGGCCTGGGTGTGAGAAGCTAGAACTTTTCCGTCAGATGGAAATCCCAGAAGGTCACAAGAGAAAGGTCAAAGAGCGACTGAAGCCTTATGTCAAGGACCAGTTTGCCTTGGACCTGTTAGACAAAATGTTAACACTTGACCCAGCCAAGAGGATTGATGTAGACAGTGCTTTAATGCATGATTTCTTCTATGAAGATCCCAAACCACAAGACTTACTTCATACCTTATCTCAGCATTGTACATCAATGTTTGAGTTCTTGGCCCCTCCACGTAGGCCACAACAAGCTCAGGCCATGGTCCAGAAAACAACACAGAACATGGGTCAGCATTTTGAAAGGGTTTTCTGAAGAAGCTGATGCAGTCATACTGACATTTACTGAAATCAGTTGAACCAAGAGTGTGGTTGATATGTTTCTAGCAGGAAAAGTCTAATCCCATAGATTTCAATCAGATAAAGAGCACCCTACTCCTGTTAATAAGCATTTTTATCAATAATTTAACTCTAATTGTCAGTCGGCTGCCGTTTTCTCAAATATTCAAAGACAAATTTACCGTTTCAAATAAAATTTGTATTCGAATGTATTCAAATATTTAATAAAATGGCAGCAGATTGATAATGGAGGTTAAATGTGGATGAAAATGCCTTTTAACAAGTACGGTGCTCTTTATCTGATCAAAATCGGTTCAGTAATTACTTTGAAATAAGCAAAAACTTACCTGAAGCGAGTGATTTTGTATGTGCACAACATTCAAAAAGTCACATGGTATAGCCATCCTGATCTTCTATTGGCCCAGCAATTCTTGTATTGGTCCAGTTTTGTCTTTATTTGAATTGACATTTATTCTGTGATTTAATAAAATTGTCATTAATCAAGTGACTTCACATTGGCCATGATATTGGGCCTGGGGCAGTCATATAAGCCCCAGGCCAATATGACTACCCTTGACCAAATAACAAGGCCAATATGAATTCACTTGATTAATAACATTATAGTATATAATTACTGCTGATCTACCTAACTGAACCTAAGGGAACTCTATTTCTGGAATGTCTCTTTTGCCATAAATATCATTCTCATAAATACAATTCTTGCATACAATGTTGAGGCAGGTAGTGTGTCTTTGTTTAACTGTAATGACTAAAAAAGTAAGTTCATTGTCATCATGCTGCTTCTGTGTGGAAAGCATTGGTTTCATTGGCTCTATCTTTTTCACTATATGGGGAATAGAAGTCCAATCAATCATTAACAGAATTAAAGATATTTTATTTATTTAGATATTTTAGATATTTGGAAAAACAAGAATTTTTTCTTATTCAAATTGATAGGGTTTTCCCCATGCAAATCGTGCACAAGTTAAATAAAAGATGCCTAAGGTCTACAGATAATTTAAAGACATATTGTTTGTATTAGTTGTATGCAGAAGTATTATGTTGAAAATCAAACATCTGCAGAGGTTTAGAATGTTTTGTGTTTATATTTCAAACGTTTGTAATACATGTTGTTTTTTATGCCAACAGAAGAAGATGGTTGATTGCCTTAAAATAAATGATGGATTGTAAGTTTACTATTACCTTTATTTAAACAGTGGCTACCTCCATGCTAATTATAACTATGATAAGGTTATGTTTGATCATGAAATCAACTTAACAAACATTTTTTGTTTTTGGAATGTGTTTGTGTTTCAATGAAATTTTCAATAAAATTTGATATTAATGTATATATTTCGAACTTTGTTATCTTCCTTATTAAAAATGTTTTTGTGTTCTTATAAAACTTGTTATTATTTTATAAAATGTTAAACTTTCATGCCACACAAATCTGCAGGCGTATGGCGTTGCACTTTTCTGTAAAATTGATTGCAGGAATAATTCTCATTGATATGCACTACATAATCATAAATGAAACTTTGATATCAATAGCTTGCATGAGTGTGAGATGAATCAAAATCTTTTACAGAGGGTTAACTGTTTTGGCAGAGTTATGGCCCTTTCTTTATTTCAATAATAAAATTTAATGTCACAAACATTCATTATTTGGGGAATTTCAATCAAACTTGCATAGATGATCGGGGTGAATGTGTAAACTAATCATAAAGAAAGGATTTTTGTGTGTGTCAGTGTTTTACCAGAGTTATGGCCCTTTAGTGTTGTGAAGTCCTCTGTCACTGTTTCTTTTGGGGTTCAAAAAAATGAAATATGCATATCAGGAATGGTGACATCCAGAATACAAGCCTCCCAACACAGTCAAGCACCAAAAATGAAAAGAGAATGGTTTAATAAAAGGTCAAAAGTCGCAGTGCCCTCCATTTGAAAAATAAGTTTCAATCAAAATCGATGAAAAGGGAGACTTTTAAAGCCACAGAACATGACAAATATGAAAAATGCTAAGAAATGATTTGGCTTTTTGTTAACTCCTCAGTAAATGCATTAGATTACTCATTGTCGACATAAAATATTTTATGTGTCAAAATGTCTAATATCAAGATTACAATGACAACCTATTAAGAAAAGTTTTAAGTCATTAACAAAACTTGGCATGTTGATTACTTATGGTCAGTTGACCTTTACTGTGTGGCCTGCGATAGCAGATAGTCACAGGAATCCTATTGGTGGCAGCATCGTCAGGCAGCAGCGGTGGCAGCTTCCGGTAGTCCCCCAGCTATTATATGAAACTTAATGTTGCCTAAAACTTTGAAAGTCCTTGTTTTCTTAAGTAATACTTGGAATATATCATCTGCATGACAATACCATCTATGACAGCAAGAATGATAACTCTTGTTTCAATATTCTCTAATTTATGCCCCTTTCAAATTACTTTGTGAAAGTCCATGTCCAATTAACTAAATAACTGGAATATATTATCTGCATGCACAAAGCCATCTCTAACAATAACAATGATAACTCCTGTTTCACTACATTTTGAGTTATGTGCCATTCAAATTACTTTAATATGAAACTTAATGTTGCTGTAACTTTGAAAGTACTTATGCTATTAACTTTTTACTTGGAATATATCATATGCTTGAACAAAGCCATCTCTGACAAGATTGATAACTCCTGTTTTGTTTTTTTTTGAGTAATGACCCTTTCAAATTACTTTAATATGGAACTTAATGTTGCAGAAAAATGAAAGTCTTTGTCCTATTCGCATAAGGGTCCACTACACTCCTCATTGCAAGTTCATTGATAGAAAATGATTAAAATCTCCATTATGGCAAAATGCCGTTCAGTGAAACTTTGCACAAATTAATGCTGTTAAAGTATCTTTTTTTTAAATTTTACTTTCTTATGAAACTTTATGTTGCATATAACTTTGAAAGTACTGGTCCTATTTACTTGATACTTGTAACATATCTGCATGAACAAAGCCAAGGGTGACAATAAGAATGATAACTCCCTTTTCACTATTTTTTGAGACTTGACCCTTGCAAATGCAACTTTAACATGAAACTTACATAGAAATATTTTAACTGCATGATCAAAGCCAAAGGTGCAACAAAAAGGATAACTCCTGTTTCATTACTTTTTGAGTTATGCCCCTTTCATATGCAATTTAAGGCGACGCGTGTTCCGTGGAAAACCAAATTCTAATTGATTTTGGGGTCAAAGGTCAAGATAACACTAATACTGTAGAACTGATTTTATTCGAGTTAGTTTTATTTTCGCTAATATTCGCGAATCGCTTACCTAGCGAATTTATAAATACCGCGAATATAATTATGAGTTTCCATATATCCAACAATAAGTATATCCGAAAATAAACATTTTAAAATAGAACGGTTAATCACTTCAAACGAAACATATAATTCCTCTTTGGCCACCAAGCATTTATTATGCCCCCCTTCGAAGAAGCGGGGGTATATTGCTTTGCACATGTCGGTCGGTCGGTCGGTATGTCGGTCGGTATGTCGGTCGGTATGTCGGTCCGTAGACCACATCTTGTCCGATCAATAACTAGACAACGCTTTGTGATACAGTCCTTATATTTGGTGTGGAGGTTGGTCATGACCAGTAGAAGACCCCTATTGATTTTGGGGTCAGTAGGTCAAAGGTCAAGGTCACAGTGGCCTTGACCACAAAAACCTTGTCCGATCAATAACTAGACAACGCTTTGTGATGCAGTCCTCATATTTGGTGTGGAGGTTGGTCATGACCAGTAGAAGACCCCTATTGATTTTGGGGTCAGTAGGTCAAAGGTCAAGGTCACAGTGGCCTTGACCACAAAAACCTTGTCCGATCAATAACTAGACAACGCTTTGTGATACAGTCCTCATATTTGGTGTGGAGGTTGGTCATGACCAGTAGAAGACCCCTATTGATTTTGGGGTCAGTAGGTCAAAGGTCAAGGTCACAGTGGCCTTGACCACAAAAACCTTGTCCGATCAATAACTAGACAACGCTTTGTGATACAGTCCTCATATTTGGTATGGAGGTTGGTCATGACCAATAGAAGAACCCTATTGATTTTAGGATCAGTAGGTCAAAGGTCAAGGTCACAGTGGCCTTTGCATACAAAAACGTTGTCCGATCAATAACTAGACAACGCTTTGTGATACAGACCTCATATTTGGTGTGGAAGTTGGTCGTGACCAGTAGAAGACCCCTATTGGTTTTGGGGTCAGTAGGTCAAAGGTCAAGGTCACGGTGGCCTTGACAACAAAAAACCTTGTTCGATCAATAACTAGACAACGTTTTTATGTTTATTTGTATAATAAAATAAAATACTTCTCAGTGTAAAGTTGTGATTATTTTTCCCCATGACAATTTCAAGTAAAGATATATATTAATGATCCATAACATTAATTTTAAACTATTTCAATATATGCCGTGTCATAAATAGGCACTGATTATCACTCACTTGTGTTTATTAAATGCTTTGGTTTCGTATGGATGGTCACTAAAGCCTGCACATTACCGGAATTGACATAACACTAGAGCTACTATATCTCCGCCAATAGCGAATATTTGATTTAAATTACAATAAAATCCTTTGTGTTAGACTAGGTTAATCTACACGCGCTTATGTTTGTCGAGGTAAATGTAATCCTCTCATTGGATGACCTGGTTATTGATATATAGGAGTTCCACCGTCTTGTAAATTGCTTTCATGACTGGTACCCTTCATTGCTAAAGCTTACAAAAGTCTCTAAATTTCCAAAAATTTAAATTCAATGCTAATAGATATCACTTGCACGTCAGGGGGGGGGGCATTTGTGTTTGACAAACACCTCTTGTTTGATTTAATCATTTAAATAAATTTGGCAAAAATATAAACGACTGACGATGTCGCGAATTAATAAATACGTGAATAAGGAAAATAACTGACTTGACAATAATCGCGAAAATTTGACCTCGCGAAATTAAAGCGTTTTATACAGTATTCGATATGGGAGTGTTTTTGTTTAATAATGGCAGTAAGGTCTACGAAAAAGTAACCAAACTAAGTATGTAGATTGTTCATAGTTGTCATGGTGAAATTTTTTTTATCAAAATCTGAATACAAGAGTTTTTTCTTTAAAATCTTCTATTCATTTTCTTTTTCAAGTAAGCCGTTTATAGTATTAACTTGAAATACAAAATATTTCACCTTCATCAACACAGCTTCAGGGCGGGTAATCAAACTGCACCTTACCATGCATTTTGTAAACAAAAGTCCGCCATCTTGGATGAAAATTGGTAAGTTTTTTACTTTTACTCATTTAATAAATAACTCGTAAAATTGAGATATACCTAAGAACCTGCTACACATTTTTCCGAATCTTTTGGTACCTGGATGGAATATACACTCCAAGTGGAAAACAAGTTACCTCGGTCATGGAAACTGAATCGGCGAGAAATGAGCAAGAATTTTTAGGGTAAAGTGCAGGTAAATTTGTCATTTTGTATGTTTTTGCCAAGAAAGGTAGTTTTGTCTGTAATCACACGAAAAATTGAATTCCATTTTAAATTTCATGTCCCAAGACAACTTTTTTAGTCAAAGAAAACACTATTTCGCAGCAAAATGAGCAAATATCCTTTATGGGAAAGTGCAGTTCTGAAAATTAAATGATAAAGTGCAGTTGACTTTTTTCCTCAACTAAACAGAAAACATCGCCGTCGTATTTCCCTGACTTATATGACCATATAAACACATGTCCGACACGTAATCAATTAAAGAAATAAAATGTAACATTAAGGAGACTCCTCAATATCAAATTCCGGCTTAAAACATGTAATGTTTTGATCCGCTCCTCTGATCTTTCTCTTGTTCAACGGCGAACGAAAAACTCCGGGCTTGCGTATTTTTTATTGAATTCTTATAGCTGGTACAAAAACATCGTTTGTGTCAAAATAAAAAAAGTAATATTGGCAGTGAAACAGCTTTTGCCTCCATATATTTTATTGTATTCCGCCATATTGTTTTGAATTGTCGGGAAATGCATAAAGTCAATCGCCTTATTTGCTCACTGGTATTTTCAGGGTTTACTGAAATCTTTACAGAGAATGATTGTTGAACGTTTTATGTTAAAAGTAATAAAATTATTCTGAATTGTAAAAAAATAACGAATCTGCAGTCCATCTAAGCTATTTAGAAGAGACGTCACTTAGATGAAAACACGACGTCAAACGTGTACTTTTGAGGCTCAGTGGAAAGAGTGCCGTTTGAAAATAAATGAGCCCCATTTATTAAATTCCAATATTTTCTATATATCTATTGTTCGAAGGTTTTGCAGTATAATCAAACAATTATAAGGTTTCTTGAATAGATATACATGTGAGGATACATTGACGGTCTGAGTGTCGTGTTATCCCACTTCTGCGGTTCAAGTAAAATACACTTAGATCGGCAATATATCCTCATACCTCTTTCAAAAACCAAATGACCTAACAATATTAACTATTAAACACAATTTCTTATTTGCTCCATGTTTTGCATGATGTATGTGTTGCCCACCTGAACTAACACAATGTATACGGTTTTAACAAATCAATCAAGTATTATGTATGTACATTTTATTATAATACTTAACATTTGTGTATGCGTAGGCTACTAGAAGTAAAATGTACACAAGCAGTTGTGAAACAATTCCAACATCTTTTTATGTGTTTATGCTTACAGCCTTATATTATATATAAAGGTCTATAAATAGGCGAACTATAAGATTTAAGGACGTGAACAAAGCAATGTCTGTTTTATATTGCAATGGTCAAAAACTCTTTGGAACTTTGTAGCGAGGAACGAATATACAATTTAAAAATATATGCTTTTTACGTTTAATCAGGAAGAACTAGACATTCCTAGGTGAATACAGTATGATCGCCGGCGAAGCGTCCTACTGGACTCGATTCCATTGATATCTAATTAAGAATCTGACAGCCCATTGCCACTATGTTCGATTTTGCATTACGCGTTTCACTTTTGTGTGTTTAATACTTTAAAATGGACATTATTAACCTATGTCTTCTCAGTTCGGTTTCATCCCTAAAACCTTTACCGCAACACTTGTACGGAAACGCCTTCTGATGGATGGCCTTGCAATGGACACGCAATTCGGCACGTGTATTGAATGGCGCTCCACAATGTTCACATATGTTGTTCATGATCTGAAACACATGGAACCTAGATACTGTCAATTATGCGTTTTTAACTAGATTAAAGAGCGATTTCCAGGTAATTTCAGCATACGAAACTATCTGTGTTGGTCTCCTAAATATCTATAATGGTTAAGTTTAATTAAGAATATTTTCAATATTTTACAATCAGGCACCGATCGTTAAAGCAAAAGCTGTTTCACTGCCAATATTACTTTTTTATTTTGACTCAAACGATTTTTTTTGTACCAGGTTAATTAATTCAATAAAAATACGCAAGCCCGGAGTTTTTCGTTGGCAGGTGACAACTGAACAAGCCAAAGTTCAGAGGATCGGATCGAAACATTACATGTTTTAAGCCGGAATTTGATATTGAGGAGTCTCCTTAATGTTACATTTTATTTCTTTAATTGATTACGTGTCGGACATGTGTTTATATGGTCATATAAGTCAGGGAAATACGACGGCGATGTTTTCTGTTTAGTTGAGGAAAAAAGTCCTTGACCTTTGACCTACTGACCCCAAAACCAATAGGGGTCTTCTACTGGTCACGACCAACTTCCACACCAAATATGAGGTCTGTATCACAAAGCGTTGTCTAGTTATTGATCGGACAACGTTTTTGTATGCAAAGGCCACTGTGACCTTGACCTTTGACCTACTGATCCTAAAATCAATAGGGTTCTTCTATTGGTCATGACCAACCTCCACACCAAATATGAGGACTGTATCACAAAGCGTTGTCTAGTTATTGATCGGACAAGGTTTTTGTGGTCAAGGCCACTGTGACCTTGACCTTTGACCTACTGACCCCAAAATCAATAGGGGTCTTCTACTGGTCATGACCAACCTCCACACCAAATATGAGGACTGTATCACAAAGCGTTGTCTAGTTATTGATCGGACAAGGTTTTTGTGGTCAAGGCCACTGTGACCTTGACCTTTGACCTACTGACCCCAAAATCAATAGGGTTCTTCTACTGGTCATGACCAACCTCCACACCAAATATGAGGACTGTATCACAAAGCGTTGTCTAGTTATTGATCGGACAAGGTTTTTGTGGTCAAGGCCACTGTGACCTTGACCTTTGACCTACTGACCCCAAAATCAATAGGGGTCTTCTACTGGTCATGACCAACCTCCACACCAAATATGAGGACTGTATCACAAAGCGTTGTCTAGTTATTGATCGGACAAGGTTTTTGTGGTCAAGGCCACTGTGACCTTGACCTTTGACCTACTGACCCCAAAATCAAGGGGTCTTCTACTGGTCATGACCAACCTCCACACCAAATATAAGGACTGTATCACAAAGCGTTGTCTAGTTATTGATCGGACAAGATGTGGTCTACGGACCGACATACCGACCGACATACCGACCGACCGACCGACATGTGCAAAGCAATATACCCCCGCTTCTTCGAAGGGGGGCATAATAAATGCTTGGTGGCCAAAGAGGAATTATATGTTTCGTTTGAAGTGATTAACCGTTCTATTTTAAAATGTTTATTTTCGGATATACTTATTGTTGGATATATGGAAACTCATAATTATATTCGCGGTATTTATAAATTCGCTAGGTAAGCGATTCGCGAATATTAGCGAAAATAAAACTAACTCGAATAAAATCAGTTCTACAGTATTAGTGTTATCTTGACCTTTGACCCCAAAATCAATTAGAATTTGGTTTTCCACGGAACACGCGTCGCCTTAAATTGCATATGAAAGGGGCATAACTCAAAAAGTAATGAAACAGGAGTTATCCTTTTTGTTGCACCTTTGGCTTTGATCATGCAGTTAAAATATTTCTATGTAAGTTTCATGTTAAAGTTGCATTTGCAAGGGTCAAGTCTCAAAAAATAGTGAAAAGGGAGTTATCATTCTTATTGTCACCCTTGGCTTTGTTCATGCAGATATGTTACAAGTATCAAGTAAATAGGACCAGTACTTTCAAAGTTATATGCAACATAAAGTTTCATAAGAAAGTAAAATTTAAAAAAAAGATACTTTAACAGCATTAATTTGTGCAAAGTTTCACTGAACGGCATTTTGCCATAATGGAGATTTTAATCATTTTCTATCAATGAACTTGCAATGAGGAGTGTAGTGGACCCTTATGCGAATAGGACAAAGACTTTCATTTTTATGCAACATTAAGTTCCATATTAAAGTAATTTGAAAGGGTCATTACTCAAAAAAAACAAAACAGGAGTTATCAATCTTGTCAGAGATGGCTTTGTTCAAGCATATGATATATTCCAAGTAAAAAGTTAATAGCATAAGTACTTTCAAAGTTACAGCAACATTAAGTTTCATATTAAAGTAATTTGAATGGCACATAACTCAAAATGTAGTGAAACAGGAGTTATCATTGTTATTGTTAGAGATGGCTTTGTGCATGCAGATAATATATTCCAGTTATTTAGTTAATTGGACATGGACTTTCACAAAGTAATTTGAAAGGGGCATAAATTTTCGGAAAAATGTGTAGCAGGTTCTTAGGTATATCTCAATTTTACGAGTTATTTATTAAATGAGTAAAAGTAAAAAAACTTACCAATTTTCATCCAAGATGGCGGACTTTTGTTTACAAAATGCATGGTAAGGTGCAGTTTGATTACCCGCCCTGAGCTTTGTCTGGTAACAAAAATGGTAACTTGATTATTTCTGAGTTATGGCCCCTTTCAAATAAATTCATCTTTAAAGATGATGTTGGTTGTAATTGAAAGATTACTTGAAATTGTGACATGAAGTATGAAAATGTATAAGAATTGAGCATAAATATATTTTTCCAACAAAAAAGAAAGCTCCCATACAAATATACAGTTATGATTCTTCAAGAAGAAAATAAACACATCATCTTGCAAGGCTTTTAGCTGAGAAAGTATGGGTACTGTTGCTATGAATTGGATGTGGATTATTAGCATTTCAGCTTTAATTAGTATTCTCCCCGTTTTACTCTTTGATTAGTTAGAGTATATACCGAAATGAATTATGTTGAGAAAATTGATATTGTAGCTGACTAAAATAAAATGTATACACTAGATGAAAAGGGAACTTTGAAGACCCTCGACCACGACAAAATTAATATGAAAATATTGCAGGCTCGGTTTAATTGAGCCTGTTCATGTGCAGTTATGGAAATGCTATTACAGCCCACGCCGCCTAGCCCCGGGTTAAGCGCAACTCAATATTTACACCAATAAACAGTACAATTTTGATCCATCCCAAACGATGGTATGCATATTGCGGTGAACATGGAACCTTCAATGCGGTATTTTCAGATTAATACCATGCCATGTTCAGCGGCGTATGGTCCCCAGATAAAAGAATGGGTTTGCCCTAAACGAGAAAACAATGAGCGGAACTAAACAGAATAGAATTTTGAGAGGGGATCTTAGAATATAAATCCTGCATATCACAGACAACGCCAAAGGCAAAATTTAAAAAGCAGGAAGTATATCCCTGGGGTGATTGAACAATATCCAAATTTATATTGCCTGTTATATTGAAACCACACATCTTTAAACTGGCCGAAATATTAAAAACAAAAGTAAATTTAGAAGTACTATTAACATAGTACATAAATATCGTGCTCGACGACCTTCAAAGGACGTAATTGATAACAGCACTGATTAAATGTACCGGGAGACACGGCACAAACAACAGAAGATAGTTGCAATACTTACGTTCTGGAAAAAATATGACATTGTGGTCTTTGACGGCATCTTTTATTAGAAGCACAGGTTCGATAACAAACGACAAACACCAAAACGATTTTTTATTATTTTTTTTATAAAGCTTGAGATACACAAATGTTTTTAAAAACATTCAAGAAAATAATGCACCCTATAAAAGAAAAGCGTAAGGGGAGAAACAACATTTTTGGTTAAAAAACTACAAACCCCTAGGATAGTGACAGCCATAAAACTCATACATGTATTATGATTATAAGCCATGTGGCAGATTAAAGCAACAGTTTAAACAACAAGTTTAGAAGAGGATAATGTCGGAATGCTTTAACAAAGTTTGATAAAACTTCATGGTTTCAGAGAAGATATTGTTTAAAGCAAATACTTGACGGAAGTAGGAAACACCAGACGCAATAGCTAACCATGAGACTTCGTCTTGCACGAACTAAAATATTTAAAAAAAACTTATGATTCAATCTAAATATACAGTAAAAAAACTATAAAACTTAAAAAAAAATACGATAAAACAAACACTCTACTTAAGATTCCTTTGTCTGATGTCAATTTGTCTCGTTTCTATATTAACCTCGCTAGAGGCTATGTACGAGTTAAAAACAACCGGTACAAAACAGAGAAAACTGAAATTAAAAAGTCTTATCCTTATTTGTTCAATACATAAAAGTTTTATCCAATTATCAATATACCGTGTTATATTTATTCAAATCTCATCAGTTTAAAATAAAACTACGTTGTTGTCAAAACTTTCTTTTATTCTATGTTATAACTGGTTTGGTACGTTGCACTTTGGCCAGTGGCGTAAGTGCACACTATGATTATGAACAATTCCTTTAGATGCGGAGTTAACAATGTCGACTCGGGAACTGTGACGTCCATCATGTGATCGCTGATGTAGCTGAGGTCAAGGACGTCGGTGAATCCTGGTCTGGTTCCTGCTATCACGCTGTACGACAGCGGAACGCCTCTGACTTTATCAAAGACGTTTGCCCAGTCCAGATGATATGTATTTCCGCTTCTGGTGATCGCAACAGCCCTTCCTAGAATTGTAAGTTATTCTGTAATAACTAAACATTCGAATAATACAACGATAATTTTAAAGACTGTTTGATGTGTGTAACTCAAATACGAGGGTTGTACAAAAAGTTCGCTGAAAAGAGCTGTCCATATCATATTACTCATGTGGGAATTTTAATCGATGTTTTGTGTTGCATTATTTTTTAGTTTGGATGTAAATAGAATTTTAAAGTATTTTCAATCGTGCTATTTTTCTTTACTGTTCTAGCTTATGTTTACTTGTGTAAAGAAATGTCATAATAACAATAGTTTGTGAACGTTTTACTTGACTAAATTTTGGCGTATGAGAGATTTTGATAATTTTCCCTTTTTTCGATGAAATTGCGATAACGACCTTAGACGGCCCTTTAAAATTTATGAACTTTTTAAATAGAAGTTTTTCTTGTTTTCCTGTCACGGTGTTCTGGATTTGACTACAGGTGCCCTTGTCTCGGTAAGGTCATTGAGTACCCACCATCTGCTTGACAATGCCAGTAGCTGTTTATGTTTGAGTGCATTTGCATGCAACATTAACGAGTTGATGGGTATGTTGGAGCTAAGTTACCAAGACAACTTGTTCTTGTTTGTTCATGTTTGAACCTGGTTGGGATAAGTGTGAGGTTGGCGAACCCTAGAACCTGGTTTCTAAAGATAAAATATCGCTTAAGATTTTTAATACCGTATTGCTTCAGACCTTTATGGTGATCTAACAATAGGAACATGCACTAAAATGGCTATAAATGCTTCATACACTGTCATCGACGGAAAGAGAACAAAAATAAACAAACACGAGGCTGCATGATCGATTCCCTTAACATCCAATTATCTCGAAATATGCAAAACTGAACAGTATGGCGTAGAAGTGCATTATGTGAACGCTGCTGTATTCCAAAGACACGTGCATATGCGCTGTTATTCTGTAGCATGATTACGATGCGTTTGCCTTAAAACGGTGTTACAAATTACTCTTATCTGCGAAAAAAATAAATGCCAAATTAAAAAAGCTCATTTTCACTTCTGTTACTCCATATTGTTAAACTAATCCTGTTTTTTACCTGTAAGAGCAGGTGCTGCCCCCACGACTAGCATCGAAGATCTAATGGCGTCACTGGTGTACAAACCCGAGTTGACCGCCCGAACCTCAGCCGTCAGGTTACCATCAGCAAGGTGTAGTCCTCTGTTTGCCGACATCTCTTTCTGTCCAGTACTTGTCCAGTCAACAATCGTAGTGTGTCCTCGTAGGAGTCGATACTCGAAGTGGTCAATTCCAGAGAGTTCTACAAATCCGTCCCACCAAAGCTGAATGTCAGATCGATTGGATTGCACTACAACACTAACGCTATCCGGAGTATCGTAGATGAAACAAGCATCGTTCAAAGGTACAAACGATACAGATGCAGATTGTGCGTTCGGCTTATAGAGAGATACAAACAGTGGCCTGGATGACAACTCTGTCGAGATTTCTACATTGTTGACACATTTTACGGTTAGGTAAATCATTTCACCGTGTTGAAGCAGCAACTGATTTGATGTACACGATGTCATTGACTGTGTGAGCCAAGTTGATAGGATGTCGGATAATCCCGGTTGATGACCTACCAAAAAGAAATTCATATGGTGTTCAACGCATGCAGAGTATTAGTTTAGGAAATGTCTGACATGAAATCGCGCGGAAAATTATTTTTATTACAGAAAGGTGACATTCAAATTTGTAATAAAACTAACCGAGTGAGCAGAAGCAGTACTTGATTCCTGTTTCACCATCCGATACTGTCCACGAACCCTCAACTACGGTAAGGTTTTTAAGAACACCGGTGTCATTGACTTGGATAGTGTGTATCTTAGCTGACAAGTCTGCTAGAAGTGGAGCGGTATGGTCCATGATGACAGGCTTGGCATAAAACACAGACTTCAGCTCGGCCCTATTTCCCGCAATCACTGTTACGTACACTGGCGTGCCGTGGGGGACTTCAGCCTGTATCAAACCTTGATTTAACGTGTGGCTGATTCTCATCAACGCTTTAATCTGGAATCCGCCTTTCGTCGTTCCGGCTCCCAATTCAACCTATAAAGTATGTTTCATTAAGTCAAATATATTACTAAATCTACTTTGCATCTGTGTGCAAATACCTTTTTTGTTTTCTAATAACTTTTTCTTAATAATATCAGCGTAATTAATTGTCAAATAATTAATTAATCCGGGGCTAGGTGGCGTGGGCAGTAATATGCAATCTCATTACTGCCCATGAACAGGCTCCATCAAACCGAGCCTGCAGTGTTTTCATATTTCATTGTCGTGTTCGGCGGTTTTCAAAGTTCCCTTTTCACCTAATTCAAAAAAATTTAACTGTGATGAACATTTTAAACTGTACTATCTAGATAAGTGTATATTATAGATGAACTGACTACCTTGTACAATGAACTTTCTTTGTCAACCACAAAGACGCTATACGATACAAAAGAACGTGAAATTTGTCGAACTACTACAGCCGCCTGTTTGTCCTCTACTAATGCAGTACATTCTTTCACAGACATATCAACGGTAATGTAACTGTCACTGTTTATGTCTACTGAGGCATTAAGGGTTTCTGTGGCTGATGACAGGAACTGGTACCCAAACTCTATCAAACCATCGTGGTTCTTCACTGTTGGAAGCTGGATGTGAAATCTGTTCATATGTAAGACAAGTTCTGGATTTCTATCAGTAGTCTGCAGATGTCCGGAAATCATATAGATATTATCCCCAGAAACATTAATTCTGGTCATTACTGCTTTTATTTTATCGCCATCAAACACTTCGTGAATTTCACTAATATCTGTGAAATTGATACATCTTAGACCCTTTGGAGCAGTATGATCAATTGTAACTTTATCAGAAACGACAACTTTACTGAAATGTCCAGCATTATCCTTGGCTTGTATTGTACCACGGTATGCATTTCCATGTTCCAATGTAAGGTTCTTAAAAGTATAACTTGTCCGCAGTTCCGCATTTGTCAAAGATTCCGAAATGTTACTTTCATGTCCATCTTCAATAACTGCAATGTAGTAATCTTTTATTCCAGAGAACGCATCCTGAAATCCATGCCACGAAAACCCCAGGGAATCGCTGCTGGACTGGAATGCCTTGTTGCGATGTCTTTTTGTGTTAAACATTGTTCCAGCGACAGGCGTATCCATGTCAACAACAAACCCATCAGATATGGCGGTTGTGTGCAAACCAACATTGTTATAGGCTGTGACGGTGAAGAAGTACTTGGTTCCATGATTCAAGGTCAAGTTCTTCATTGTTATGTTCGTTTCTAATCCAACTTCTTTTCGCATTATAATATCGTCAGCTGCAAAACAATTAATAAAAATATATACAATTATCTCTCAGTTAGAGTGTTGGTAGAAAATTTTAAAGAAAATTCCATAGAAAGCTTCTCATTGCAAGTACTTACAATTTAATGCAGTCCCCATGGATACGGTGTAGTGTGTTATAGCGCCCTGTTGTTCAGAGAAAACCCCATTCCAACAAGCAGTTATCGTATCCATCCAGTCAATGATATCAAAATCACCATTACATTCCTCGTTAGAATCTAAGATAGTCCGGCCACGTCGAACAGTCGGAAAAGTTTGATCAACAGCTATAGGATTTGATGTGTATGTTGAAAACATGTCTGAAGCGAACCACGCTCTCACGTATATGACATATTCCTCCCCATGCAACAACGACCTATTTACAGGTAAACAATATATGAATTCGGTCCGGAGTCCGATGTCTTGCCATGGTTCTTCATTTTTCCAATCGAATATTCCCTCACCGATAGGCTGGCCTTTAAGCCCAATGCTCCACTCGTATCGTACAATATTTGATAAAATATCACTTTCGTTTATTCTGTTTTCAGACCAATGTCCCGCAAGGCATGCCGAAGATGCAGTTATCGTTTGTGGTTGGTGTGCTAAACCAGTCTTTACTCTTATAACAGGAATATCGTACTCGCTTAAAGTCGCGTTGAGTTCTGTACAATTTTTCCTTGGTTCCATTAAAGAACACGGTTTTCCAATTACAGCACAGGTGCAATCTTTGTTGCAGAAATGAACGTCGCATGAGTGCTTTTGTGACTCTAGAGAACCTCTTAACTCGGAAATAATGTTCGTCTTAACTTCAGAAAGAGCATTTACTGTAACTCGTGCAACAGAGCTATTCAAACCAACTTTATTTTCTGCCCAAATCGACAGAATAATCTCATCATCTGGCTTTATAGGCTCCTTCAACATGAAATGGTAAAATGTTGTATTTGAAGGAACAGCAGCTACACCTTCTGTGAGTTCGGAACCACTATATGTTCTGCCGACTGTTATATAATACATTGCAATGTCTGACTCCTGGTCGTGGAATCCATACCAGCTTAGAGACACATTGGCTTTTAACCAGCTTGTAGAATCATTGTAGTTGTTCCACATCATTGGTGGTTTAAATCCGCCAAGATGAGGCGGTGTTGAATCAATAAATAAGCTGTCACTTTGAGCACTGTTGCATAGACCTGCCGCATTGCAACTTGTCACCACTGCGTTATATGTATCTCCATTATGGAGCCAGTTTTTACCGTCCAGATTTATAGTCATGGTATTTTCTAAGCCAATCTTTGTGTGCTCAACGGGTGTGTGTCCTTCACGATGAGTAAACAATGTCACCTCGTGGTTAGAAATCGGACTTTCTTCATCGTAAAATTTCCATGCTAGTCTTAGAATTGAGTTTTCCCATTGACCTTGCTTATAAGGTAAGCTGTTGTAATCCACAATGAAAACTGGCGTCTGAGTCAAGACGGGAGGAGTGTTGTCGACACGGAAGCTGTCAGATGTTTGTGATACATTCATGCCTACTTTATTGTATACTGTTACCGTAGCATAAATATCCGATTGAGTTGGCAGGCTCAAATTAGTTAGAATGATATTGGTCTGTAAGAGGCAGTTGAAGTTTGGTAAAAGGTCACAGCTAGCCGATGTTGTACCGAGGCATACATCATACTTTTCTATTCCTGACTGGGGATCCTCAAATCCTGCCCAGCGCACATGGACTGATGAACTGTATTCAAAATACATATATGTTAGCACTTTATTTGTATTATATTGAACATGTAAATTTTTAATGTTTTATTTAAACAACATTTTGAATGAGTTCCTTTTATGTGCTGTAACGTAAAAAAAGAAATATATGAAATATATGCATATCAGGAATCGCCACACTCACAAAACACAGCCTCCCCACGAAGCGAAAAAGAAGAGAGAGAGAGAGAGAGAGAGAGAGAGAGAGAGAGAGAGAGAGAGAGAGAGAGAGCATGTTTGTTGTATAAGTATTTCAATTCAAAAGGACGCCACAAACAATTAACGAAAAAGAGAACCTTTGGGGATACCGCCTTGGAAAGGTCAGTGGAAAAACAAATTGCCACTAGGGTTTTAAACCAGGTTCTAGGGTGCACCAACGTCACACTTGCCCCAACAGGTTCTCGTATCACAAAACAAGTACAAGTTGTCTTCGTGAAATAACTCCAACCCACACATCAGCTCAACAATGTTTAACTAAAAATAATCATATCATTATATAACAATGGTTAGCAAGTTGTTCACCTCTGAACAACAACTTTATCAACTGTATTAGGAAAATGCAAACTATGTAACACGTTGTTATTATGCAGACATACATTTTGATTTGACAAGAATTTGTTATTGCACCAAAATGAAGAAAAGACGGCTAGATAATATAACTGAATATTTTCGGGTAAGTAAGACAAATAATTACGTCTGAGACTGAAATTTCTGGTGTATGTCATCTGATCCAATCCGAACAAGACCCTGTATCGGCGGGGAGTTGTCGAGTGTAACCCCGTCGGAGACTCGGGCTTGGCACAGACCCGCCCTGTTGCACGATTCTACCGTTATGTAGTACGTTTCTCCAACGGCAAACCCGGCATGCCACTCAAATTCTTGAATTAAATAACAAATTTATATTAGAAATTATAAAGTCAGAGGGTTGCATGTATCTTCCTCTTTACTTCAGTGTTGTAACCACAGCATTGTGTGCAACCCACGTACTGACAAAAATGTTAAAATCAAAGAGTTAGTTAATTCTGAACAGTCAGATTACAGTTTAGTAGTCCGTGTGTTACTGGTATATGCTGTTAGTTATATATGAAATTCATTATTGTCAGTTGTAAAATTGATTTACATACAAATTGTATTGTTAGTGAAAGTAGTAAAGTACAATAACAAATTTGTCTTTTTTATTGAGTTATTTTCCAAGTTACACAGTTTGGACAAGAGGGTTCAGAAAGACGGAGTGTGATAGATTATTCAAGACGGTGCACAAAAGGCATGTTTTCATTAAATTAGTAATGACAGGCGATGAAAACATGAAAACAATGAAAGAAAATGTCGGAGATGGGTCTCATGCAAACAAAAACAATGTCACACACTACTGGTGGCTATAACAAATAATTTCTGAAAAATATCAAATGTCTTCAGCTTCATATGCGAATAACTTTAAAATTATTTTAAAACGAGTAATAACGCACGCAACTGTTTTTGCGTCATGTAGTAACCTTTGTGAAGCGAATAAACAGATTATGTGCAGATAACATGGCGTTAAGGATTTAAGTTGGGCTAATGCCATTTGCTTAATTTTAATTTATAACGGGATTTACCTACAT
Organism: Corbicula japonica; assembly: GCA_038501625.1. NCBI lineage: Eukaryota > Metazoa > Mollusca > Bivalvia > Venerida > Cyrenidae > Corbicula > Corbicula japonica. The sequence goes on from JAZAYU010000304.1 coordinate 363,833, forward strand.
GAAAGAATAAAACTATGTTATAAAACATAAGTTGCTAAAAATCATTGACACATGAGGTTAAAGAAGTTTTAAGAATTGACCAATTCTGGGCAACCAATTGGAAGTTACAAAGAGTTTGAAAGACTTGAACCAATATTAAAAGACAAACAGACATACAGAATTTCGGACTGATACACAATCAAACCATTATCCTGGATTTGGTGTTCAATATTGCGTAAAATCAGTAAAAAAAATTGATTTAATACAATTTTAAATTTTCCGTCTGGCCTTTACCTTCAATCAGTCCAACATCAACCATAGGTTCTACGTCATCTTGGTAAGGGTCGGTTCCGAGACCAACTCGATAATATGCCAGTCCACTGTGTTCATCTGAGAAACCTTTCCAGTGGCCAAGTATTCTGCTGGTATCTATCTGGAAGTCTGTATCTTTCTGTAACGTATAATACTTGCAATTACATCACATCGCATATTCACTTGTCTTACTTATTATAGAGGTAAGTATGTTCTCTTGCAGAAGTCTGGAAGTTGTAATTAGATACGATGATTTTTTCGGATTAGTCATTAACAGGGTTATCCCCTTCCTTTAATTCTCTTATCAGACAGTGTAAAACATCCTTACTTAAGTGTAAAACTCATACAACCTCACCTTCTCCCTTTATTGGTGTTGTCTGATTTGTTGTATTAGTCGACTGGTTAAAGCAATTGGTAATGAAAACCAATGATAAGCCTGTACATCTTGATTATCGCTTAAAAGGTTCAAAAGGGTTGTTAGGTTACAGTACCTCGCTCGTCCAATCACCGTCCATCACGTGACCACCAGCAGGCGGACTCCGGTCAACCATCAGTTTCAGCGACGAGAAAGATGACGCTAGTCCGGCATGATTAAATGCCTGATTGTAAAGTCAAGAACAGATGATAAAATAACTTTTATTATGTCGAAAACTATTGCTTATGTTAATAAAAAAAAATAAATAACAGGTGACATAGGCATACTTATATCATAAATAGCACATTCAGAAAACAAACTAGTAAATATACAAATTAAATATTCGAAATTCTATTAGATGAATAATGGAAAGATATATGATAGTAAGAGACAAGGATTTACCCTCGCTAGTATATAGTAGACGTGACCATTTTTGAGCTCTGCGTTATTCAGGTTGATTTCTACATAGTCATCGGTGCTAACAAACAGCGGCAATACATCAGTAATAAAAGGATGCGACCCCAGTCCGACCTCGAAGTGGGAGATGCCACTCTCCTTGTCAATAAAGCCAGTTAAGTGCACTGTCACTGATTCTGACGTTATGAAGTCTGCGTTGTCTATGTAGGCGTTTGTATTTCTGACAGTGACGTGTCCTTTAGATGGCGGAGATGTATCGACTATCAGCTGAGATGAGACTTTATTTTCTGAGTTTCCAGCTTGGTCTATGCCTTAAAGTATACGATTTATAACTTCAACAACCGATTAAAGTAACAACGCTGAGTTTCCAGCCTGGTCTATGCCTTAAAGTATATGATTTATAACTTGTATAACCGATTACCATAACAACGCCGAGTTTCCAGTTTGATCTGAGCCTTAAAGTATATGATAAACAAAAGTTGTATCGACTACACTAACAGTGATTCTTTACTACTAACGTTTTGTTAGCAGAAGGCTTTGTTTTTACATCAAAGTAGTCTGCACATTTTTTTCAGTAAATGTCATGTTAGTCTTTATTCTGTTTAATTACCGATTTAGTCAGTGTTTTCTGACCAATCCTTAATGGCTCTATTCTAAGTGGATTCATTTAATGAGACATTAAATATTTGTGATATAAACACAGAGCACAAAAAGTAGTTTGGTGTGTTTGCTAACATAACTAAGCGATTTGGTTTTCGCTATGTAAAAAAACTTCTCTAAAATGCATTAATGGTTGAACTGATATTTTTTTCAAATGAAATTGCATTTTTTTCCAATCGTCGGAGATTTTATTTTTGTAAATCAGCAATCACAAGTCATTTATCGATTTAATTGGTAAATGCTAAATATAAGAGCAACCATTAAGTCGGTGAGAGAATAATTATAAACATTTATCAATTAAGTTAGTCGCTCGACTGACAGACCGATTAAATTTCGTAAACGCTCTGAAAACACATATACATTAACATGATACAACACGAAAACGTTTTTCTGAAATATTACCATTTACTGTGACAAATATCGTTGCTCCGTTAGCCACACCAATCATGTCAATTACAACATGTGTTGCTAGTCCGACATCTGTGAAGTTTTGAATGTCCTCGCTTCCAGGTCTTTGTCCTGAAGAAGCACAGTTAGTAAACTCCTCACTATAGAGCTTAGAGTCATCAGACACATCAAGAAACTTGAATAATGAAAGCTGACTGATGACATATTTAAAATTGAATGAAAATCGTTAGAATGGTTGTAATTTAATTCCGAGCAGATATCAGTGCCTTCTCTTTTAAACTGTCTAAATAATAGAACTGAATGAAAACAGATATGGAAAAAAATTAAATCAGCGATTATAAGTAAATTCATTAACTTACCTATTGCATATTTGTAACCTTTCATACTGTTTACGTATCCTAATTCTTTTGCATCTATGTTTTCTTTGAAGTTTTCCCAAGTGAGTGTTAAATGCCGAATGTCCTTTATGAAGCCGGATATGTTGGTTATATGTATATCTCCCGGTACTGGTGGAAAATCATCCAAAACAAACCCGTTGCTACACGATGAGAACTCATCTAAAGTCTCTATAAACCACTCGCGTTCTACAGTTGTCGAGTTAGAATATGCACATATGTAGTATAAAGTGTTTAGCTTCACATGTTTGTCAAATAAAGCATAACCAGTATATGTTTGTTTTTCCACCAAACAGTTAATGTTAGAGTCACAATGCAGTGGCACTTCTCTTGACGTCATCAAATACCACGTGACTGGTCGTTCGGAAGCATACAACATGGCACCTGCTACAGTGGTTGCGTGGTTACCAAAGTCTAACTCATTATCGTGAAGAACACTGTATATCTTGCCGATATTTGAACTAGCTAGTGACTGAAATTTAAAAGTTATGTTTAACTTCTTGTACAGAATAAACTTTTCTCTCATATTCCAATAACATCGAAAGCCTTAATTACTAGTACATTTGTCTGTAAAATGTTAGTTGGCTTTTTTGAACCACAATTTGCAATGTTTTGATACATTTAATACATTGATTTTTTTAATATACTAAATGCATTGCACATACCCTTTTAATTGTCTCCCACGCAGGCGATTTAATGTCAATGTCGTATACAATTTCACGATTGTATTCTTTATCATAAATTGTTTTCATGGTGTCACAAACTGTTCCACGTTGACCACTTTCAGTGAAGGCTCTTACACAACCGTACAGAGTCGAATGTCCATGAACAGGAAGGATAATACAAGAACTCACCTAAAATACACGAAATATCGATGTTGAGTTTCCAAAATGTTATATATGTAAGTAGGTCCGTAAAAACTAACATTATAACAAGGAAATATAATGAAACAGAAGTAATAAGCTATGTATTACTCTAAAATGAAATTAAGAGTCATTTACTGTAATAAATACTGCTGTTTTTTTTCTAAATTGCAACAAAGCACCTCTTAATTGTAACTGTAACAAATATCATAAATGTTTTGATAGTTGCAATTAGTAAATACCAAACCTGATGTGAGGTGTTATCCGAAGACAATGCTGTTCGCCACGAGGTCAAAATATGTGCAGCGCTGCTGTCCTTAGATATTGTCCACTGGTAGAAAAGGATCTTACTGTCGGTTTTGAATGTTTCCCAACTAAAGGATATTCCGTAACATGAACTGTTCGGGTTTGTGGAAATAACGGAGGTTAACAGTCGGCCGGTTGGCAGAACATCGTCCACCTCAAACTCGTCAGAGAAAACTGGATCAAGACATCGTACTTTAGAGCACTGTTTCACTGCAACACTGTACTTTACGTCAGATTTCAAATTAGCATCTTGAAATGTAACGTTGTTCTTAAAATTGTGTATTTTTTCAAGCTGTATAGTGTATTCAAATGAACCGTTTATTTTTTCAACAAGCGCTGCTTCAAAAGTAATATAATCACGACTTGTGTTTTTATAATACCAAAAGGCATGAATCGTTGTGTTTGTTGTAATGTACTTTTGTGGAGCATAACATGGAAGTATGTGTATCTCGGCAAATGAATTATGTAGACCTTTCAGACGGAAAGAAGGATTTTCGATGTAAGAAATAAAGGAAAATGTCTCGTGGGATTCTTCACGAAGGATTCCGTCATCAGAGAAAATTTCAGTTACATTTACTGTTTTAATGGTATAGATTTTTCCGACTGTAACTTTAAAATCGACATATTTCGACATTGATTCGTTATTAAACCTAATTGTTAATCGTTTGCCTGTGGCCAACCCGCAATATTCTCCCATCTGAACTGATAGAGATTGGCGAAGCTCGGTTTCACCCACTATATAAACACCGTCAGATGATGAAACAGTTGTCCCCCCTGAACACGAGGCCTTTACCAACGCGAAATACAAATAACCGGTCACGATATTACTGTCTTTAATGCAAAATTGTTTACTTGTGTCACTTGCATTAATATGTCTGAAAGAAACAATGTCATCAGTTGTGTTCGAAGATCCTACACCAACTTCGAGCACAAGTGATTCATGGTGTTTAAAGCCTGTCCAAGAAAGACAAATCGTGTTCGGTGTAAAATGCACGTTAGTATCAGTGTTTGAGTCGATAACCTCTGGGTCTAGATCGGCGACAATGGCGTGACCGGGAGGGAATCTCGATGGAATCTTGAACTTTTCCGACGTCACCTTAAGCTTGTGTCCAGCATTGTTATATATATGCATGTCCACATAGAAATCAAGGCCAAGGTCTGTGTCTTGAGTCTGAAGTCTACGAACAGGATACATAAAACATCCTCCGCTATAAGCAAGACATGGCTCGGATGATTCTAAACTCCACTGTAACAACGGTGTCACAAATAAAACATCATTTCCTAAATAGAAAGACAAATAAAATTAATAATATACTTCAAAACCCTGGATACTTATCAATTGAGCCCTGAATCTTAAATTACATTGACCATGTAACACACGTTTCACAATTTGAATGAATGAACATTTGCCTACTTGTATTATATAATGTATTATATTTGCTACCGTTTTAACATTGTTGTAATTTAATGTAAAAACTAAATTTAATTTGCACCAAAATCGATGAAACATTTAATTTTGAAAATACTTCATGTATAGTTAATGTACAACGTCATGAAATGTTTGGTTGGGAAATAGGGTGCATACCGATTTGGAAGAAGATTGAATTAATTTGTTCCTTCTGTTCAATATCGTAAAACGTGTCCTTTTCCCATCCCACAACTACATTTCCTCCAGTGATTTCAACTATCGGGATGTTTCGACTTAATGGCGGGGTCTCATCAATTAGGACAGGTCCGATGACGACAGTCTTGTTTACACCAGCCTTGTTTTCAGCTTTCAGAAATATATAAAATAGTTCATCAGCTCCTATCCCTTCGTGTCGGCGTTTATAGTATGTTTTTCTTCCGGTAGATTGATAATCATCTACACTTGGTGACGTTGTTTCAGAAGCGTCTCTTCCAATGCCCACAGAGAAGTCGTTTATTTGACTCCACGTTACTTCAAAGTCCCAGCTGAGAAATATATGGTCATTTGGCAGATAAATAACAGTGTTCGTATCATATTTTTGTAATTTGCTGCACATAAATGCAGAAATGTCAACATCGGCATGTGTCTCTGGCTTTGTTGGTAAAACTGCTGCAAGTGGATGTGGCGCAGAAGATGGAGAACACTTTTTGGAACATTCCGTAATGTTATGAAGCTTAACTTTGCTAAGGCTAGAATGCAACAACCATGCCGATCCTTCATGGCAGATGACTGACTCCGACCATTTAGCGTGCTGTAAAGATATATTTCGTATCTCTGGTGGTGAAATGTCTCTTGTTATACCATCTGAACAAACTGCTTGCGAAGGATCCATTGCATTATTCAATGCAATAACCGTGACGAATCGCTTTCCCGTGAAATTTGCCGGTACTTTTGTTGATGTTTCTGTGAAAAGAATTTCCTCATAATACTGAATGTCAGCGACAGAAGAAAAGTTATAAAGTTCTAGCTGTCCGAGGCATCGTTTGGCAAGACCGACCATGTAGGACCTTATTCCACTTTCGTGGTCGATGAATCCATGCCAATGTACAATAAAGTGGTCGTCGCTTGTATAATCAATATCATTGCTATCAACTGGGCCTAAAGAAATAAACAAATACAGTATAGATTTTATTTTGATTTCGGTAAAAAATATAAATAGTAATCAGTTATAATAATATATTGGTAAGATATTACAATTACAATTTCAAAGGGATAGTAAATATGAGGTCAGAGCACCCGGGACCGACTAAAAACTTCGACTGACCGTCCAAGTGAAAATTCTGCCCATTTTTGTTTGATACATTTCTGATGTCCCTGCTTAGTTTCAAACGTACTTCTTACAGTCTTCTTTCGTTATCGTCTGTGAGAGGAATGGCGAAATGTGATGTACCTACGATCAATTGTTTTGATGGATTTTATATTGCAGCAAAATAATAATAATAATAATAATAATAATAATAATGATAATAATAATAATAATAATAATAATTATTATTATTATTATTATTATTATTATTATTATTATTATTATTATTATTATTATATATTAGTATTAGTATTAGCATCTCATCATCGTGTCTGTATTTTTTATCAAACACCAATTTATTTAAAACATTTCAAAAATGAACTACAAAAACGAGTTTTTTTTGGCAATTCAATCAAAAAGGAGATTTTTTGTTGTTCGTAAGTAATACAATGAACTGGAGGTTACTAACTAAAACTGCACTTTGAATTCCACGTGTAAACAACATGTCGATTTAACAAATAAAGCGCCGATTACTGGATCAGACGCAAATATATCCACTGATTCAATTTGGAGATTTAGTCAATAGTTTAAGATAAAATAATTTCGATATACCTTAATTTAAAATATGCATTGGACTGTAAATCTTTAAACTCTTAAATAAAAAGCTTTGCTAAAGATACAAAAATAAGCAAATGATGATTTTGACAATTTACCTGAGCTCTAGTTACCTCATAAACAAAACATAAAACGATAGCCCGATGGAATGTGTTTCAAGGACTTTGTTTATGTTTAATAATGGCTTAATAGATATCAAGTGTTAAAATTTAAATTGAATTACGCTCGGTTGCAATCACGTTTAAATCATATTTACCTTCATACACAACTCCTGCCTCGGGCGGAGAGTCGTCAACAAGAATGTCGACACGTTCAATGTTTGAAAGCATCGCGTGGTTTGTGACTTTGATCGTAAAGTAGTAGTTTCTATTGTGATCACCCAGGTGTTTATTATCAGCTTTTAGTTTGTTCAGAGGAACCGTGTAGTTAAATACTTCACATGCTCCGACTTTTGGACAGTAACATCGTGCTTCACTAGTAGGACATGTCATCTGAAATATTCGTTACATCTGGCATTGACAAGGCATTTAAACAACTGGAATTATAAATATTCTGAACAGCTTATTACATTAAAATGAAAACATTTAAACCCCCTGTTTAAATATTACTTACTTCCGAAATTGTTCCAATCGCCAACGCCCCAGAGGCAAGTTCTTGTCCTGAATCCGTTTCACCAAAAGTCCACTCGATTGTTCTTATTCCACTGTGAGGATCTTTTGTCTCGAAATACAACTGCATTGTAGATAGGTCTGTTCTATGGTGAACAAAGAGTGTTTTGTAACCGTCTTTGGTTAACCAAATGTTGCTGATGTCGGGTATGGATCGATCAATATGAACAGTTTTTTCCTCCTTAATTGTATTGTTTGCTATATCTACAGGGCGTATCTGAATTTTGTAAGTCTGGCCGTCCGTGACATTAAAATTTTGGCAAAATGACTGGTTGAAAAAGTTGGGAACTACGATTTCGCTGGAAAAAAGGCCTTCATTTAGTCGCCAAGACAACATATATCTTGTTATTCCATATACGTTTGGAGTTCCTGACACGGGTAAATCTCCGTTTTGTTGTTCATAGATCCCAGATATGAGTCCATGAGGATCAGGTTCTATTGGATTTAGCAGCTCATTGTCCATGTAAAATTGATTGTAGAAATGGTCCTTCCAGTCCAAGCAGATATCATGATGATGTGTCTGCCAAGTATAATTTGTTGCACTTGATGCCGAGTTCACGATGAACGGTTTGTCCGAACGTGTTGTAATAAAACTAGTGTTATCATAAAGGAGAAATCGTCTAGCCTGACGAACATTGTCGGCTACATCCTTAACCTCAAGTAAAATGCTGTATAAGCTGGGTTTGTCTGATGTCAGATTTAAATCAATTTCGTGTTGTGTGTAGTTTACTTTTTTGTTGTAAATACTTTTCGTGTCAACCTTTGATGGAAGTCCTTTGGCAGGAATGATTAAACTAACAATAATTTCGTAACTTTCTATCGAAGACGCATGGATCTTATTACCACCTACCGGTAACGGATCGGTCCATCCATCAAAGGTAATCTTATATGACATCATTCTTGTGATTCTGTTTTCTAACTGGATCGGTTCCTGTGAACATTTACCGCTAGATAGGCAATGTTCTGGTGGCACATCATCAAATCTGTAACATACTTGTCTTGATGTTTTGACTTTTTGGTACGGTACGGCAGACGAAACAACGTGATTTACGGTCTTACTTTTCAGATATCCACCACCACTTGCCTCAAATTCAGCGCATAACCTAATAATTAAGAACAAATATACTTTACGAATTTCCCTTATGCACATAAAAATTACAATGACACGATTATTACCAATGGTTTTGTAACTTTTAAGGTATGTCATTAGACAATAGTGTATATTGTCATCTTTTAAATTATATGGTATTCAAGAAAGTACATTCGTAAAATAATACCGAATTGAGGTTTTCTATACATTTAATATGTCACTACAACAGGTGTAAAGTGCAGTGTGGCAGCGGTAAAAAGTCTCCCCGTACTTCACGTCACTATAAGTATCAGTTTCAATTACCTCCTTTGATGATAATATTCTAATTTCAAACCATGCAAAATGCCAAAACTAGTTGGTGGCAGTTTGCAGATATAATTGAACTATCTTTAATTTGGGATACGGATGATATTTACTATGTTGGTCTCTTGCATGGTTATCAAGGCGCTGCCGTCGTATTTGCATATCTTTGAGGTTATCTACACATTTAGTATATCACTACAGTTTTAATTGCCGTGGGTGGGCGGCTGTTTAAAGTCTCCCCGTACTTTACTTTAATGTAGTTATCAGTTTAAATTACATCCGTTGATAGTTATGTGCTAATTTCAAACAATGGCTCTGAGGATATAATACATTTATCCAAACTGTATGCTATTTGGTGCTTAGCTTCTGATCTATATGAATATCATTATATTAACCTCATCAACTGTCGAAAAGTGTCTTAATTTCAATACCAGTGTAAGCTTTCAAGTATAAACATATTGTCTTTATTCAGCTTTATTTATTGTCTGTTACAAACGTGATATATGGACGGTTTGAAATATTTCTTACGCCTGTCCATTGTGTAACTCGTATACAGATGATTGAATCGATATATTCCCGGCGTTGTTGATAGTTTGCTTGACTTCTGTACTAGAACTTGTATCTGTTAACAGCTTGTTCTCGCTCAAACTACTCGTTACCCCTGGTCAAATATAAAAGTACTATGATGCATTATCCATTTGACGTATTTCTGCCCGTATTTGTATGGGGGTTACAAATTTCAGCTAGCACAGCTTTGGATGTCGTTAAATTACTTCAAGAATATGCTGCTTATATTTAAGTTACTGCTTTATTAAGGGAACCCCCATACTTTTCTCTTGGGACATTATGCCTCTGAGCAAGGAATGTTCTTAACCTGAAAATACCGTTTGCAGAACAGAACAGAACACATCTTTATTTCAACTCAAGCTTTATAATGGCACATGTGCACTCATTGCATATATAATAGTTTAAAAAATTCACTTGACATGGCAATATGCAATTGTAACATGAACACGAATCATAATCTTCTTCTTCTTTTTTCTTCTTCCTTATACAGGACAGGAATCCTAAGCTGGATTGTAATTTGTCCACGGAACTTGGTTGGGGCAAGACATTCACGTTTCCAGGTAGCTGTACACTTAAAATGTTTGGCTATGTACAATTAAAACTATAGTACACACGTGAGATGTCTACGCTGAGGACAGGGTCGTGGCTGCTACTGAGGCGTGAAGAGCAGCCTTGAAGGCCTCAATGTCCGAGATGTCCGTGGTCTTTGTTGGCAGGCGATTCCAGTCCTGTATCGTTCTTGGGAAGAAGGACTGCTTGTACACATAATATAGGGGGAACAATAAAGAAGATGAAGATGTTAACAACTTTACAAATATTAACATGTCAAGTAAATATATTAAATGTAGTTTCACAAGTGAATACCAGAGGAAAAAATAGAACTGCCACATAGAAAAGTTAGGGGGGGGGGGGGGGGGGATGGGGGTAGAGAAGATAGAACCGAACTTGTGGGGAAAAAGACGGTTACCGTAACATAGTGCAAATCGTCAATAAATAAAGGTGTTAAAGTGTTATAACATTTGTTGGGTACTAAACATATTTTGAGGAATATTTTGAGGGATAAATAACACTAAAAAGACTATGGTGGTCTGTCACGAGGAAAGAGGCGTGTTTAAATAGAGGGTTTTGATTGGTTGAATTGTAATATGTGTAGACACAACAGTTGTACTAGTGACTATAATCGTGACACTAAAAAAGGATAATTATGTAGACAACAAATTATTTAAAGTAAGTAGTCTACATATAGCAATAATGAACAGTTTTGGCGCGTTTGGTAACCTGACAGTATGCAATATCGATATATTTGTAAACGAAAGTACATGGTTCTATAATAATGTTACCAAATGCCTTAATGTAGATCTATTAAGATATCGGGAATGCCTACAAGTAAAGAATTATTAAATCTGCGTTTTGAAAAAAATCTAACATTGTTTTTATTTACTTTTAAACGTCATTAAATATTTATATTTGATACAGCTTCATAACAAAAAGTTGTATGTAGTCCACATGTTCTTTTTGTGATATAATGATGTAATTAAGGGTCCACTACACTCTTCCTTGCACGTTCATCGATTAAAAAAGAAACTTATTAAAATTTCATTAACAGTAAAATGAGAGGGAAAGAAGAAGAGAGGGAAAAAAGCATGACTTTGTATTTATAAGAATATCAATTTCAAAGAAGACCGCACAAACAATTTACTTAAGATGTGAACCCTTGGGGTTACCGCCTTGGAATGGTCAGTGGCAAAACAATTTGCCACTGGCGGTTTAAACCAGGTTCTAGGTGCATCAACCTCACAGTTGCCCCAACAGGTTCTCATAACAACAAACTAGTACAAGTTGTCTTGGTGAAATAACCCCAACCAACCCATCGGCTAAACAATGTTGCATGCAAAAGCTCAAAAACATATAAAACATAAGAAGCCAAAGGGGCGGGAACTCAAGGTCCCGAGACAAGTCATTTACAGTATAATCAAATATAATTTGATCAATTATTTTGAAAACTCTTGATGGATTTAGAGTCATAAGCTCATTCAATCTGATTAAAATCATCTCCTGAAAACCGCTACGCTATCAGGATCTGACGACGAGTAACTAAAACGTGCTTTTATCACTAACCCTTTGAACCAATCAGATTGTCGCCTACAAAATCGCAAAAGTGAAAGTAAAAATAGTGTTTCAAACCATGGAAAGTGTTGACAGCCTGCTTAAGACATATTTTACTGCAAATGATTGTGTTTATGTTGTATTGCATTCATTTCGATCTTATGACATCTTCAGATCATTTTGCGAATTATATAAATCATGCTTCCTATGTCGGCAATTTCTAAAAATAGTAATCGGGGAAAACCGCTATTACTTATGTATGTTGTCTGCGGGTCGTCATCAGATCTGACATTTTGTTAGATATGACTTTAGTGAGATTGAAGCTCATTTAATTTAAATATATTATTTGGATTGTCTAGTTATATCGTTTTACAAATATTTTTCTTGGCATAGAAGATTTTAGTAGATAGTGAAATTCATTTGCAAGTTCAGTCGGATCATTTTATAAGAAAAAATGTTTGTCTGCAATATCAATGTTTTCCCACCTACCAATTTCACAAATAATGAAGTGGTTGCTTGATCGGAATTTAAGAAAATCTCTAAGATCCGATTTTTTTATATTCTTTAACATGGAGCAATTCGGGCCTTTTGTTGATTGTGATAAGCGATTTTGTTAGTTCTGAATGTTTTGGTCTAAAACAGTTTGTTTTATTATAAGTTATAATAATTGACTTTTTATGTTATCTTGCTCTAACCATAGGTCAAACCTTCCAGTTTCATTTAGGATATTGTATGCCTTTTATCCATTTCGATTCAAAGTTGGGAATAAGTTGCATATATTTGTAAATGCGGTATGGTATTTTACTTAGGTTACCAGTTTTTTTCCACAAAAGTTATTCTTTTATTACAATACTCCTAGGGTATCTGCCTAACTCTGCATAGTATGTAGAGTGGAATTGACTTTCTTAAATGAGTAATTGTTCTGAAAATATCAGTATGTACTCTTTCTATTCATATCTTCAAGTCTTCATATCCCCATATTTCAGCTAAATATATTAGTATTGGTACTACTGTATTATCAAAAAGTCCAGATCAGCAAGTAAATTCAGATTATTTAGTCTTTTAAATAAAATATACTTTTTTGCTTGTTATAATCAATGTAGATTTGTAGCAAGGAAACTTCTGGGTTTGGAGAAAATAGTTCCTATGTATTTAAAACTGTTGACAATATCAATTTGATCATCTCCTATTTCAAATGAGTAATTGTTGTTATTTCTAGAAACAAATTAATTGCTTTGGTTTTGCTAATATTAATTTATTTTGAGTTTCCAGTTGTTGCAGTATTAAACAAAGTTATTTTAACAATTCTGGAGTTTTACAGGGTGTTCTGAAATTATTATTGTGTCATCAGCATATAAAAGTATGAGTATTCTGATAAAAAGTATCAATTTCATTTTCTATATCAGCAAGTTCAATGGTGCGCTTTAGATATCAAGAAAGAGTGAGGGAGATAAATTCACTCCTTGACGAACCCCGCAATAACTATTGAAAAATATGGATTTATCATTGTCCCTTAAGATACATGAATTATTGTTTGAATACAAGAACTTGGAAGATCTTTCCATTAATGTAATACGATAATATGTTTTGCAAAGACCAACTTTCCAAGCAGGATCGAACGTTTGGGTAAAATTAATCAAATACAGCATATCTTCTTTTAATAATGTCTAACAATCTCCATGAGAAAGTTTAATATGAAAATATGGTCTGCTGTGGAGTAGTTACTTCTGAATCCAGCCTGATTTAGCCTTTCATTTAAAACAGATGTAAACAGGTTGCTTATGCAGCTGAGTAAAGTAAATAGTTATCTGGCTGTTGTGGATCTCCTTTAGTTTTATAATTATACCCCCAGACCATTGGGATGGTATAAGTCCTGTGTTAAGAACATTATTGAAGACAGATATATCTTTGGAGCTTTTGTTCCTTTGAGGCTTTGATGTACACATTTAATTCAATTCCATGTCATTTTCCATTTTTAAGATTATTGATACTCTTAAGTATCTCGTCTGGAGTTATTTCAGCATTGAGTATCCTATCATTATCATTTAAGTTAAGAGAAGATTTAAATTTGGTAGGTCAACCTTTTTTTTTCATTTATAAACTTCCAGTACTCATTTGGTTGCTTTTTATTATTTTCCTTAGTTGGTTTAATTTGTTATATTTATTAAAAATCTTATTCATTGTATTTAAGAAATTCTACACCTATTTTATGATAATCTATTGTATTCAGAAGGTGTCTATTATATCTTTGTCTTTCAAATTTCGTCATGAAAAGTATCTGAAAGCATATATTTATGATCACTTCTTTGCAGGATTTTATCATAAATTGCGGGAAAAAAAACGTTGCAACCCCAAAATGCAACATACTAAAATTATTGCTTTTAGTATGTATACAGGTTCAAATAATGAGCGAATATATTCTTTCAGTTGATACCATATTGTTGTAAAGTAAAAGAACATTGTTGAAAATGCTTTTTGTTGATTTTGTTTCAATCTTTAGGCTCTTTTCATACACAAATAAGAATACTGTGCAATTTTAAGGGTATATTAAAAGTGTTTACTTTGATAGGTGTTTGGTAAGTGTTTATCATAACACATCAATTAAAATGATAAACATCTTTGTTCCTTGATTTACCACAAATATAATTACAGTCGCAAAGATAAATGAGTGTAAAACTAAGAAGGAAGTACTTAAAATAAACATTAAATCATGTTTACGTTTATTTCTGATAAGAGTATATATTATCCTAACCTTAATCTTCAGTTTTCCTTAAATAGGTATTTTATTTACTCTGCTTATCATTCTATGAAGGAAGCGACAAGGCCAATTTGAGAAGTACCTACCATTCACCTCCTTGAGTACTATATTTACTGCCGTATCTGTAACGCCAAAATTGGACTCTTGTATGAAGTTCGGCAATGAAAAGTTGGAAACATCAATAGTATATTCAGACATCATATTAAATTGCAGAACTGATGGCTGGAAATTGCCATACATGTCTTCAAGGTATGGACAGGCTGTCGAATTGCCTCTGCTCATTGCACGTTTCTTTTCACCACCCGGAATAAGTACTACTGTGTCGCATGTTAATATTGAAGGTTCTTTAGTCGGCTGACAGGAGGTTTCTGACGGTGTATCTATCTTGGTAAATCCCGGAGCACAATGGCATCCTTTTTTAAGTTCCTCGTCACACTTGCCGGGCCAACAATAGTGTCTGTCCCATGCACACATACCTAGCATGACACAAATGAAATATGCATTCATGAAATCAGATTTGGTACGTTTTAAGCTATGATCAGTACTTTGTTCTAGTATCTTTCAACTTTGCTCGACCGTTACGCTTCGCTTGTTATGTCTACCGCATATGATAGAACGCAGCTATGTAGACGTATTAGTGGTTGGAGCTATTGTGATGCGGTTTAGAACATGGTTTTCAATACTCAAATCGCAGATACGTTTTGCTGCCTGAGCATTCGAAGGCGGCACACTTTACACAAGGTTCTCAAGAACAATACATTTCCAAGCTGCCTTGGTGTTTCAGTTTCAAGCAAACCAGATACTTTCTTATTTTCCAAGTAATATAACTAATAAAAGTTATAATTTGTTACTGCTTTTTTGTAAATCAAATCTCTGTAAAATGCTGGTTGGAAAACAACTCTGCTGGAGAAAGGATTGTTTTAACAGAATATTTTGGACTAGCTAGATTATCAAAGATAGAACTTGGATACCTCTATATAAAGTGTAGGGGATAAAACAATCACCCGAGTTCTAACTGGACCTTACTATGTTTTGCCAAAGCATTCGCGTTTACGGCGTAACAGTAGTCAGCGATATCATAGTGCACTAAACTAGGCATACACATAATACTCGAATCGATACTGGAAATCATCCAATATGCACAAAATGATGGCATTTCGACATTAACCCCTTTTGTTCTAGAAGTTGTCTCAAATTGGTAAGCATATGTTCATCACAGCATTCTGTTAACGTGGAATGTATCCCAATAACCATGGCTCGGATGATAACGCCATTCTCGGATGATAATAGCGGCTCGGGTTGTGGATGAAAGTATGAATAGCGTTAGCATTTTTACTTTTATCTTTTACTTTCGCCGATTTAAATCACGTTTGTGATTGCAATTGTTCTAGGCCAACATAACCTATAAAACAGCAATGTTTTTTGCAGACAGCCCCTACATCGTGGCGAAAACCACCAAAGACGGTGGAAATTTCGACCCATCGCTCAAACTTAAACAAGTTTCCATCTCTGTTTAGGTATTTGAGTGAAGAAAACATAACTGTTTGATTCTGTAATGTCCCTCTGAGAATAAACAATCACAACATGGTAACACAGTTCGGTAAAAATGAATCTAAATCTTATTTTTTCTGAAGATGTCAAAGCGAGATGGATAATGCTGGCTTCAGTAAAATTTGTTAAAGATAATAGGTTGCTCAAACTGAATAATGTCCAGTCTTATAATTTTACCTTGAGGGAAATGTACCAATCCCTTACGTTTTTATAGTTTCTCAACAGTTACTGTGAAATGACGTTTTACGTTCGTCCTTTGTCCTTGCGTGTGTGTGTCAACAATGTGTGTGTGCGTGTGTGTCAACGACACCTCATCTACTTGCCAAATTTCAACAAAATATTCTTTGATGATGGGATTCACGGTTGTAAAAGTTCTGTTCTTTACAAATTGTGGTTTCTTTTACAACTAATAGAAATAACAGTTTCAAAACGAAACAGAAACGAAGTTCAATGTTTCCTGGAAAAAAATATATGGAAGACGCCGCAAACTGATTAAAGTCATACATCACCTCATCGATCCACATTAACTTAAAACCTGATTGTTGCAGTTACTTATGTACATAAAGTTGCTAAACGTAGAAATTGACAGAGTGTGAGCATTAACACTCATGCACTTATACATTAACGCTTTCTCATGCAGCTGAACTTCTTGCCCCTCCTACTCCCTCCTATTTCCCCTATCCTGAATAATGTGACGGAAAAGCATCTCGTATCTTGCTCAAAAGCGTTTGAAATAATAAATAGTGGACTTAATGAGAAATTTTGTTTCAAATGGTTATAAAAATATGTTACATGATTTCTCGTCCGTCGTTGAAATCGGTACTTATTAAAAGAACCTGGAGGTGTAAAATTTCGGCTACAGTTTCTTTTGGCTTTGTCACATAGAATAATGCATAAAAATGACAAATGCATGAGAGAGCAAACTTAAAGGACAACATCAGTCACAGTAAGTATTCCAGTAATTATTTGGATGTTCGACAATTACACAGTTATAAACTCCAATACTCCAAAGGAACTCAACAATATAAATGCGTAAAAGTTCTTACGTTCACACTGAGTGTCTGAATATGTCTTCTTATAGAATGTTTTATCGTCAAAGCATTCGTGACATTTGGTATTCCATGAATATGTGCAGTATCTCCTTTTGCAGTTTTCAATTTGTGGACATTCTGAAAATAAACAAATAAAATATCAGACAAAGCGAAATGAAATAGCATTGCTTTATGATTCTTTGCGATTAGTGTACATCTATTGTTGTTTTCTCGTGACATGATCTTTCTTAAGGTTTCCGTAAGACTTTAAAAAAAGAAGATGACATCCTACTAAAGATTTTTAAAGTGAAACATGCGTATCAGAAATCGCCACATCTAGAAAACACAGCCTCCCAACGCAGCCAAAAAGTCGAAAGGAAAACAGAGAATGTGTTTATAAGAAGATCAATTTTAAATAAGACACAACAAACAATCAACGAAAATGAGAACCTGATGGGTCACCTCCTCGGAAAACAATTTGCCACTTGGGGTTTAAACCAGGCTCTAATTTGCACCAACTCAAACTTGCCCCTACAGGTTCTCATGTGATCAAACGTACAAGTTGTCTTGGTGAAATAACTCCAACCCACCAACTCGACAGTGTTGCAGCCAAAAGCTCACAAACTCATTTAGTAGATGTTGGTTTCTAATTTTCGTTAATTGTTTGTGGTGTCTATTTTGAAGTTGATCATTTGTTTACCCATTTGGATATTCCTGATATGCATATTTCACGCATGCAGAACAAGATAATCTCGCCTAAGTAAAGGCAAAATTTCCTGTATGTCGATAACTGCGTCTTGTGAACACACTACGGTGTCTTGTCAAATATCTAAAACTTGTTTTTATTTTCACGCCAGTTTGTGCTTCTAAAATAACTCTCAAGTTCGTCCTTTCACAACTAAGCATTCTGCGTGATCAGAATACAATAACTGATGTGTTTTGGTGACATCGGAAAATCTTTAAAGTTTAACAAAAGAAGGGACATATCACTGTCATTTAAAAACTTGATCATCTCCCGGCTAAAAAATTTGGATAGTTATGTTCCAAGACCAAACTTTTAAAATTAGTTTTGCATTAATTTTCTATCTACAAGAAGAAACGCTTCCTCTTCAAAATACGATTTATCAAGCCGGAACTGGAATTCGAAAATAAGTTAATCTTTCAACACCACATTACGGTTACTAAATTCAAATTAATATAACCACGTCAGAATTCAAGAATTTTTATATGAAATGATATTGCCTGGGAAGCGAATCCATACGGCGACAGCGTCTAGCCATGAAATGCCAATAACGTTACTCATTGAGCTAATCGGGACAACCCCCAAATACGTTGATCGGATAACCCCGATAATTGTATTCATCACTGCATGATACCGGAAACTGAATATTTATTAAAAACAGTACTGACTATAAGTACGGGGAGACTTTTTACGGCAGCCACATTTCACATATAGCGCTACTGTGAATTTCAAAAGATACTCCTCCTACTGCAAAACAAACCCGTACGGCGACAGCCCCTAGCAATGCAATTCCAATTACGTTACCTAATCAGCTTACTGGAACAACAAAAAACGGTTGATCGTATAAATTTGATAATGGTAATCTTCACTGCATGAAACCGGAAACCAATTTTTAACTGATAATTGTACTGATTATATGTATTGGGAGACTTAAAGCCGCCGCACTGCACACAAATAGCGCTACTGTGAATTTAAATAATATTGCCCCTACTGGGTAGCGAACCCGTACGGCGACAGCGTTTAGCCATGCAATGCCTATAGAGCAAACCGTGACAACCCCACAAAATATTGATCGTAATCATATCTGCATGACACCCCCTATGTACGGGGAGATTTTTTACAGGAGCAACACTGAACAAGTAGCTCTACTGTGAAATTTAAATGATATTGCCCCGACTTGGAAGCGAGCATTTTTCCTGTAACGATTGCGACTAAAGGTAAAGCAATAAGTGAGGTCCTGCAATTTTGTTCTGACTAGCTATGAAAGAAAAAAATTTGGAAAAACAGCACATTGAGGTCAAACCTGCCCAGCCCACTAAAAACCAAACAATGAACAAAAAATAACTTACCACCAAAAAGCCATGGATATGTTGGGCGGGAATCGCCGCCCCCGCCCCCTTCCCCCCGACCCAATTCTTTTGTTATTTTCTAGACATAATATATGAAGTAACAATACCATGTGTATAGTGGCAGGTCGGATCTTGCAACCTCGCCCCATCCGTAACAATAAATCATAAAGACTACAAATTTTAAATATATTTAAAATATATGGGGCGGTAGGTGGGATCTATGCTCCAAGCACCCCAATAAACGAATCCCTATTCCCTATAAGCAAAAAAAAACTAAATCGAATAAAAATTCTAACTTGAAATGAAATCCAAGAATTGGACAAGTAATCGGATAAATTGTGCACACCATGTTGGTTGCTCCTTGTTCATGAATATCATAACTTCCAGCTTGTCATAATTTCCAAGCGCCAAGGATGCAAACAATTTTTTGTTATGTCCCTTTCAAATGATTTTAATATGAAACTTAATATTGCTTAAACTTTGAAAGTACTTGTCCTATTAACTTAATACTCCGAATATATAATCTGCATTAACAACTATCTAGGCCCCTTTCAATTGACTTAAGTATGAAACTTAAGGTCGCTAAGAATGATAATTCCTGATTAACTGTTTAGTTAACCTGCAATTTAATTGCTAAAAACTTATTTGTTTTGATTTTTACCCAACAACACTTGATATATGTCATATGTATTAATGAAGTAATGTCTGTTTTGAGTTGTGCCCATTTGAAGTGATTTTTACATGCAACTTAATTTTGCTTAAAAATCAAATAAAAACATCTAAGTTAACACTTAATCAATTGAAATTTAATCAACTTTTCACGGGTAGGCGATACTCTTGTTCCGCGGTACAATTTCTAGTCATAATCTATAACATGTCTAAAATTTATATAATTATTTGACTGTTTCCAATCTCAGTATAACAGAAATTGTAATGATGTAATTATGATTAATTGTTTGTTAGAAAAGGTCTAGATTCCTGTTTAAAATAACGGCTAACACCATAACGGGTCTTATTTAGTTTTATTCAATAAATGTCGGCATCGGTTAATCGAAAAAAGCGTCAGTTATTAAATATGTTTCGTTGTCGGTTAAATATCGCGGTATAACAGTGAACATTGTATTGGTTTATTCCTAAATTTTTTAAGATGTATTTAAGAAGAAAAACAAATGAATACTATGAAAATAAAATACCCGCAAAATTGATTTCTTTTACGGCGTAATGAGACGATAAATTAAATAGACAGTTATGATTTTATCAATATGTACTAATTAAAAAAAAGGTGCAATGAATGGTTGGAAATGCTGCTAAAATTAATATTCCGAAATTAATTAAATTCGCAGTCAAATGACATTGGGAACGTGATTATTGTGTCGATTATAAACGATAATTATGATATTTAACGGCTACCGAGAGGTCGTGAATATTACCGATTTGTATTGAAGGACTTTAAGTGTAGCGGAGCGCTGACCTTACGGGGTCGTTGCCCGAACAGAACCGTTAGGGGTCTACACGCTCTGACTAGTATAAGGGCGTGTCGAATGACGTTGATTAATTAAGTCAAAGGATGAAACGGGGCGCCGACCTTACGGGGTCATTCATTACCGTAAGGGTCTACACGCTCTGACTCGTATAGACACCATAAACCCCGTCAATGGGTATTGATCAGTCGTTCGATCCCAGGCTGATTACGTTTTGATGAGTCATACGACCCCTTGTTACGATGCCGGTGACGTCTCGATGAGGCATACGAAAACACGACCACACGTCGGTGACGTCACGAGTAAGGCTCCAACGTTTACAAATTTTTGTAAACGTTTAAAATTTGTAAACGTTTACACGGACCATGAAAAACGAAAAGATGCCGTTTAATCGTTGTTTATATCATACAAACCTGATAGCATTATGACAAGTTTCACTGAACTTTGTAAGTTGTAAATAACAATGCAACGCTATTATAACGGGATCTTATTGGATCGATAAACTTCCGTGGAAATCCTGTGAAATTCTGAATCTGTCATTTTGCGACACTCACGACATGATCACGACATTCAGGAATTTCAACTGATGCAGATTCTTGCATTTTATGCAAACAAATTCGATTTATTCCACTTTTGACACCACCTCATTCTGAGCTTGGGGTCATTTTGATGCAGGAGAATTTTAAAAAGTGGTCAACTTTTGAAAGAATAAAGAAAACTTTTGTGAACATTCCATTTTAAAAAAGAAGTTGACCCTTATTTAACCACTGAAAAAAATAAAATGAAGTTAAATCAGGTTTATAAGTAGTAAAGTTCACTAATACAAGATATGACTAGTGACGATCTGATAATGACCCCATGCACATTCTCAACAGGGATCAGATGACCCCTGGTTTTCAGAATCTATTGAAATCCCTGGACATCGCGGAAATTCATGACAATGCGAGAGGTTTTTTTTATACATCAACAATGTAAATGCATCGTTGCCGTTTTTCAGCAAATATTTTGCCGCCTTTACAATCACGTGACCGTTCGAAAAAACGGTTCGAGATTCTGCAAACGTTTACGGCCCGAAAACGAAACGTTACCGTTTACACGTGCAAACGTTGTAGCCTTAGTCACGAGTCATTAAATGCCGCATTCCGCGCTCCCCCGTGCCACATGCCTCAAATATACAGAACTGTCCCGATCTAACAAATGCTATATATTTTCTCTGACTGACATAAATATTTAAACACAGAAAGACAGTCGCCTTATATTACATTCATTATTCCTATTCTAAGTTCCAAGTAGAAAGAAAAACAATGTTAACTGAAGCAAGTCAATGAAGCTAATTAAAAAATCAAAACTTAACGTATTCGGGGAGATAATTTGCTAACGTCATTCTGCCAAACAATTCCGGACTTTGGGCACGGCAGTGTATTTGAGATTGGACCTATTTTATCGATAATTTGGACTGAAATCTTGTTTTCAATCGTTGAGTGTATTCAGAGAGAATGCCTGCGTCTAAGCCAATTCGATTTTCAAATGTTGCTTTTTGGTGGTGTTAAATTTTGTGTGACGATTTTAAAACAAAAGATAAAGAGATAAAGATAAATTAGTTTTAATGGATCATTGATAATTCCATTTTGGGTGCTTTAATACAGAGACTGATAAAGGTTAGTGAAAACATTCAAGGCGTAAGCCTTCGCCATGTAAACCACAGGGTGCCAGTTTACTCGTTTTAAGACTGGTGCGCATGCGCCAGTATTAAGCAAGCAGCCGAGAACACGGCGTACTGAGTACTAATGCTGAGTGATTATAGTACGTGTGTCCGTGTAATTTTGGAGTGTCCATGCCAAAAACTCCATCGAACAAATGTAGAGTAAATGCACGTCCAGCTTCGACAATGAACAAACAACAATATGTTGTTTTGTTTTAGACAATTAACAGTTAAGCAAACTCTTATAAGTCTCTTAATTGAATTCGTTTATATCTAACTATGAAATAACGTCGTTCTTATCTGAACATTGGCCGGTGCTTGTTATCTTATGGAAATTACTTAGTGGAGAGGTAACATGATACTTTAAATGAACATTCTCTACAAAATTCAAGTAGCACCGCCAAAACGTGTTAATAAATGTAAAATGAATCATATCATTGAAACTGGTCGACCATTGCTTTCTTAAAAATATTTGTTTTTTAATAACAAGTTCTCGTTGAATAGATAATTTGGTCATGTGATTATGCATTGTCACGTGACGATGTTTGAAAATAACAGAAGTAGACTCTTTCTCCGTCGTTATCAGAAAATACAGACATGCGCAGTGAAACAGTCAATAACAGAAGCTGTACCTTCCGTAAAATCGGTCAGCGATGTTGACTGCTGCACTGCGTATATGCCTACTTCAGTAGAAATTCGACAGTAGTAAACCAGTTTTGTTTGGGGGTTATAGCCGACAAAGAATCATAAGCGTGCTTAAGTTATCCAAGGGGTTCAGCCTAAATGGTGGCTGACGTATTTTAAGCGAGGAATGTGGTGGCTGATTTCCAATATGGTGGAAAAAATCGAGAAAGTTTGATACCTGTTGGGATATTTTCATACGGTAAGCACACTATATTCAAATATTTCCTTTAATGACATATCCCATTCGGATCTGCGAAGTTAACGCTTGACTCGGTTTTTTATTTGAGCTTCCTAGCTGTCCTAACAAAAAGTTATTGAAACTAAACCTTGCAAGGTTTGTTGTGTTTTTTTTTTGGTTTCCCTCGCGAAAATCTGTTGTTTTCTTCAAAATCTGTTAGACACATTTCAATTTGAAGCATGTTTTCGCCAAAATATGTCCAAAATGGATTGTTTTAATTTTCTGGAAAAATATGTTCATGAGAAAACGTTCTATCGCCAAAAAATTAAGGTTTAAGCTCAATTCTTGTGGCTGATGTACTATTAAGTCATTTTTTGGTGGCTGATGTTTAGTAATCCCCTACACAGAGCCATACCGTTCCGTACTCCCGCTTACACAAAACGAAAAACGTATTGTGTCGAGACAAAACTAGGCTCTTTGGTGCATTCTTGCACAAAAATGCTGGGCTTACTGTTTTTATCTATCATGTATGTCAGGAATGATTTTAATTCTCTGTTTGATTATATACATTTATATACATATATATATATATATATATATATATATATATATATATATATATATATATATATATATATATATATATAAATCATAGATTCATGTATAATAATTGTAATGATTAGTGTATAATTGTTTTAATCACATAGATTGATGCACTGCAGTTTTGCTAGACATAGATAATGTCATTTTGTGAAAGTTTTAACATTTAGTGAATTTGTGATTTTAAGACGTTTTGGTTTAAATGCAACCAAGACGTTGAGTAAATACAACACTGTCTGGCTTAAGATAGTTAGCGAGGCCAACTGGCTGGCTTAAACTAGTTAGCGAGGCCAATTGTTGTGCTACCGAAAGGTTTCCGCGTTCTCTGTGTGAGCTTGCTCCTCAGAGAGGTTACTTAGAACGTAGTACAATTATAATGTTGTAACACAATGGCAGAATCAGATATACAGTGTACGGTTCCTTCGACTGCTGTCGTAGTCTCTTATGAAGGCCAGCTTCTCTGAGAAGGCAGCATAGATTGAACAATCTGTTATCAAGATTCATAGAGTCTATAGGAGTTGGAACTCCATACGGTTGGACTTCGTAGTCCCAACATAATAGTAGTGGCTGACGCCCACAGAGTTGAAGCTGCTCGATAGGTAGTCCATAGAAAGTCGTGGCTTGTAAAGAAACTTCTTGAGACAAAACGTCTATGATCAACTCTAATTAGTTTTCAATAAAAATCATTGTAAATCACATAGCTCAACATTTCATTTCAATCATATAAGCAAAGTAGCTTGAGAAAAATTACTATATAGTTGGTATATCAATCACAGTCTAAGGCATCGCCACCTTGTTAACAAACCCTTTTATATTGTTCAAGGCTAAAAGATTGAACAGTCTTATATAAAGACATAGGTTCGCTCGGTAGTTCTTGACAATGTACTCAGCCTCAACTTTTAGGTGTACCAGGCTAGATATTGACAAAAAAAAAACATGAGCGAGATGAGCTATGTTTTTAGTTTTCTCTGTTTTCTTTTTTTTATATAACGAAAATATCTGAATGCAGTTCGACCGCGAATGCATTTATATTATGTTGTTGTTGTTTTGCATTTTCCCGTGGTTGAAGAAACACCAGAAATATCTGATTTTTCGACAAACAAGGTGGAAGAAAATGAGGGCCCTCTCGATTGGTAGTCCGATGCGCTACCACCGAGTCATTGGGCCTTGTTCTTGTTTTTTATCAGCCACAAGAATTGAGCTTAAACCTTAATTTTTTGGCGATAGAACGTTTTCTCATGAACATATTTTTCCAGAAAATTAAAACAATCCATTTTGGACATATTTTGGCGAAAACATGCTTCAAATTGAAATGTGTCTAGCAGATTTTGAAGAAAACAACAGATTTTCGCGAGGGAAAACAAAAAAACCACAACAAAATTTCAATAACTTTTTCGTTAGGACAGCTAGGAAGCTCAAATAAAAAACCGAGTCAAGCGTTAACATCGCAGATCCGAATGGGATATGTCATTAAAGGAAATATTTGAATATAGTGTGCTTACCGTATGAAAATATTCCAACAGGTATCAAACTTTCCCGATTTTTTCCGCCATATTGGAAATCAGCCACCAAATTCCTCGCTTAAAGTACGTCAGCCACCATTTAGGCTGAACCCCCTGAGTTATCTATCCTTGTGGTTTAAATAAAGAAACATCATTTATACTGAGAAAGAGTCAATCAGGGATGAATGCGCATGCATGAAGACATAGCGGCTATGCGTAAAACCGATCATTTTAAAAACTTTAATTAAAATCAATACACATTCAGAAGGCAGTTATTGAATATATCAAAACATTGAATATTACACCCAAAAAATCTTTTAATGTTACCTTATCAGTTTTCCCAATTAAAAACTCTGATCACAGCATTTGTCCAAAATGTACATAGAGAGCTTAATATACACAACACTCGTCGTTAACACACAATAATTCGTTACAATATGTATCATTAACTAACTTCTGAGCAATAAACATACGTTTTTGAATGTTTTTATGGAAATTAAATGCTAAGTGAAATAAAATATTTTTACACTTATTCGCTATTTTGACTTGTACCTTTACTACATAAAACACATTTTGAGCAATCTCTCTTCACATTTAGCATCACAATCCATACTTGAAAACACTATTAAGGATTAATTTCGAAATCGTGTAATCATGTTTCTTCTTCCTTTTCTGTATCTTAGAATGTTTCGTCTCAATACTTCATATTCAAATCCAAACTCAAAAAAACAAAAAAACAATCAAAGTTGATCTAAGTTGTACATGTTATCCTGATTATGGAGACTGTGCTTAGAAGTGCAATCGACACTGGCTGAAGTTCGCTTTGTGAAATCGTCTTAGGTTTCGTCTGATTTCAAAAATATTTCTCTCTCCGATTTGAAGCTATGCATTAAAATTTTTCTTTTTTTCCTCTTAAATCACATTTTCACTGCAGTTACAAAAGCAACAAAACTGGCCAGGGCTGTTAAGTTCACATTCACTGTATACGAGTTCCAATGCAAAAGTGTTAGTGCTTGAGTTGAGCTCGAAGCTGAGAAAAGTACCTTGGAAATAGCATGTGGTTGTGAGCAAGTATTTCAGTTGACAGTGCAGTTTCTGGCGTGTGCACATATTAAACAATTTAAGCCAGAGTTGACATTTTGCTGCGTAGGTAATGTAATTCTCCGGCCCGACAGTCTTTAACGCTTTCAGCGCTTTGATTTTACATAAGGTTATATGCAGATTTAAACTTTCAGAGACAGGTGTCATCAGCATTTGTCAGCATTCTTAACAACGACTGAAAAAAATGACCGACTTCCTATTGTTACGTGTCTTTGAGATATTATCATAAGCCAAAACTATACTATTATAAATTAGAATCGCAACTGTTTTAAACACGAAATATATTTATTGTTAAAAGAAATTGCGTTTCCAATGTCTTCAAGTATATATTGTATTTCGTCAACAAAAAACGGACAAAAACTATATTTTAATCTGTTATTAATGATATTACATTACGATACATTTCCCTGTGTAAATATTGAGTTACGCTTAACCCAGGCTTTTGCAGAATGAACTGTAATATGTACTTACATAACCGCTATATGTAAGATATGTGATATCGGACTCTGATATCAAATGTAATCAAATGTCATTAAACCTGCTATTATTATCTCTCCTCATTAGAAAATAATATCAAACATTCATTGCGATCCTGCTTATAATGTATTTTAAATAAGAAAATTGTTAAAATTGGTATGGGACATTTTGACAAATGATAATCTGTATCCTCAAACAATATTCTTTGCGCCAAGCAAAAGAATTTATGCAGCTTTTCTCACCCAAAAAGTGATATATAATATAACACACGGAACGTTTCTTTTTCCTCCAATTAAATAAGTATAATTTAATAATTTCTTAAGAAATCTCCAGAGGGTTTATATGAATTCGTATCACAATTTTACATCACCGTTTCTTCTTTCTGCTGGTATATAATGTGCTGTATAATGGCATTCAGACATCTTTTCTTTTAAAAAAAAAGAATTATGCCGTAAACGTAAATAATAAAATAAATAAAATAATAGGAGTTAACACACTTGATAGTAGTAGGCCTCAGCGGTCAGCATTGACCATCACTGGCGCCTTAAAACCAGTTGCTTCGGGGAGATGATACTCGTCAGCCTTGAAAGGCAGTTTATGTAGGGGAAGGAAAACCCTGATTCCAAACCTCCGCTGCCTTACGGCTTTATCAATTCATGGAAAAGTCTTCAGGAGTAGGCCTAAACCTCAAGTTCGGAGTTGGATTTCCTAAGGCAGTGCGGTGCTGCTTGCTGCATCGCTCTGGCAACTGTAGCAGCCTGGTTGTTCTTTTCGATCCATTGGTGACGTAAAGATGAGGGATGTGGGGGCTGCATGAGCAATAGCCTGTCCTCCGTATTACACTGCAAAGTCTTGTATCCGAGGACACTCGGAATCAACATCGGGAGCTGCAGTTACCGGCGATAAGTCACGGTTCGATTTAGGTTGATAACATTCATGGATTTATCAGTGTGCAAAATTTGCAACTTACTTGCGACCGTAATACATCCAATCATTGCTATTTTCAATAATGTAGCCCTTTGAATGCCGTCGAGCAGGATACTTATATCTGTGTAAATATGAAGTTGCGCTTAACCCGGTGCTAGGCAGCGAGAGCAATTATATCCTTACTACGACCATAAAGTATTTAAACGTGAGGAAATTTTGACTTCTCAAAACCCGACCAAGATTTACTTGATAAAGTCCGAAACGTATTTAAACGTATAAAAAAATCGCGTTTCAAAAACTGACCCTGTTTTGTCGTAGAAAACCCGTTGATTTTTTTTCTTTTTATTTAAAAGCCCTTGCTTTGGTGGCTATTTAGAAGAACACGGATTCATCGATCAGTATTTTTACACTACAAGTCTTTTGAGTGCATCGCATATTTTTTCTCAAACATTATGTAGTTCAAAATTGTTTACATGTGACACCGATAACCTGATAAGGAAATTAGTAATTTAATCGAAGTTCATTTTTAAGGAAAAAAATACAAAGTTGCTGTTTCTTCATCCTATATTGTCAAAATAAAATAGTGGCTCCAAAACAGATATCAAGTATTTTAGAAAATACCTATATCTACCTAGTAATTACTTAAAAATCACATGTTTTGCAATGGCATAAAAATAAATGACTGTTAATTAGATAAATTGACTTACTTTTCCCAAAATAGTCCACCAGCGATAACACCAATTTTACGGTTTGATTTCACCCATTACAAGAGCGTTGAGATTCGGGATTTTAACGAACTATACCTGATATGCTTATTTCACTCTTTTACAGAAGAGAGACCTTAACGTTAAATAACGGATTTCACCGTTATTAAATCGGGTTTCTAACCATGAATTCCGAATTTCATTAAAATGTAGAAAACTGTAACGGATAAAAGCGTTTATTCAAACATACGCTTATCAACGGGCCTTTTAAAATGCTTACGCTGATTTACGTTACGGGTTTCAAATTCGTGAAAAAGCATGCAAAAACATACGTTACTTTTGTCCGACAAGAAATCAGTGTCGGAATTTGGAGGTCAGAATGTATGCACGTTCTAATACGTTATGTTGGAAAACAGGTCGGTCGCGGAAAGGATATGCACTTCCATTGCTGTTCATGAACAGGCACAATCAAACCGAGCTTGCAATATTTTGATATTTGTCGTGTTCGGTGGCTTTCAGAGTTCCTTTTTTATTTATTTATAAAACAAAATAAAATTTATTATTGACCATTTTACTTGAATAACCATGAAACACTATAAAGTAAATGTGATACATTTCTGCATGAGACCATTTTTATTGAAGTGGATAAGGTAATAACTACCTATCGCTCGAAGCCCTGAACCGATATTGTTAGAAAAACTGGCACAGTATAGAACTGTCATAAAAGTTTTAACATTTTTTCGAAAGAAGAAGAGTTAACTAACCGTCACTGCAGCAATCTCCGTAATATGTATCTGTGCAGTTGCAGTTTCCAGGCGAAAGAGTATGCACGTAAATGCCACCATTTAAACAAAATTTGTTACAAGCCTGATAATCATAAAATCCACTATCTTCATGTCCGCAGTAGGGCAGACAAGCGTCCAAATTCCCTGCTAGATGTCCGCAGCAAAGTTGACGTTTCCGGCTTTGTGTGCCACCTCCACAAGTTCTACTACAAGATAACCATCCTTGCCAGACCGTCCATTCACAAGTTCTATATCCCCCATGTACAGTCGGACGAAAATGCAATGGAAATGAAATACGTCAAAATAAAGCACACAGTAAGTAATTTTGCCATTTCAGTTGAAACAACTAATGGTAAAATGCACAGCGCTTGTTCAAACAATACTATATATAGTGGATGCAAACTTTAGTCGAAATCTTTCTCATTGTGATTTGTCAGACGATTATCGATTTTGAGACACGAACCCAAATGTTTTGGTTAATCTCTTATTGAACCCTTTTCATGTCTGGCAGATAATTATAATCAGCGATGCGTTTGTTTTAACACTTCCTTATAAAACGTAGTTTTACATACAATTTTAAATCGATTTTAAGATTTGATTTAAATAAACCAACGGGAATGCATTGATTTGTTTTACTAGTTTAAATTATATTTTTTCTTCTACTTCACTTTGAAATAACAACAAACAACGACCTGTTAATAAGGTCGAAACAATGTAATTTTTATTTTTATTTTCAAAAGGTCAACTGGCCATCATATGGTATTTTCAGGCTAATTAAGTTGAATTATGTTGCTTTTTTTAAAATTAATTTTCGATTTTCGTGGTCACGTAGCACTACTTACTATTTAACATTGTTTGACGGAAATGAAACTGTTCGGCAACTATTTTAAGCAAAGATGTCTGAAGAGAGAAGTTTAACTATCGAATACATGGTTGGATTGTGCCTGTTCAAAGACAGCTAAGCTTTTACTGAAAACGTTGCCTAGCATCGGTTTGACGCATATGAAACATTAAGCTTATATGCACACCCTGGAACCTGCGCTGCCAAGTATAGGTGGCACACACACATGCGCTCGACAAGAGATATTGAGCGGTGGTGTCAGTATTTCTAATTGCACCTCCGGTAATGAAACCTTTATTAAAAATGAAAGATATCTGCGCCCTGATGACTTATTTATTGCTATATTCTGTGAGTGTCACAACATTTCATCTTGAAATAAACAAAACACGGAGAGTTAAACGCGAACGTTTGACCAAGAAAATGTCAAATATCAAAGTGTACGTAAAACATTCAGTAAACATTGCAAATGTATTCATTTTTGATACAGTATCGTACAGTTGTGTCTTCATGCAATAACCATTTCAAACACCAAGTCTTAATTTGAGTTAAGTCTCGTTGTTGTTATGTGAAATAAGCAAATCAGGGATGACCACATCAAGCAGACACAGCCAAAACGTAGAGAGGGGAAAAGAGCACGGTTATGCAATGATCAGTTTTAAAAAAGACACCACTATCAATTAGTTCAACAAAAAACACAGCAAACATGTATTGTTATACATGACGACATTTGATGGAATGATGTAAATGTTTTATCCTTGTTTTTCAATTTTAAATAAACTCTCACCCAAAGTTCTATTTGTTCATCAACTGCTAAGTTTACCATGCATGCTGGTTTTTGTTTCTTCCCTGTGCCAAAAACGGGTTTTAAATGCACTGCGTCGCCTAGGAAGCAATAATTCAATGTCTTTATAATGTTTATCGACACTTATTGGAAAATTGTTTGAAGGTCAAGGGCACAACATGACCTTGTAGCAAAATCGTGTCCGGCCCATAACATTTTTATTTCAAGTCGGATTTAAAACCTTATTTACAGAAATGATCATCATATTGAGACGACGTTTCGCGCGCAACATTTGGGTCGCTACCTTGAAGGTCAAGGTATTACCTTGTAGCAAAATCGTGACGGCCCATAACTTTTTTTATTTCAAGTCGGATTTTAAAATTATTTTACAGAATTGATCATCATAATGAGACGGCGTGTTGCGCGCAACATTTTGGTCGCTACCTTGAAGATCTAGCAACTTTGTGTCCGGTCCATAACGTTGTTATTCATAGTTGGATTTTAAAATTGTCTGATTTTATAGCACTACACCATTTTCAAATTTTACCTCAATAGTTATACAACTAACAGTTTTTGTGACAAATTACCCATTCGGGGAGCGTCACCAGAGTCTCTTCGACAGTATTAACGAGAGATGGAAAATGGTTATTATCTATATTCAACAAATCATCGAGATAACTCGAGATGTTGTTAAAGGTTGTAATAATGGCATCCTGATATTCGGTAGAATGAGACTACATAAGATATCTTTCATAACAGTATAAAAACAGATCAGCAACAAGGGGTGCACAATTAGTACCAAGAAATCCGCGTCATACTTAATGAAGAATTGATGCCTCCAAATTGTATTAATGAAACAAACTAAGGGCCATAATTCTGGTAGAAATTGTAGCAGCAAAAAGCCTATCTTTATGTCAAACTACGCATTCAGCTTCATCAGCTTTCCAAGTTTGAAAAAATCCACCATTCAGTAACTGAGTTGATGCCATAAGGGTATAAAAGTAAAATAAACAAAGAGCCTTAAAGTGACAGCCCATGATATATTTTTTCACAAGAAAGTTAATATTATGACATGACATCGACCTACGATTAGCGCACATTGTATAATAAATGGAATCGCGATTTATGTAACAAAGGCAGAACAGACGGTCTAGATATTTGAAACAAGTTTCTAGAAGATGTTTATACAATGCGCTGATATAGCTAAGGGAAACAATGGCAACAGTACATTTTCATAAATATGAGGTAGACAGTTTGTCTAGGTGCAAGTGAATGGTTAAACTTCAGTAAAGTAAAAATATGTCAATTGACCAGTAAAATTGAAATTTACCCTTTAAATAATGACTATATGTTTTCGTTTAAATCCCAGAGTGGGTCAGTTCAATTTTCGATTTTGCCAGTTCTATATTATATATTATTCAATAATAGTAAAATAACCCGTTACCGATGTCATGCAGTGATAATTACATATATCAGGGCTATCCGATCAACCTTTTTGGGGGTTTGCTAGGCTAGCTCAGTTGGTTGCGTCGCAGGAATTGCAGGGCTAGGCGCTGTCGCCGTGACGGTGCGGGTTCGCTACCAGCTAGAGGCACTATCATTTTATATTTTTCAATAAACTACTTTTTAAACAAGTTGATTCTAGTATTAATATAATGTGAAAACTAAAAGTATCCATGTGAATGCTGACTAAAGGAGTAGTGTATACATTCCTGGATGTCCAAATCGAACAAAATTTGAAACAATTTACCGTGTAAAGTATTATTTTAAGCTCTGCATTCTCCGATTTTACATTTAACTTTGAACTTTCTTACTTAATTTATTCAAAAACACAAACATATCATTTGGCACCATCTCGCATTAACCCCTCGTTTTTATCTAACCATCGTTCCTGGGTAGTACCAGTACTTGACAAATATGATGCACTTGTATTTTCAAAACATCAAAAATGCGATGCAAAATGTTAAAAATACAAGTCGCACATATTTCTATGGAGAAACTAACATTTGTTTTGTTGTAAAGCAGTGTCACCAATTTATAATATTTCCAGCTTTGGCCTTCCCGCATTATAAATAGCTCATCTAGGAGGTTGAGAAAACCTACAAACAAATATTGTTTATTACACCTCTACCAGACCATATGCGATCATCTTTAAGAAACGCTGTTTTTCCACATTTACGATGCCACGTTCAAACAACTGAACATTAGAATACTCATGAAGTTCGTTGAGCACGATATATATGTTTGTAGAACATCTTATGTGTGTTTGTAGTACATCTTAAATAATTTTCGTTTTAATATTTACGCCACGATGGTTGGTTTCAATATCTAAGCAAATATAGATTTGGATATTGTTTAATCATCCCTAGGATATACTTCCTGGTTTTCTTTTATTTTTTACCTTAGGCGTTTTTCCTGATAAGCATATTTCACTCTTTTGTGATATGCATGATTTATATTCTCAGATCCACTGTCAATATTCTATTTAATTCAGTTCCGCCCATTGTTTTCTCGTTCAAGGCAAACCGATCATAGAATTGTTTTAATCTGAAAATACCGCATTGAAGGTTCCATGGTCACCGCCATATGCATACTTCGTTCAGGATAAATTAAAATTGTACTGTTTACTAATATAAATATTGAGTTGGGGCTAGGCGGCGCGGGCAGTTTTATGCATTTCCATTACTGGTCATGAACAGGCTTAGTAAAACCGAGCCTGTAATATTTTCATATTTGTCGTGTTCGGTTGCTTTCAAAGTTCCTTTATCATCTAATTCAATATTACAGTATCGTTTTTGTGCCGTGTTGCGGCTGTAAAAAGTCTCCCAGTACATTCATTCAGTGCTGTAATCAGTGAACACCTTTGCAGGTCTTTAAGCACGATACAATGTGTGTTTATTGTACATCTACTCAATTTACTTTTGTTAAAATATTTCGGCAACGTTTAAGATGGGTGGTTTCAATATCGCAGCAAGTATGGATTTTGATATTGTTCAATCACCCCTTGAGTATACTTCCTGCTTATTAAATTTTGCTTTTGACGTTCTGTGTGAAGCAGAATTTATATTCTCAGATCCCCTGTCAAAATTATATTTTATTATATTATATTTCGCCCATTCTCGTTTAGGTCAAACAAATTCTTTGATCTGGGGACCATACGATGCTGATCATGGAATGGTGTTAATCTGAAATTACATTATTGAAGGTTAACTGCCATATGCAAAAGTTTAAGATGGATCAAAATTATGATGTCTACTGGTGTAAAAATTGAGATGCACTCAATCCGGGGCTCGCGGTGTGGGCAGTTATATGCATTTCTAGGTTCAATCAAACGGACTCTGCAATATTTCATATTTTGACGAGTTCAGTGGTTTGCAAAATTCCCTTTTCATATATTTAGACCTTTATGTGTATTATAAACATATTTGTTATGTTCATTTAGCTAATATTGGGCTTTGTATGAATAACCATCGAAATGTAAAGTTTGGGTATAGCTTGTTTACAATCAATTGAGTAACAGAATAACAAGAATACTTTGGATGTCAAGCAAGGCTATTAAAATAAGAGTTATATTTATCTCTATAGTATAAAGTATTTCTTTGTTCGCAAATATTTTATCGCTTCCTGGTGTTCTGATTATGATGAGTTGATTGTTTAAGATAAACGTAGAGTGCTTTAATTTACAATAATTTATTAATAAGTGCTAACCAATCACAACTTAAGTCATCTGTCAGACAACGAATAAACAATATTAAATGTCAAAGTATTTTTTCTTGTTTGTTTGGAAAAATGAAATCGGTCCCGATGTCTGGTTTTCTGTTCATGAAATACCTTTTTGCAAGTAATGATCTGAACATAGAAATACTAAACTATATGGTATAGAGAAGTTTTAACTATGAACTGCAGTTAAATACGTACTACAAGACCAGATACAAGAATCGAAGCACCCCAAGTAGAGTGCACATAGCCTCATTTGATTAATACTTCCAACTGTGATAATCCGTGGAATGAGCTATTGTAAAAGATGTCGGTTAAAATTGCAAAAAACTTAAACATGTACCATACATTTTCTGTAATAAAACCCCAAATCTGTACAAAAGTAATTCTAATAACTCAATTAAAATTGAGTGCGACAAATTATATATATATGTAGACTTCCGTAAACAGCAGTATCTTTAAAACAGGCATATATTGATACCGATGCCATAGTTTCGTTAATATGGAAATTTTATTAATTGAATGTTCAAAATTGAATTTCTAGTTAAAGGAGGAGCCATGAAATCGTGCTCTTAAGCGATACGAAAAATTTTTTGCGACCTTAAAATAGGTAGAACATGTACTAATGTTATGGTCATTACTTCGAACTAATTTTAGAGTATGCACCTGTAATTTTATTCGTAGATGTGTTTTTTGGCCGAGACTGTTCAACACGAAATATACTACTTAAAGTTTGATAGGGATCGCTTTCCGTTTTATTCCGAATTATTGCTCTTACCAAGTTTTAACTGCTGTTCCACTTCAATAATTTGTCGGCGCTTTCTTTTTAGGGCACCGACCTGATGTCAAATTAACAAATTCTCAGAATCACAGCAAATATTTTATCGTTTCAATCTTATGTTAGACATAAACACAATCTTAAAAGTGATTCTTATTAAATTTTGAGCAGTATAGGTATACAGTACCGAGTTTTGGTTTTATAAAATCGACTTTAGTGCGCAATCTGTAACCTACAATCTATATAATGATCTCAAAATTATGAATTACAACAATGTCGAATTCTTAAAATCGTAAAATTATAGATAGAAACAACAGGTGGATTCTTTTAAATCTCATTCATTTAAACCACATATCACGGGATTTGTCAGAATACTAGAACATGCGGAATTATTGTTTGCATTGTGGCGAAAATCCTAACAAAGTCGTAATTTAAATATTCTCAATACAATTATAAACTTACAAATCATTTATCTCAACACTTCCAAAAATGTATCTATACAAGTTTTAGCTTTCCAAAAAGCTAGTCGGTCATTAGCATATAAATTAATAGAATAAATATGTATTCGTGCTTGCAATTATTTTTGGGCCAATGGAAGTCAAGGATTTGTCCAGTATTCAGCCCATCAATGTCACGTAGATTGTATCTGACAACCATTTGTGAATTTAGTTGAAGTTTCAAGTTTCAAGTTTTTTTTCCCATTTACATTTCTCTGAATGTACAATACATAAACAAGAGAACTGATAGTGCTTGTGTTGTCTACCTTACTTGTCAAAATAATGTTATTGTTTAGTATCGACAAAAGACCGAATCCAGATCCGTTATATTGTATGGGGAAGCATGCATTGGGGTCAGGTGTATCCCCGGAAAGCTTTTACAAGTTCAACTCAATTCGGATTGCAACTGCGACTAGTCCAGCCATTCACTATAGATCCCAAGAAGAGAACACATGGATAAATGTGGTTTTGAGAGGGAATCGGGGAATCAAAATAAATAAATTCGTATTTCTTTGAAAATGCATATATTCACGGGCAAGTTTTGAATATTGGGGCGACGCGAAATTTTTAACATAAATTTAAAAGTTTAAATGATCAAAAGACAGATGCGCGTACAGAATGGTTACAAAGTTTTTATCATAAAACAATCGTTTAAATTTTTTTCTTAAAATAGATGAAAAGGTCACTTTGAAAACCTCTTAACACGACAAATATTAAAATATTGCAGTCTCGGTTTGGTGGAGTCTGTTAAAGACTTTAAAGCATTTCAAAAACATGAAATACCTCATCGTAATTAGTGCTCCAACTTGGATATCAAAAGAACAGTGAAATAGGTAGATCTCAAAAACAGGCAGTTTTTGCGCAACACTCTCAAAACTATACACTTTTATGCAAATCTTCGAGAAAGAGCATTCTATATAAATGTCCCTCTGAATGGGTAATTGCGAATAAAAGGTCAAATGTTATGTTCATAACTAATGAAGAGATGGGTAGTCACTAAACCAACTAGGTTTAAACGTTCGCAGCTTGGGTTTAAACATTCCAAAAGTGCGCTCGGGAAAAGCAAAATTATGAGGTTGATTAGCTGATAACAACTAAGTATGGATTGAAATGATTTTTCAACATACTTGACTAACGAAGTACTTATCAATATTGGACACCAAAACTGAGGTAACATGTCACCATTTATCCTATGAATTGATATTAGACAAATACAATAAACAAAATCATCATTGATGCTACCCTGGCACTCTGAACATGTAACCACCAAGTGCAATTTACCTCCTGTGGCCATCCTAGTCGTTAATCTCTGTCGTTTGCAGCTAATTGAGTGTATTGATGATTGTCTTTTAGCGTTCCGCCGCCCTGTTGACTACGCTTATGATATAACATAAAATATAACCCATGCTGATCTCCTATGTTTACTTTATACAATGATGTTTACTTTATACAATGGTCATGTTTCATTCGCTAAACATCCGGTAACTTCTGAGAACATTCACTAAAATTGCACTGGAAATCGCAAAAAAAATGCAAAATCGCTGACCTCCTGTGTTAATTTTTAACAATTGTCATTTCACATTCGCTAAACTTCCGTTAACTTCTGAGAACATTCACAACATTTGCACACAGGAAATCGCAAAAAAAACAACTCTTTCTTTAAAAGACAATATTTTGACAATTAGGCACAGTTCTGAGCGTTCGTTTTGTCCTAAATGCTTGTCTTATGCCATACGCATCCACTTTTTGACGACCGTATGTTTGGTGATTTATACCACAAGAAAAATAATTTTTAATGTTAACGCGTGGATAGAAGTTTTCAACAATTTTCTAAGTGAACGCATGGACATGAGTTTTTTTGAAACCCGCATTATTTCATCTTACATGGAATACACTGAAATTGACATCATTAAAACAAACAAACAAAAACAAGAAAGTGTGCAAGAATCAGCAATATCTTGCATGTTGAAGTTCTAAAAAAATTGTTGAAGATCAGAATAGTAAATATTTTTGAGTCCCTGTCATGCTGCTCACCCCACCCCCACCCCCGCCCTAGGACAGTGACAAAATTTTGTTGTTGAACATATACTCTAGATTTTGGAATACAATTACAACTTGATTGTCCTTGCTTTCTCTTTACTTTCTGACAAAAATTGTGTAAGACGAAGTAGTAGAGTTTGACAAACCTAACAATTATGGTAGTCAAGTAAATTATTAATAATGTTTGCAAAATGATAAGATTTATCATCAGCTTAAATGCATTAAATGCTTCAAAAAAAAAGGATATAAAAATAAACTAATGTTTGTATGCGGAACAGGTGGCATATTCTTAATTACCCGTTCTGGACCGTGAGTCACTGTTGACCGGTGTTCAGGCTAAAGTTCTCAAGTTTGGTCGATTATAATATGTCGGTCATCAGGATGACCGACAACAAGAAAGCCTAAAATAATCTCAAATCATTTCTGTGCTAGAAGAAACTGACAAGGTTGAAGACTAGCTGATTTAAGATTCGGTGACACTTTACCTGAATTACAGTGTTATGTAATAGGAAAATTATGATAATAATTTACAAACATATTAGGTGTTCAACATTTACATTTTAAAATATTTATTTATGGCCTTGTTAAAAGACTAATATCCTTTTCTGGATAACATCAAAAATCTTGTAGGTATTTTAGCCACAGGTCATTTCATGTCTTCACCTGTATCTATTAATTACATTGGACTCGATCTTGTTATGATTAAGCAAGACGTTATATAACTGTTAATGTAGTTTATAGATGTTCTTGATGTCAATCTGTCATCTCGAACAGTAATAAGTCTGCATGAACAGTCTAGGGTATTGCATAAAAGCCAGAGATATTGTTCTGTATATTTGTGCGAAACAATTGTGCGGAAGAATCCTGAGATGAACTTGGCATGCAGTGCGATGAGGATGCAGTACTATCATAAGTCCTATCGTTCCATAATTATTGATATTATCATACGTAGTAATTATGATTTCATCACTGTTTATTATTGTTGAAATTATGCATAGAATGGTCGAACAACTAACAATAACTTTTCAAGCCAAACGCCATAAGTCGAGTATTTTCATCTTTAAAACGCACAGAACGTTTCTATGATTAATTATGCAGACAATTACAATGTTTTGAACATGTTAACCATTCAGTTCAGTTTGCCTTCGGTAAAATATGAAGGAAATCGGAAAAAATGAGGGTTTTTTTTCCCTAAAAATATGTACAACTTTTATTACAGATTAACTAAATTGTAAGTGTATGATAACAATATTTTGTGAAATACAGATGCACTACATTTTCTTTCTATTTGCAGAACTTATATGCGTTTTTGAATGTTACTCATGCAAGAAAAGGAAACCAAAATGATGCACGGATGAGATCACGGAAAAGAAATCAACATGCAGTACAAATGTTTGCAGAAGTGGTGTGATATTATGAAGAAGTGATTTTCATATTCCACCGTGATATTAGTGACTTTCCGTGTTGTACATTTTATGAAAATGTACTTATTCTTGTATGTCCTTGAAACCGAATATCACTTAAGGCATACATATGTACTAGTATTTAATATTAGGGTTTCCTGTACACGCACATAATTTTTATTATATAATATATATTTGAATGCTTCTTGCAGGCAGTAGTATCTATATCGTAACGAAAAATTAATATTACATTGAAACGGAAATATATTATTTCGGTCTGAAACACAACCACTCAAAAATGTTATTTAATATCACATACTTCATTTCCGAATTGAGTTTTTTTCTGACTAGTTTATACTGATACAAAACTGATACTGCTGGCTGAAATCTGTTATACGACTCTCTAGCTTTTTTTTGTTTTTTTGTAAAGAAAGGAAGGGATTTGTAATTTAATAGGAAAATTATGATAATAATTTACAAACATATTAGGTGTTCAACATTTACATTTTAAAATATTTATTTATGGCCTTGTTAAACTAATATCCTTTTCTGGATAACATCAAAAATCTTGTAGGTATTTTAGCCACATGTCATTTCATGTCTTCACCTGTATCTATAAATTACATTGGACTCGATCTTGTTATGATTAAGCAAGACGTTATATAACTGTTAATGTAGTTTATAGATGTTCTTGATGTCAATCTGTCATCTCGAACAGTAATAAGTCTGCATGAACAGTCTAGGGTATTGCATAAAAGCCAGAGATATTGTTCTGTATATTTGGAGAGAGAACGGCCGTATGGCCGGAATTAGCCACATAATGC
The DNA here is from genome assembly GCA_038501625.1 of Corbicula japonica. Classification (NCBI taxonomy): domain Eukaryota; kingdom Metazoa; phylum Mollusca; class Bivalvia; order Venerida; family Cyrenidae; genus Corbicula; species Corbicula japonica. The sequence goes on from JAZAYU010000304.1 coordinate 404,104, forward strand.
CTTTTAGGAGGACGGTATGTTAGTCTCGAGGCTAAATTGCTAAACTTTAAATAAGAGAAATTTATAACACTAAGAAATGTATTAGGAAAATTTATACTTATGAGAAAGAACTGTTTATGTTTTAGAAAGTCGGTTTAAACATTAAATAAACTGTTGAAAGCTTAAGATATATAAAGTTATTTCGGAACTTAACTAGTGTTCGTCTTATTACACCCTGAGACCTTTGTAAGGATCAACCACTACGTTACAACAGCAACGGCCATAATACGTTTCTGGACAACTACACATCCCATAAGAATAGTATCCACCGTTGTAGCAGTGATTATTACACTCAGCTCTGCCATCCATTTGAGCCCGCCCGGCTAGCTCAGTGGATAGAGCATCGGACTGTCAATCCAGGGGTCGTGAGTTCGATCCCCAGCCGAGGCGGGAAACATTTCTCCGTGACAATTGAACTCGGACATTGCGTCTGAGAGTCATTTGTCCCTCACCTCTGATTCAAGTGAGGAAGCAGTCAGTCGCTTGCGGAGAAATTGGTTAGTACTGGTTAGAGACCCAGGAACACCGGTTAGGTGGACTGACCGCCGGGATATAACCAGAAAGGTGTTGAAACCAGGCGTTAAACCCAAAACCCAAACCAAGCCATCCATTTGACTTGACGACTTTCCGCAATCCTTTAAGCAACTGGAAAGACTATCCCATGGCCAACAAGTAATTCCTCTGTTCCTATACTTGTGGCCTCCGCCACAGTCTTGGCTACAAGCAGACCAGGAGTTCCAACTAGCCCAGTCACATATCCAACACTCCGCAGAATACACGTAAAAGAAAAACAAAAAAACCCGAAAATTCTGTTCCGGCATCCCTGTTTATTGAAAATAGACACTTTTTAATAAAATGGTGTTGGTTTGAATGAAGTCCTTGCTATCTCCCTGCGCATGATTCCTCTAAATACTCACTGGTCAGTGTATTCATTGAATTAAAAAGTGTTTTAAACAATCTGATTTTCTTATCTGTCAGTATAATTATTTATGTAAGCAAAGGGCACTCAATGTTATCAACAGTAAAGTAAAATAAACTGTAGTTGTTAGAGTCTCTGATTGGTCCTTGGTAGTCAGGTGAAATTCGATTTAATCAAGGCAACACATATTTTAATATTTGTCAGCGTTAACCAATTTGATTTATTTGACGGACGTTGGAAAAAGACCGGTTGCAGAAGCTCACCATAAATCTCTGGTTGAGGTAAACTAAAATGAGTGATTTAATGTCTAATAACTTTGATAACGAAAGACATGAAATGCATTTTAACGATCGGAACAAAATACAAAATACGTTTATTTTTAATTTAGAGGAAAAATGACAATTTAGAAAACAAAAAGTAATGGCGGATAAGCTAGTTTCCATCTTTTTTCGCCACTAAACATCTGTGTATGACTATTAAAATGAAATTTCTGTACGAACTGTTATATTTTATAAGTAAATATATTATTAACAAGCAAATGGCGTATTGCTATGCAATACATGTTCCACTACCGGTTAGGCTTAAAGGCAGGGTGAATAGTTTTTGCTAGAGAGTGGGTGGAGTAGTAAACCTCTATAGACTAAGTTTTAAGACTTAGTTGTTGTTGTAGTTTATAAAAATAAAAATAAAAGATTAAAAAAAATATTTTATTCCTTCACCCCACCAGAAAAATGTTTAGAATAAGTAACCTCAATTTTAAATTAAAAATAATATTGTTTTGGGTAGAGTACAGTCACCAACCCTTACCTACAGCATCCTTGAAGAAAGTATTGTCTGTTTGAGTATAGAAATTTAAGAAACATTTTTTGGGGGGAGGGGCGAGGGGTCAACACCTGAAATAATTTTTGTAAAAAAGCAACATATGCATATCAGGAATCGCCACACTCAAAAAACACAGCCTCCCCACGCAGCGAAAAAGAAGAGAGGAAGATAGAGAGAGCGCATGTTTTATATATGTATGTCAATTCAAATAGGACGCCACAAACAATTAATAAACAAGAGAACCTTTGGGGATACCGCCTTGGAACGGTCAGTGGCAAAACAAATTGCCACTGGGGGTTTAAACCAGGTTCTAGGGTGCACCAACCTCACACTTGCCCCAACAGGTACTCGTATCACAAAACAAGTACAAATTGTCTTGGTGAAATAACTCCAACCCACCCATCAGCTCAACAATGTTGCATGCAATAGCATACAAACATATAAACATAAGAATTTAATAGCATTGTAAGTTTGAGTTTGGGAATTTCAGAAAAAAAATGTAATAAATAATAACGAAAATTACCACCGTCTTACTCCAACCTAACATTTACGTTTTTATTTCTGGGGTTATTTTATTCAAAATCGATTTTTTAAAAATGGCCTACTGAGAAAAAAATGTATATGTTTCTAAAAACAATGTAATACATGAAGTAAAAGATAAAGTTGCAAAAAAGATTACCGAGATTTTTTTAAGCCGTTGATTGTTTTATGACAGCAACCTTTGCCTTCCTTTATAATGACTTTTAAGATGTCAAGACACTGACATTGACGTTATTGTATCGTATCTGACGTCACAATTGCAATGCTGTGTATTCCTATGAAGTTATTTTTTCTGCAAACGTTGCTTAATAATAATAATACACACTTCAAAGTGAATTGCCTGTTTTAATTTTGCTATAACTTGTTTAGCTTTTTTTATAACTTCTTCTTTTAAGAGACTGTTATGTCAGTTTCAGTTTTTCGAACGCAAAAGAGAAAGTGACGGTAACATGCTTAATGATGAGGAATGGACAGAAGTACTATCATGCACATTTATCAATGCACATAATTAAGGATTGAATCGATCTTTGATGGTTTTCATTTGGGTATGGAAAACAGTTGGATTGTTTAAAGTGTGTGAAGCCCGAAGGGCTTCTCGCGTACTTTAAACAATCCAGTTGTTGTTTTTTTATAACCAAATGAAAATCATCAAATATCGATTCAATCCTGATATTTACACTCATAAATAATAATCTCATTAATACAGAAATAACTTGGAGAATTCATGATATTACGGCTTTTTTGAATGGCTGTTGGAACAGCTACGTTGACGACAAAGTGAATGACGGCACCTTTTTTCGAAGCAAAACGTGCGTGCTCGGCGACTTCACACGTAAAAACATCGCGCAGCGTCCAATAAATTGTGAACGACTTTACTGTAGCTACGCCTTTTAAAGTTATACGTCACACTGTTTACCATAAAAAATTATGATTCGTTAGATGAATAAAACATATCTTAGAGGATAAAGTTGAAGTGTAAATATATGTTTGACGTTTAAAGAACACTCAACATTTTGTAAAATTTAATTCAAAAATCTCTGTACTGTTTGCAATAATAACTGTTGCTCATTTTGGCCCCAATTTTCCCGGTCACTTACACATTTTCTAGAAAGAAATATGAACCAACACACTGTTATCATGCTCGTCAGGTTTGTTTTGGATCATTAAATGATCTTTAGAAATGCAAAATCAAACAAAGTCTGTCTGCAGCCATTTCTCGGTAACTAGCTTAATTTAATGAAATTTGGAAGAAATATGAACCAACATACTGAGATTTTGCCAGTCAAGATTTTTGAATCGGTCAAAGATGTACAGGCCAATTAATGATAACCCATAACTCTAGTAGTTTTGTCTATTTGTCCACTCTTTTTGAAGCTAGTGTCAGGAGATTTCGATGAGCATTTGCCAGTTCTACTGATTCTCTAATTGTATGCTTTTCATAAAAAAATTGTTGGCATTTCTAACTGCCGTCTCAGGCTGAGGGTTTCGGCTTTTCCGTCTAATGTCTTTAGATCGGTACATTGGTTGTTCATGACAAGTAGATGACCCTTACTGATTAAAACAGCTAACCAGGCAAAATGATAAAGTGGTAGTGATCTTTGTGCAAAATATATTAATACAAATTTACAGATTGACAGACAAAGACAAACTCGTGTGCTGATAACACTGTTATCTGTTTAACAAGCACAACACATTTTAAAGCATTTCCAGTATTCCATCTTCCTGGAGTCATATCGCAAGTATGGATAACAATACATCACAACTAACCGATTATATCGGATATCCCATGCCGGATTCGGCTTGTTTTGTTAATTAACTTTGTTTTACAAATATCCTTTTAAATATTGCTATTATACTATCAAAGAAGAAGAAACTTCAATGTGAAGGAAAGTAATCTAAACTGAAAAAAAGGAAAAGCACAAACAAAAGAACTAAGTCGCTTCTTGTCATTGTATATGACAAAATCTGCGATTCTCTAACAGTTTAAAGAATGCCAAATGACGTACATTACAGTCGTGAAATTTAGTTATAATATTGGACAGTGATTGTCATCCGTTTACACTACCAGGAAGCGACCATAATATTGAAGGTCAAACACACTTTTACTAAAATCTCGTAAAGTTTACATATGTTAGTCACGAGGACACAATAAATTGTTGTCAGTATCATATTACTTATGTGGGCATTTAAAATGATGTTTGTGTTGTTTAGTTTTTGTGACTTTACATCAATAGAAATTGAGGGAATTTTAAGATCTCGCTATTTTTCTTTACTGTTCTAACGTGTTTTACCACATTCAAAATAAAAATACCTTATAAAATACATTTGTGCAAAGTTTCATTGAACGGAATTTTGCCATTATTGAGATTTTGATAATTTTCTTTTTTTCGATGAACGTAGTTGGGAGGAGTGTAGTAAGCCCTTAAAAGCAGTTTAATTACCAACTTACGTTTTTCGAATAACTGAAAGTCCTCAAGACCATAACAAATTTCTCCGTAGTCATAATTACTTTGCTTAGCAAGACATTAATCATGTTAAGTCATATTTCAAACGATCAACAACATTTTCAAGAGTCCACAAAATCAATTGCAATATCGGTATCAATAATTACTCAGCACAAAAACTAGATATGTTCCTGGTATTTTACATTTGTGTAAATAATCTTCGTTGTATTATTTTCTACTTTAATATAGCATTTTCATTTAAATTTAATCAAGTACAGTACTTTCGTTTACAAAACCCACAAAGATTATTCTGTTCAGTTTTCTTTTGTAATGTTTATCTCTAGTATTTCTAGTATTGAAGAGAAGTAGTTAAATGTATTAAGCAGATTTTTTACATGCACCAATTCACCCATTTGAATAACAAATAATTACTTGTACAAAACAATGTTAAAAAATGATGGATATGAACACATATTTCGTATAATTTCCATCCTGTCAGGGCGTCTTGAATGGGGTCTGATCAGTGATCTGCTGGAATATACGCAAGATACGCATAGACCGTTGAGTCCTTTGTTTGCGTTTTGAAAATTAAGAAGCCTCGCGGAAATGGTGTTTTCAGACAGCATTAACAAGTCATGCTTGTTCTTAAAGTTCTGTTATTGCGATTGTTTTGTTTCGGGGTCATAATTCAACGTACGGCTTTTTCAGCGTTCAGCGTTTCAACGATTTACATTTTCGATATCGTTAAAAACAGTTAAAAAGAACCTTTACATATGAAAACAAAACCGTTATCTGAACCTTTTTTTGAAATAAAGCTTGTTACAGATGGTTATTGTGATGATTATACTTTATAGACAAATATACCTTATGGACCTGCCATTATGATAAAAGAGTTGAATTTAATTTTAATAAACTTTATTAAATTTTTAATTTTCAGACGGTGATGCTCCACGTGCAATATCCAACTAGGTTTATATTCCACAGCTAGTTCGCTTTTTCAGAGCTTAAACCAATGTTAACTGATTTCTTGCAAAACAAAACACAAAACTTTTAACACAGGATTATCTATACCTCAAATTATGGAAAGCCGTTTGCAAGTTTTTTTCGCAGATACCTAGATTTAATTAAAAATTCAGGTGAGATTTGACACATATCGCAACAAGATATTTATCAGCCGAATAAGTTATGTAATCTCATGCAGTGAAATGTAATGTAATAGATAATATAAGATATAATAAAATATAATATAATAATAAAGAAAATTGTTAGGAACACCAGAACTGCTTCCAAAAATTTGATGATCGAAGTTTAGTGTGACCGAGTGAGTGAGTGAGTCAGTCAGTGAGTGAGTGAGTGAGTGAGTGAGTGAGTGAGTGAGTGAGTGAGTGAGTGACTGCACTCTATGTCAAGTTGTGTGTAATCTATGAGTCTGTCTTCGCCCAGATGCTAAAATTAAAGCATATTTAAATATTAAAACTGACCACGATGTAAGTTTGAGTTGTTGTGATAATTCTTTATTCGTCGTCTGTAAAGTTTTACAGAATTCGCCGATAACAGTTTTTAAGAATAACAAAAGAAACGGTCTGTCAGTGTATCACTACTTTCAATTTACTACAATTTAACTCTGGGTGCTTAAACCAGGTTCTAGGGTGCACTAACCCTACACTTGCCCCAATAAGTTCTCATATGAACAAACAAGTACAAGATTTTTGGTGAAATAACTCCAGCCCACCCATCAGCTCAAAAACGTTGCAAGCAAAAGCACATGATCATATAAAACAACAGAAGCTAAAACCATTGCAAAGCGAAAAGGGCGGGTTCTCGATGTTCTTACCGAGACACGGAGTCATATCAGCAAGAACATGATGACAGGGATAAAAGAAACAAATCAAGCCTCAAGGTTCTTTTACAAGATTTCCGCATAAACCTTCATAAACTCTAAAAATCCTGCCGCCGTCGAGCAACCAAAGATTTTGACTGAGTCTGTTCACGGGCAGAAATGGCAATGCATATTACTGCACTGACCGCCTCAGACTCACCTATCATATTGTCGTGCATGAAATACAAGTGGATTTGACAAGTATTTATTGTTCGATTTTAACCTTGAGTTGTGACCTTTCGGACAAGTCCATTATTATAATCCTAAATAATTAATGCTTTACTACACTCCTCCCCCATCACGTTCATAAATAAAAAGAAAATTATCAAAATCTCATTAACGGCAAAATACCGTTCAATGAAACTTTTCACAAACGAGTGTGACTAATGTATCTTTATTTTGCATAAGGTAAGACGCGTTAGAACAGTAGAGATAAATAGCGAGATCTAAATATTCCTTAAACTTCTATTTACATAAATTTACAAAAACTTAACAACACAAAACATCACTTTCATGCCCACATGAGTAATATGATACTGACAACATTTTTTGTGTCCTCGTGACTTATGTAAACTTTATGAGATATTAGTTAAAGGGTGTTTGACCTTCAATTTCATGGTCGCTTCCTGCTCGCGTAAACAGATGACAATCATTGATGTCTCTTTTAGTAGTTGAAAGTTCTTTACAAAGTACGCAACATATTCTTGTCAGAATCATTGCACTCACGTGTGAATTTATAACTATAGAAATCTACTTTCGGTTTGAACCAGGAAGTAAGTTTTCCTTTAATTTCTTGTAAACCCTAACATTATTTAGACGAATTGGCACTAAACAATGTAGACCAGCATATACTTATTTCAGATATGAGTTGCTTTGGTATATTGTACATGAATTTCAGAGTTCTCATGCAAACGGTTTTTCTTTTGTTTTATTAAAGTATGTGTTTGGTAATTAGAACATGAATTAGACTAAATTGAGCATGCAAACATTAACTACATCAATAGCTTAATACATTTCTTTAATGGCAATAAGGATTTCCCCCAAAATTCATTTTTGAAATTTTAGCCAGATTTTGCCATTTGCAATGTTTGCGACCTCTTAATCGGAACAATATGAGCTGCCTCGAAATAGTTGTAGTTTCCGTATACAAGACATGTTTTCCCGAGTATAGTACCACCTGCAGTATAAACCTACTTTCACATTTATCATCTACATTTTTCTTCTTTATATAAGAAAATTTGGTCTTGTTGACACAGCTGAATAACACGAGGGCGGATTTGTGCAAGTACAATACAAGTAAACAATTTACTCTAATGAATTTCTGCTATATGGATCCATCTGTTAAAATATTAAAGTTTCTTCATAAGTAGTTAAGATCAGTTTTGTTTTAAGGAATCGGTTGAAGAGTTACCGATAGGATGCTTTTTCGAGCGGAAAAATAAATCTAGTCGGACAAACAAAACTCACCGAAATAGAAATTCTAGCATGATTTTTTATGTTCTTATAAAGACAGGTAAGTAATTAACGCGTTTAATCTATGCAGTGATTCTGCATTGTTTTTCGGATTTTGATATTTTCTGATTATTACAAAAGAATTTTCATGCAGTTTTATTGTTGTCAGCAGAATGTATTCAAACTAAGATTAATTACTTAAATCCCTTTATAAGAACATTTTGTAATTATTTCCAAACATACACAGTATTACGAGTCCTAACATTTTAAAATAATACTGACAAAGATGTTGGGAAATAATTACAAAATATAAATTAAATGAGTCTTAAGGAGTAATATATTATAATCATTTTAATAGATATTATCAAACAATTTAAACGGTATTAAGTTTTATCTGTTTGGCCGGCTGTTAAGCACGCAGAACGTATCTTGAAATGGTGTAAAATAATATGGTGGAAACAAATATGCCTTTTCTAAGATAAAATATGTCAGTTTGACTTTGAAAATTTATCAATGTTAATCCAATGTTGGTATTGAATATCAATAAACCGTTCGATCGTAATACTGTGCATTTAGCTTCCGTTCATTACGGTTTATTTTTCCAATCATAATTTATTCTTAAAACGAAAGCAGTAATTGAAACAGTACCAAATATGCAAGCTGTGATTAATTACGTATCCGGTTTTGCTTTACTTTTGTTTACCCAAGATTTAGAGGACAGGTTACTTTCCCGGGCTTTGGATTTCGGATCTACCCCAGATAAAATGCTCTTAATATATTTTAAATTATCGCCTGCTTTTTATACAGTGATGTCTTCATTGTCCTAAAAGAGCTATGTTCAAATGCTACGATAATTAGAAAACATGTCGAAGGTCTCACAAAATGGCGTCAATTGTCTAATTAAAAACATGTTGTTCGTAGAAGAAAATACATGTAAGTATTGCTTCATTGCTGATCAGCAGCCTGACAAAATCCAACCGTTTTGGATCTGAAATACTGAAAAAAATGCCTGTTGCGTATCCAATGCTATAATTCGTTTACACGAGACCAAACAATTCATGCCTTACACATTTTTAATATTTATATGTCATCCCGGTTATTCGAATACTAAAAACACAGACGGCTAGTTGTGACGACAGACGTATAAACATGAACGTCATGACCGTTAAGCTTGAATTACCCATTTTTTGTTACGTTTTCCCGTGGATTTTTCGTTTGATACAAGTGAAGATATTTTCATCTAAACATGAATGGAGTTTTAGGATCAACCAACATCTTCTAGTGAAGGTATGACCCCATCAAGTTGAAAAAAAAGAGTTATGTCGACAAATACATTATTCGCTGCTTAAAGTAAACTTGTCATATCACTGGCCAAATTTAAAATGAGTTCAATGCATATGGTAACGATCAAGTCTGGACTTTGCAAATTGTGGTTCCGTGGTGATATAAGAAAAATATATAAAGGTGAGTAAAGGAATATAGATATATATAGGAATGACGACTCACTGAGATACGTAGAAACGCATGATTAGATCATAAGTGTTTATTAAGACAAAGCAAGAACATGTATTCTGCTTAAATTAACGTTTTACAATAAGAATGGATATAAGTTTTAAACTAATTCTAACCATATAACTACAAAGCAAGAACGAGTATTCTGCTAACGTTAACGTTTTCCCATTAGCATGGATATTAATTTTATACTAACTGTATACAATATGAAAGTTGTTTTGACTATAGTGAAGGATCTTGCACGAATACTTACAAAACGGTGGAGATAATGTGTAATGGACTATATTAATCTCCCAACACGAAGAATAAATTTCGCTACACCGATAATCAGTCGTCACCAATAACCTTTTTTGTTGTGTCGCATCTAATAAGGATAGACGGTGTTCCGTTGGGATATTCGTTGTTGCGTCATTTCGACGTCTTGGGCCAGACCACGAAAATGCGAAAAAAGATGCTAGATCACGAAACCACGATGCGAGATCCCGAAAACACGATATCGCGTCTTCGCATCGTACTTACGCGACTTTGCATCGTGTTTCGCGTTAACATGGCCTCGCTCTGAGGACACAGAGACCACACAAACTAGGAGATACGATGCGAAGATATTAATACCACACCATCTGATCGTACCTTCTAGTTTTCGCGTACTCGTATCGTTCTTTTGCTATCTCGCATCGTTGTTTCGCTATCTCGCATCGTTGTTTCGCTAGCTCGCATCGTTGTTTCGCTATCTCGCATCGTTGTTTCGCTATCTCGCTTCGTTGTTTCGCGACATCACATCGTGCTTTCGATAAAACAAGATACTTAAACGAGGGAGAGATACTATGTCGTTAGAACGAGTTAGACAGCCAGTAAGAAGTTTTGAATTATGGATTAATAAAACAAACATTTTGGTTGGCTTTATTGCTCGTTCCCAACACTTAGTATCTCGTTCCCTCGAGTAAGTATCTCTTTTCCACGACTTGTTGTCTCGTTCCCTCGAGTTAGTATCTCGTTCCCTCGAGTTAGGATCTCGTTCCCACAACTTACAAACTCGAGGGAACGAGATTAAAAAAGAGTAGTGTGTGTAATCTCTGTGACATCTTACATAGGGGGCCTATATCACTATGTTACAAGTAATTGATTTGCAGAATCAGCATTGGAAATTGTGAATGATTTATTCTGAAAGTAGTATACGAATCTCGGAATGGCGAAAAACTACTTTTACAAAGCATTAGAATACTGCATTGTACTGAGTCTCCTTTTAAACGTGTTACATTTAAATTTTCAAACGAGCGCTTACTCAAGTTGCGCCACTAAGTTATATCTTGCAATTTTTATTATGGCAAAACAAAAACATTAAAGCGTTGCAAACGTTTAAAAAAGTAAAGTGGCAGTAGTTAGTTTTATTCAGTAAGGAACTTCCTTAATGTGTAAATAAAACAATGTAGTTAGACCAACGAATTTATCTTTTTAATGTAGATGCAAATGTAAGTACAGACGTTAATTAGCTAGGTACACATTGAAATCATAGAGAAGCTCATCGAGATGTATAGGTATAGGCAAAACGCTCGTTAGAATAAAGTAAACGGGCCAGTGAAACAGAGCCAAAAGAGGGCGCTGTTTTACCTCTGACCTAGTGATTACGCACTACGCTTAGTATTTCGTAGGGCTTAGGTTCGAATCCTGAGGGTCCGGTTAATCAGAATTGCTTCAAATGATTCCTATCACACAACAACTGATTTGATGAACAGTACCGTGATAATCTATTTATCCAAATTCCTGATTCTCAAACACCCTAAGAAGGCAGGACATGACGTTAACCCTAGGAAATCGGCCTAAAACAGTTTATGTAACAAAAGCATGGGTGGTACATGAAATATACATTTAAACGAGTACTACTCAAACTCGCATAGATGTTGTAAGAGAACATTTCTGTTTAAGTGTAAGGAAATTAAGTGATGATAGACCTTGGAACGAGTCTAACTGTTCAATCTGTTTGTTTATCTTAATTCTATGTGTTAAATAAGCGTGTTTGAACGGTAAAGTCCAAGGACTTCCGTTGGAGGCACGTTACAAAAACTGATGCAGCTGTGGGATACCGCAAGACTACAATACCAGTAGTTGATCCACGCTAATAAACAAAAGGTATATGTGATTTTGAAGTGCGTCGATATAGTCTTTATTAATTGTTAGCATTGATGTTTATTTAAATCCAGGTCACAAGGAGATGGTTACCTATCAGTTGTTTGCTGTAGAGTCGAAAGTCAACATGGGGGACAGGGCAGTCCTGATTGGGAACCAGAGCCGTACAAGCGTGACCAGTGGCCCTCAAAAGAGCCGTTTCCGGGTTTTTGAACATATATCGATGGGGGATTCCCCCCCCCCCCCCACTCGCCGCCGTTCGATCGTCGCTCACGAGTTGACTTCATCGACGAAGTGGACTGCTTTTTAATCCTCATATTTTTTCGGCTATTATGGCCACAGGCGGGAGGACGGTTCGTCGATGTTGCGTGTTTGGAGGTGGGGCGTTTGCAGAGACGGGGAGAAGAACTCTCCCATCGACCAAGGAGAAAACCCGGCCGCGGATAACTGCAGACAAAGAATAGAAGATAGAAATCCAGGTCCGAACAACTTCGCAGACTTCACAACTAGACATCAAGCTTCAGACATCATCACAAAACATCAAAGACTTCACAACTAGACATCAAAACTTCAGACATCATCACAGAACAGCAAAGAAGAAAGAAGAGAAGAAACTTATTCTAGACAGACGCCTATATGGCTTGCCGAAGGGCGTCTTTAAACAATCTCAAATACATACATACATGATACAGGGCAGTCTGTTTCTGAGTGTTGAGGTGTTCACATCGTGCAATTGAGATTCAACATTTTGGTCTGTATTATAAGTCCAAATGTAGTACAGCTCTGTACTAGGGCATATTGACCGGGTTGTTTTATTCAACAGGTATGGTGTAAATAGCATTGGTTGAAGCTAGGTCTGCTATGGATTTTAGAAAAGGCCTTCAGACAATTGCTGGAAACACATGAGACTGAGACACGTGTGTCCCGAAGGAAGCTTCAGAGTAGGTGTTTTTTATGGGAAAAACTGAAGAGAGTTGTAATACTTAAAATTTAAAAGAGCACGACATGCTTAAGACAGCACTTGCCTAATGTTTAACGCCCAATCAGCGTCACACCTATACCTCAAGTGTAAACAATTAACAGTCCTAAAGTGTTTCAATTTTCTTGACATAATTTTGAATTTCTTCATTTAGTGTGTTTAATATAGTGGTGATCATTTGCGTTCTCATAATTATGGTAAGATTAGTCTTTTTAGACGAGGAAAATGTAAGGCATAATACAATTGTTGTGCACGAAATGAAAATAGTCTCTTTTATGCAAGTTCGTCGTCATTCAAAGTGTTTGACTATATAATTTAAATGTAAATAATTTAGCGAAAGCAATAATCAGAAATAATACAATATGCATTTAACTAATGATAATTACAAAATCGATGTTTCTTTGAAATTACATTAATAGAAGTTTTGCCTCGGTCGATTTGAATAAAACTCTTTGAAAAGATTGTGCTGGGTGTTTTGCATTCATACATCTACTAGAAGAACACGTGTGTGATATGCTCAAGGTATTAAGCTATCAAATGGCCGGTTTATTAATTAGCTCTTAAGTGTAAATTGTTCCTGCTGATGTGTAATTTTATAGCTAAGCTGCTCAGAATCCCGGCGGCAAAAATTGTACGATTGTACCGCAAATCACAATAAGCGAATATATTTTCAAGATAAATAACTTAAGTTTTTAAACCTCAGTAAATTATAACGATTACTTGTGTATTTGAAATAAATCATTTAATGCTGATATAAGCCTCAGTTTAAATTGATTCTTTTTAAAGAATAATCAGTAAAACACTTACTTAACAAAAGCAACAAAGTCACACTGATATTATCGATATAACGATTAAATAAACTGCGTATGTGTAAAACAATCACAATGACGTCAAATGGCAATATTCTGAACGCAGACACGATGCAATTTTTTGAAGTATTTCAGTTTTTCGGCGGTTATTTTTGCTTTATTAAAAATATATAATTTTTCGATATAGATTTACGGTTTTGTTACGTAACACGTAAGTGTTTTAGCCAAAACTACACACAACTTCAGTGAATTCCCTCCGATTCTTTTTACCTAAACGAAGTGTCTATTGCCACGTACGTATCAATGACAATATTCTTACTGACACGTATTAGGGAAAAATAAAAAAAGATATGATTAAAGTTATCTTGTGTCTAATTTCCAGAGTTATGGGCCCTGAAAGTGCCAAAATTAACTATTTAGACCTTGTCTGCCCAATAGCAGCTTCATTTGTGATTTGAATTTAATCAGACTTGTACAATACTTGTGTTATTATAACATTTCGGTTCCTTTCTTGAACCGGCTAGATTCCATAATGGGTTCTAGAGTTATGGCCCTTTTAAGAGCCAAAGTAAGCTATTTTGGCAATTTCTTTTGCATCTACTGATTCTTGCAACCATTTAGCAGTTGTTGACAGGTGAGCGACCCAGGGTCCAATGGACCCTCTTGTTTCATATTTTGACAAGTTTTATTATGGGTGGTTTTAATATTCGCATTCCGAGCAACTCGTATTGAATTGGATAATTTTAATGATTGTTTTATCTGAAAGTAATGGGTTTTTTGGTTGTTTTTTTTTTACATTTAAATCTTTACTGCAATTTAACTTACATTACATATGTTATTCAACATAGGCAACCCACATTTTTGCAAGCATATTACATGTCTTTCATCAGGAGTTTCTTCATTCTGTTCAGTTATTATATATCTACAATGGCTTGAATAAAACTGGAATTTTCGCTACATTGTACATAATGGACTTGATTTTTTTTATTATGTTTACGCTCCGCTGGCTTCCAGCACTTTCAGTGCTTTGATTATAGTTTCTGCCCATGAACAGGCTAAACCAAACTGAGCCTGCATGTATTTCGTACGATTCGTGTTGAGTTGCTTTCAGTCAAACCGATACTAAATTAGTGTCATACTTGTCATGTTCGATTGTTTTCAAAGTTGACCATTATTCTTTTTCAATATTATTGTAATTTTGTGTGTGACTTCCTGCGGCTGTCGAAAGTCACCGCGTACATCATATGAGCGCTGATATCAGTTTCGTCCTTTGAAGGTCGTTGAGCACGATAATATGTTTGTAATACTACAGTACTCATACACAATTATTTTGTTTTAAATATTTTGGAACGTTATTGTTGCATGCATTTTTAGCAAGGATAACCTTAGATATTGATTGAGTGATTACCATATCACTCAAAGAATGTATAACTCATAATGTACAAAGTCTGCCTTCGACGTTTCTACCACGAGGTTTTATATTCTCAGATCCCCGGTTCTTTTTTTTATTCTGTTCAGTTCCGCCCATTGTTTCTCGTTTAGGACCGTACACCATTTATCATGGAATACTGCTGACATGAAAATACTGCAATGGAGCATCCTTGCAAATCGCCATATGCAAACATTGTTTGGGAATGATAAAAAATTTGCTAGGCACTAGGTGATTACTAAGTAGTTACATGCATTTTCGTAACTGCTCAGGAAAAGGCTTATTCACAACGAGTCTGCATGGGTTTTTTATATTTGTCATGTTTAATTGTATTTTTTTCCGTTTTTTTCTTCATAGTTAACCGAATATCTTTTTAAATGCGACAGCAAAAAAGACGATTTCTATTCATAAATTCTCAATCAAAAATTTCTTAAACATCTAGTTTGACTCCAGGGTCTCTGGTTTCGGTAGGATTGTTGAGTACTCGCCCCATTGGCTTTGAAATGCTATATGTTTCTTACGTATGTGTGCTTTTGCATGCAACATTGTTAAGCTGATGGGTGGGTTGAAGTTATTTCACCAAGACAACTTCTGCTTGTTTGTTGATATGAGGACCTGTTGGGGCGAGAGTGAGGTTGGTGCACCCTAGAACTTGGTTCCCCCCCCCCCCCCCCCCCCCCAAGTTGCAATTTGACCGTTTCCATGCGGTAACCCCAAGGGTTCTCTTTTTCGTTAATTGTTTGTGGCGTCTTATTTGAAATGACATACTTATAACAAACATTCTCTCTTTTTCTTTCTTCTTTTTCGCTGCGTGGGGAGGCTGTGGGTGTGGCGATTTCCGATATGCATATTTCACTTTTTTCACACAGAAAATAAAAATAACCTTCGCATTGTCATTAAAAAAATAAAAAGCTTAACTAACCATAACTACAGCAAGCTCCGTAATATGTATCTGTGCAGTCGCATTTACCATAGGCACCATAAGATACGTATTTTCCACTATTTAAACAAATTTCGTTACAAGTCTGATAATCATAAAATCCACTTCTTGAGTATCCACAGTAAGGCAAACAGGCGTCCAAGTTTTGATGTAGATGTCCACAGCAAAGTTCTCTTTCTCGATTTTGTGTGCCACCGCCACATGTTGCACTACATGATGACCATACTTTCCAGACTGTCCATTCACAAGTTCTATATCCACCAATGCAGTCAGATGATGACGCCGTGGGTATAAAATAGGTGAAAGTTAAGTATAATCTAAGAAACCTTGATTTTTCCATTTCAATTAAAACATTAAGCGCTTGTTTAATATATGTTTTGAAATAGTAAGCATTAATCAATTTCTAAAAGTAATACAGTATATCACATAAACGGCAAGAGCGTTTGTAGATACGACAGCAAGTGAATTACGGTCAATTCCATTTAAACTTTTATCTACAACTGTAGCTATTATCACAATTAGTTTCTTTTATAACGAATTTTTAAAAAAGTTGAGACATATGATATCAACCCATCCCTGTCTTTAAACTTCCTCTTTGAAGTTGTATGCGCGTACACCAGCTAATGAATTGGGGGTTTAATTTATAAGCATAAAAGAACAGGAATGCATATAAGATTTAAAATAAATCACGTTGAAACTTTTTCCTTGATTGCTATATTTTTGGTCTTTTAATTATTTAAAAAACAAAAACATCATTTAAATATCTGCAGTCGTCGGTTCGTTTTACACATATTACTTTATCTTTGGATAGTTGAGTTACTCTGACAAGTGATCATAAAACTAACTTATTATTTGTTATTACAAGTTCACCTTTTCTTCAAAAATATAATATTTCATTACCAATTAAATCCAACTACGGAAGAGTTCACATGTAACTTAACGGTTTAATTTACCGTTAACGGGAAATTTTATTCTAATAACATTAAACAAGACGCCTTTTAAAACACGTTTTGAAATGTTCTAAAATTCGAAAGCAAAGCAAGATCAATCAAAGCGCTGAAAGCGTTGAAACACTAGCGCACTGGTTGAATCGAACTTACCCTGCACAGATATCATGTACTTCAAACATATGAAACTATGTGTGATTTTTTCGTTAAACTTTGTGACAGTTACTATCATCAACATTAGCAAATAATTCAGTATATTCAGGGATTTTAATAGATGCAGGTACTTGTATTGTGATGCAAGGATATTAGGTTTTCCACTGTTTTTTTCACCTTAATCTTAGGTTGGGGGTCTTTTTGATGTAGGAGCGTATGATTAGTGGTTAAATTTTGCTAGAATAACGATGATCAGGCTCCGCCACAACTTAGTAGTGTAAATAATGAAATGCACAAGGCTCACGTACCTTAAGAGACTGAAACAGTTACAATCTTAATTTTTACGTCGATCGCAACAATGCATTAACAAAAATATTCGCCAACTTACTTACGGTCTCCCCAGGATTTTTGGAAGGGTTGTCGCTGGACTGTTCGTGGATTTTAGCTCGCGAAACTTTAATTTTTAACTATCACTTTATACAGTTTTATATTTGTATTAAAGTTTACTGCAACAACTGTTTATAGTACATAGATGTTTTTTTTTTCTCTTTAGAGCCAAGAAAGGTACAAAGTTAAAAAACATAAACAATGTGAAACAATGTGTAAACAGTATGTCAACATGTGTTTTAATTACATAAACTGATCTGATCTCATCAAGTTACAATGTCAGCTATATACTCTGTATAGTTAGTTTTTCACCTTCATTGTCCAAAATATCCCACACATATCAAACTCAGTGTTTCATTACAACTGACAGAATTAGGATTAAACTTTCAGACGCCTCTTTTTTCTTGGGCCCAAGTGCTGACTGCCTTATTATAATCGAATTTCAGTGGACCTTCCATGGATATCATTAACAATGAATTTAATGTTGAATTGTTAAGCCTGCTTCCAAGCTTTGTCTTCACTCTTGTTAAGGTGGAAAAACCCCACTCACAATCTAAAATTAAATTAATTTACGATACCTGTAAACATATACACAGCTTCATATATATAAAAACAATATCATAAAAGGTATTCAGTTAACACAAACAGGTATAATAAATTATATAGTGCACCCCTAGAACCTGGTTTAAACCCCCAGTAGCAAATTATTTTGCCACTGACTGTTCCAAGGCGCTAACCCATACGGTTCTCTTTTTTGTTAAACAATCAACAAACAAATCATTTATTTTCCTCTCTTCTTTTTGCTGCATGGGAGGCTGTGTTTTATGAGTGTGGCGATTCCTGAATATTTCCTTTTTTATATATAGTAGCATTAAATTGAGTTATTTTATTTAATTAATGCAAGTCACAAGTCGCAATATAACCATTGCCAACTTCTTGCAACCAGGAGTAGACTTTCTTCCACTTAGGATCGAGACCTGACTCGATCGAACTGGCTGTTCGAGGTAGCCGGCGTTGATTCAGTGTCTCGGCATGTTGGGGTACCGCGTCCGGCGTCGGAGTAATTTCACGACGTGAAGGGGTACTTGGCGTCGTCAGAGTCGCTCTTGAAGGGCTTTCCGGGATGATCTCGATTTCATTTCTAGAATTTTGAAGTTCAGAATGCCCGATGGAGTTCGCATCAGCCTCACAAGGTCGGTTTCTCTTGAAATAAGATAGAATCGACGAGTCGTCGTTCTTTCGCGCATGCATACTTGAAAATGTGTCCGACGAAAATGAACTTATCGTTACGATGATAGCGCAGTAAAATGCCACAGAATGTATTTCTTTTGCAATTTAAATTCTAACTGCAACTTGCCAATAGATTTGTTTAAAACAAATCCATTATCGCAATTATTTTCATACATGTATACAGTACAATTTTCGAAGTGTTTGTCTTCTAATCACAGAACAAAGAATAACCAAATTATTACTCATGATCTCATCTCATTAAAATCATTGAACATTATGTCAAACACACCGGTTTCCGCTATTTATTGAGAATATCAACAGTTGGCAGAGCCAAAATATGATCAAACGACACCGAAAGACTTGCGAATTCACCACGTGGAGAGGCGGAGTTATCCAGCTGATAGTAAAGAAATGGATTGTGATTGGTCAAATCGCCCATTGCTTAACCTTGAATGAGGTGTGTATGTAAAAGTGACCTGTGTTGACAATGTAAGAAACAGAACATAATGACATGTCGATTTTGAATAAACGGATGTCGGCGAATTTAACTTTGTTGGAAAGATCAAAGCTTGTTAACGGTTGTCGGGCGCTTGAAAGCCGAGCAAAGTCTCGATCCACAACTACTCCAACCTAACCAAAAGGGCAACCCACGCTATCTCCCGCTTGTCACTTGACTTATTTGTTTTTAATCGTTCTTTTAATATCCTTTCATAGTTGTTCGAACAACAACATTAAATTGTTTTCTCGTTTTTATTTGTAGCATTATCTTTCAAAGTTCGCATTCCTTCTCGAAATATTTGTATTTTCTTAAAATGCACTACTTTTTATGCCACACAACTACGAAATATTTCAGGCGTAACTAAACTGCTCATGCATATTCAGTTACTTGTTCACTGCCGTAGCTGGTCGTGATTTCACTCTACATTTGTTAGCTGGCGTTTTTGGCATGGATGCTCCAAAATTACACGGAAACTTACTATCAATCGCCCAGCATTCGTGGAATGGTGTGCTGCATCGTGCTTCACACTTGTGCAGAACATTTCGGCCTGCTCTCGCGGTGACCACAAAACCCCACTTACTTGATACGCTCTCGTGGCCGCAATGATACACCCAAAGTTAACGACCGCGCGTCGCAGTGTTCACGGCATCGTTACTTAAGACTAGCGCATGCGCCAGTCTTAAAACCATAACATTAATATCAACACTTCAAATATTCTTAAAACAGTTTACAAATTTCTTCAATTCAACATGTAGAATTTTTTTCAAGCGGTGTATCAAGAGTATTTAAAATCAGAGCCAGGGTTATTTAGGAACATTTGTGGATTCAAGAACGTCAACGAAAGTCGGGATCATATAGTAGTAGGAGAATGGAAACATCAAAAGAAAATCACGTGTTCGCTATTTCAGTCAATATTTGGCAAATGTATTAAAACAATCTGGCAGACAGGCTTTGCGTTCACAGTGAGCTTCTCTTTTTATATCAAGTCTACAGAAAGTGTATGAGGATGACGATGACAATGTTATAAGGAGTCATCCACTTTATGAAGTTCCAGGTCTTAATAAGTGTTACACTCGCATGTTCTCCGAACATCCACAGAATCTGATTATTACAGATATTTCCTTACAATACAAAGAATATTGAAAGATAAAACGGATTAATCGGCTGTACCTAATTTTAGTATACTTGAACACATATCGTTTGTTATAAATTTAAAAAGCCAACTAGATATACAATTTTCGATTTCATTAACAGACCTACAAAACAAACATGTAATTAAGTATTGCGAACAGGACTTGAAACAACTGGCAAAAAATAAATATTAAGCCTTTAGATGATGTTTTAAACAAGCTAAACCAAATAATTTTCAAGTGTTTTCTTTGTCAACATATGATTTTTACACTTCACCCTCTCACAATGTTTAAGAAACAGGCTCGCAAAAGAAGCGGATAGAGAGAATTTCATTACTATAAAAGTTTTTGATAAGAGTTAATTTTGATTGTTTTATTGTAAATTTTCAGTTTTTAATGGTCCCGCGTGCAACATCTTACGGTTGTTTTTGTTTTTACATCATTTGTTTGCAAGTTCTTTCTTTTCTACGTAATATGTAAAACGTTTGTAAATTTAAAAAGAACACTTACATGAATTTCTACAGCGCTCTTCTTGTTCGGCGATTAACAAATTAGGTCTTTATCCACAGGTGGTCTTTGTTTACAGGTGGTCTTTAGCACAGGTTAGAATGTAACTAAGTTTTGTCCGAGAACATGTTATCATCTTTGTCTAGGATATCTCTGTAATAGGATCACCGACCCTGGGACACGAACAATAGGCAAACCAGCCCAATTATGTTTCATACAGTGTCTTTTTCATCAGTTATCATTACCATTGTATTATTTGAGAAGAATTCTAACTATAAAATTCACACTAATAGCGAAATCAGAAGTACTGCGATTGTCTCATTTCATGCTTCTCGAAAATCGTCACAAAACAGAATGCAAGTAATTATTAACACGATTTTGGTCCGCCACAGTATTTACGTCTTTCTTTCTAAATTTGGTTTATTCAAAATCACAATTTTCTTTTTCCATGATTTCAGACCGTGACTAAGAAACTTGAGAGCAAAAACTGTTTAAGGTGTTTCCGAATTAACGAAATCGGTTAAGTAAAAGAAAAAGTTTCCAGAAAGACTAACGTCTTCTTTTTAAAAGTTAAAACCATTGCCGTCGTTCGTGTTGACCTGTATGATGTAAAACACTAACATTGACGTTATTGATAATGCACGCATGATCGTTGAATTAACATGCAAACGAATGCATGTTCTAGGCCAATGAAAACCACCCATCTACTTATTATAATGTAATGCTTGATTACATTGATCAAAAGGATACCCCATGTACATTCGCAGATGTAAACAAAGGTGATTGCAATCCGGAAGCTGTAGTAGTGAAAAGAAAAAAACGTTGATACACAACAGATCCTGCTTTCCTGTCCCTACAGAAACACCAGCGGAAA
This sequence comes from Corbicula japonica, assembly GCA_038501625.1. Taxonomy (NCBI): domain Eukaryota; kingdom Metazoa; phylum Mollusca; class Bivalvia; order Venerida; family Cyrenidae; genus Corbicula; species Corbicula japonica. Next base: position 425,719 of record JAZAYU010000304.1, read on the forward strand.
AGTTGTATATATTGCATTTATATTTAAGTACCTTGCCAACAGATTTTGTTTTAAAATATGCTTCTCTTAGTTAACATGCACATCTTTAAGCATGCGTCTACTTTAGTTAAATCACTAAAACTCATATACCCCGAAGTGTTATCGCAAGCTGATTAAGTGAGGTACGCACGGACAAAATGTGTTGAAATTACGAGTGTCATCTTGGTCATACTTTTCTTTGTAATGTGAAGTTGTACAGAAAGCGTTTTACTTGTCATAGAAACACTGCCACTGACCAGGGAAAAAATTTAAATGCAAGTCCAAGCAGCTACATCGTACCCTTGTTTGGTGTTTGGCCCAGCCATTTCTGCTTGTTCACATGACAATGTGAATGAGCTATGAATTCCTATTGAAATATCACCTCAATGTCGTCATAGTCTGGATCACTCTTCCAAGTTATATGTTTCTATAATAGACATTTTTATTTTGTACTATGATGATTTTTTAAAAGTGTCATGGTTTGGGGTAAATACGCGTCTGTAGTCATAAATAAAGGCTATGGTCATTCCAAATATGTATAGATATACTAGAAATGAGCTCTACTTTGTCAGGAATGATTTTAATCGTCTGTTTTATTATATATACATATATAAATATATCTATGAAATCATAAATTCATGTATAATAATTGTATCGATTGGATTGAAGTTGTTTTAGTCACAGAGATTGATGCACTGACAATTTTGCTTGACGTAGATAATGTCATTTTGTGAAAGTTTTAACATTTAGTGAATTTTGTGATTTGAAGACGTTTTGGTCTTAGGAAAAATTATGCGAATTTGTATGGTAGCTTGTAACCATTGTATTGTCAAATATAAGGTAAATATAAAGGGGTCGGTTTCAACTTTTAGAAGAAGAAGTTGTTTAAATGCAACCAAAAAGTTGTGTAACTACAACACTTACTGGCTTAAGATAGTTAGCGAGGCCGACTGGCTGGCTTAAAGTAGTTAGCGAGGCCAATATTTGTGCTACCGAAAGGTTTCCGCGTTCTCTGTGTGAGCTTGCTCCTCAGAGAGGTTACCTAGTACGTAGTACAATTAGAGTGTAGTAACACAATCGCAAAATCAGATACACAGTGTACGGTTCTTTCAACTACTGCAGTAGTCTCTTTTGAAGCTCAGCTTCTCTGAGAAGGCAGCATAGATTGAACAATCTGTTATCAAGATTCATAGAGTCTATAGGAGTTGGAACTCCATACGGTTGGACTTCATAGTCCCAACATAATAGTAGTGGTTGACGTCCACAGAGTTGAAGCTGCTCGATAGATAGTGCATAGATAGGAACTCGTGGCTTAGAAAGAAACTTGTTGAGGCCAAAACGTCTCTGCTCAACATTAATTAGTTTTCAATAAAAATCATTGTAAATCACATAGCTCAACATTTCGTTCAATCATATAAGCAAAGTAGCTGGAGAAAAATTACTATATAGTTGGTATATCAGCCACAGTCTAAGGCATCGTCACCTTGTTAACAAACCCATTTATATTGTTCAAGGCTATAAGATTGAACAGTCTTAAATAAAGGCGTAGAATCTCTCCGTAGCTCTTGACATACTTACTATAGTGACCTGAAAGAATTTGCAGTACTGCCTTTCTAGCAAAACTGCCAATTTTACCGCCAATATCTTTCAAATATGTAAAAGAATGTAACTTCTGATTTAAATAAGATTTCGTTATTATTTAAAACGTAAGGGATTTTGGCATTCCTTTCAAGATAGCGTACAATTCACAAGCAGAATAAAAATATTACTTAAATATGTAAAAATGCATAATGTAAATAAGAAGTTGAAACAAAACATTTTCACTTACAATTTGAGTATATGGAATTTTTTTATCTTTAAAATCTTTAGTATTTAGGACAAAGTGAAACTGAAAGTGGCGCGAAGCTGAAGGTGATGGTATTTCAGTGCATGTCGCGAAAAGGTTTACTGGTTAAGCTATATTTATGTTGTGTTTTTATGATGTCTCTATTTAAGTTTTATTCGCAAAAATACGATTTTAAGGCCTTGACCCAATAGCTCATTCTGAATAAGAGATGAGGTGATACTAGAGTCTATAAGAAATGAATTAGTGTAGTCTAACCTCTACATAGACTGAGTTACTCATTCCTTTTTACGTTAAACAAACTCGCTACATCAGAATTGCTCCTACATCTTTCTCCTTAACTTGATGATGTGTTCGGGGAAGTGTACATTTAGGCTAAAATAGATTGTTATTTTAGTTTAGAAACATGAACGGAAGCAAAAAATAATGCCAAATACGGTGTTTGCAATATGCTTCGTTTCCATTTTCATTCATACGGTGATTTCTTGTTTGATAGGTAAATGGCAGTCTTGGGAATCATGGTCTTCATGCAGCCAAAGCTGTAGTGGGGGAAGGAGAAGTCGACAAAGACCATTATGTTGCTGGCGAAATTATGATGACTGTCTGGATGAATGGGGCAAAAGCAGAAGAGGTGCATGGGAATACGAAAGTTGTAATACTTACTGTTTTAATGGTGGAACATATAAAGCTGGATCTTGTCATTGTACGGATAAGTTTCATGACATTTGCTGCAACACTGGTAAGAATTGCTTGTTTCGTCTTGTTTAAAATTAATTATTTTGAAAACACATTCTGTCTTTTCCCCTCTACTGTTCGTCAGTGTGGGGCTGTGTTTTATGATTGTTTAATAGATGGTTTTGCTTAACATTTTTGGCCGAACATTAAATATTAAACACATAAATGTCGTGTTTTCAAATTGGGAAGTCGGCGTCACAAACAAAGTCAGAGGCAAAAGAAATTATTAAATTATTTAAACTTGATCTTTTATTTTAAGCTTGTGTATGTTCAGTAATGATGGACTTAAATGCATTCGAATGGAAATTAGCTGACAAACAAATTCAGTTTGATCACCCAAAGATTGACTGTCACACAAGTTTTCCCCCAAAGGTCAGGTACGTTTCCATGGTGTTATTTTTTTGAAATCGCACAATTCGCTTACTTAAAATATTCTAATAAAACAGTTGTGCAAATACACATATATGGTAATTTATACGGTGACTGTTTTGTCAATTACAAAATTAACTTCGGAGATTAAACACATATCATTTATTTATAAGCTTGCATGAAAGTTAAACAGTAGCACAGCTGCGCTGGGTCTGAACGTTTAATGTCATACAAGCCTAAACTTAACAGAAATTAAGAACGAGGACATCCTGCAAAACCCTTTTAATTATTTTTTCAGGCTTTAACTTATAATTTAATTTAAAATGGCAATGCTAGCATTAGGTCTGCACAATAAGCTATCTTTAGTGTGCAATATTTTTTCCAACAGAACTGATATATTGAGAAATGTATATTTCGAAGCTGAATGGAGACTTTTGCATAAAGTACTAATATATAATCAGAAACACTCGTTTTTATATTACATTATATTAAAATAACTCAGCAGCTAACACATAAAACAAAATACGTGTATATATTCTATCAAATATATTCTTCACGTCATCTATATAAAATATATTCTTTTACAATCAATCAGTCTGTATGAAAAAAATATTCCGCAAGAATTTTTTTTATATAAATTTTCTTATAAACCCATACTCTCTTTTCCCCGCTACCTTTTTGCTGCGTGGGACTGCTGAGTTTTCTGGGTGTGGAGGTTCCAGCTATGCATATTTCACTTTTTAAAAAGATTTGTCTATGTTTAACCCTTTTTTTATTTAAATGTAGGTTTTATTAATAAAGAATTAAATCATTTCATGTTTGCTTTTATTATATTGAGAATAAACAGAACTACGACATACACAAAAAGTAGAATATTCTATGAAAAGGTTTTCTAAAAATTAAAAAAAAATGCTGAAAAACTTTTAGGAAGATTTTTCCGATAAAATCACAAAGTGCTTGGATATCTTTATAATGTGCATTTCTTTTGCTGTGAAATCAAATTTAATTGTTAAGATAATACGGGATAGATTAAAATATGCATTTGAAACAAAATGTCATTATGCTTTTTTTGTTAAAAATGCCCAAGAATTTGAAAAACCGTTCGCTTCCGCCTCAGACATTAGGGTTACTATGCTCGTGTCTCAACGTGCGTTACAGTGGTAACTTTTTGAGACATTAAAGTATATGATAATTGTCGTTTCTTCTATTCGAAATAAAGTGATAATTTTGTTCCATTATATTATGGGAATTCAACGGCTGTAGAATATTACAAGACAAAACGCATTCTCTCATTTTAGAACCTTTTAAATACCAAAGCATTGAAAAAATTGTGTACAAAATAACTAATTTTTGTCAAACATTAAATATATATTTCTGCGACGATTTCGTCATGTATACGTGCTGAAAAATTAATATGTAAATAATTTACCGTAATCCCCATTTTCGGACATATTTCCCGATTCTATTCTACTCATTTTGTTTTCTTTAAGAAGTGACTGGTTCCTTTTTCAATTGAAATAAAAACAACAAGATACATTTAAAAAGCTGTGAAAAAAGGGGAAAATGACTCGCGCACGTTGTGTTGTTTTATGTAGGTTATATATTTTCCTTCTTTTAAAATTTAGCTGTTTAAGATAGTTCCTATACTGGGAATCGAACCCCGTCAATAAGACGTACGGCGACATCGCCTAGCCATGCAAATCCGACGACCGGCTGTGCTTGCAGGGACAACCCCCAAAAAGGTTGCTCACACAACCCTGATAATCGTTTCCAAGATATTGTCAGTACTTATGATTAAACTTTCTATAAACAAAAACATTGTTTACTATCAATGTTAATCTTATTTACATGTATGATTAGAGTAATGTTTTATAAAATATATTTGTCATGTAAAAATTGGTATGTTTTGTTTGAATGTAATTTTTATATGTTCACTGTCTTCATTGTCGTATCTAAATTTATTTTCTGGACGATTTATGGGTCATAACTGATTAGTACTATTAACTATTCCTAGATTATCTTTTCCCACCCAAAGATAGTACAATAGGTCATTCACAAGCAACAATAGCAATGGTTTATGATAAACACATCTTAACATATCTTAAGACCAAGTATGTATATTGGAATTCTGACAGTGATATTTTCACTATACCACTAAACGTTTTGTTTCAAATTTTATAGATGAACAATCAGTGAATGAAATGTTTGGAAATACTTACTTATAAGACATTATGAAGTTTATGTCAAAATTTGCTAGGTAACTGTAGAAAATGAAAGATCAATTACAAAATGTAAACTTGATATAAAAAAAGTTATATACATGTATTTATTTCTCCATTACCATTAAATGTCGTCCATGTATAACATATATTATGATATAATTTACTTGTTATGTATAGAGGCAGTCTGCCCAGTACCATCAAGTATCACTCATGGCTCAGTGTCGTTCAACAAACGTACAGTCGGATATTCTGTTACTTATAGTTGTGACAGCCAATACTACATGTCAAGTGGTCACTCCAGCCGCACATGCACCAAGACTGGAGATTGGAGTGGATATAAACCTACATGCACAGGTAATGGTTAACCCGTGAACAAGACCGATCTCATAAACAAAATATTTATGGTGCGTATTTAAACACACGGTTGTAGTGAAAACAGTTGGCTTGTTTAAAGTGTGTGAAGCCCAAAGGCTTCTTATGTACTTTAAGAAATCCAACAGATTTTCATATCCAAATGAAAACTATCAAATATCGACTCAATCTTTATATTTACACACATAAAAATCTCATTTCTACAGAAATTATGAGAAGAATTCGTGATATTGCGGATTCTTTGCATCAACTCCTGGCAAAACGTGCGTGCTCGGCGCCTTCACACGCCAAAACATTGTGCAATGTCAAATAAATTTTGAACGGTTCTGTTGTAATCACCCCTTTTAAAGCAATACATCACATTGTCTACCATTAGAAATTTTGATTCATCAGCTGAATAAGACTTCATCGTAGGGAACGAAGTTGAAGTGTAAATATTCTTCATTATTGTTTCAGTGCTCGTTTAATTGGGAGTGAAATAAGGCTTTATATAAATGAACATTATGAGACTAGGCAAAACCTGTAAGTTTGTAATTTTTCTGGTTGCGTATGCAAACCAACTTACGCACGACCTTCAGTCTCACGTGATATTGTTTACATAACAAACTCGAAAAATACAACCCTACCTATTGCATACTGGTATAATATTCCATTTGTATCCCACGTCGCGTCACGACTGGTCAATAATATAGGCGGCAGGCATCATTAACTACGTGCTTCAGTCTTCTTGAAAACTAACGTAACTCGTTTGCAGATTTCCCGGCACTAAGAAATCAGTTACGTTAATGATGTGCAATAAGACGTCATACGTATTGGTTCGCGCCTCATTTTTGTCGTTTGGAAACCGTTCGCCTGTTGTTGTTTTTATCCCGCCTTAGTATTTGAACAAGAAAAGTCGATCATAAACAATAATCGAAAAAAAATCTTTTTGCACCTTGTATTTTACGTTTCCTAAAGGTTACTACATTATTATGCTAACTCCACCAGTACCTTGTGTGATTTGATTTAGATATGGGCACAATTAACTAAAAATGATTAGATAAATCAAAAGAAACACAGACGAATCTTCAAAAGAGTTCTATCCCTGTAATGAGAGTAACTATTTTATGATGATCCAAGATATCGTTATCGTAAAAAAGATTGGTCAGATTATTATTGTGTTCTGTTTCACATTATTCGATCGAATCTAAATTTATAAAAACTGCAAAATTTATGTTTTGATATTTTGCTTCGAATTATGAACGAACTTATAATAGCCGTGAAGCAAAAAGGTGTGTTTATATTATTCTAACTTAAAAATAAAAGAAAAATTAATAATAAAATGATAAGATTGTTTATCCGAAATAACGTCTGAATTAAGTATAACAGATTTATCTTATTTGAATAACTAAATAAAAAGTGAAATATGCATATCAGGAATGGCAACATCCAGCAGACAGCCTTCCCACACAGCCAAAATCTCAATCTCCTTCGCAGAGTTGTCGTACCTTACACTCACTTTACACCTCTGCGAAAGGCTCAATGTCAAGATTTTTTACCAAACTCGTCAGCCTTATTTTATACAGCCATTATTATGAATTTGAAAGTTTTCGGTAAAATAAATGACAGAAATCTTCACTATCTTTCATTAAAACCGAAAAAAACCAAGCTTTTGTAAATGTAATTGGTGAACTATTTCTTTGAGTTAATATAGAAATACTTGAAAGTAGTCCTAGCCTATAACAGAGGTGAATGTAATGAGCTGATAGTGTAAGAGTGCAAAAAACTAGAGAGGAGAAAAGAGCATGGTATTTCAATAATCCGTTTTAAAGCAATAAACCTGGTTTAACATTTGTTGGGCCATATAATTATTATCTTCATAATATAATTTTACAAAAATGTTAACATGTTCATTTTAATATTTTTAGAGTGCCCATATATCTCAAACTGCGAGAGCAGATATTGCTACAGTTCCAATCATCGGGAAACCTATTGTAGCACATGTTACAAACACAAAGTTGTCTATAAACCAACAGATGAAAACAGATATTGTGAACGTAAGTTATTCTTTGACTTCACGTGTACTTCTTTTAAAAATATATTTACCTTCAAATTTTTTTCAATTTTCAACTTCGTAAACCTAGTCTTATTCTGGCACACTACTTTTGTAATGTATCAGTTTATATAGGAAATACAAGGAATAAAATTTCACTATGTAGAATGTTCAGTTAAAGAAAGAGGTCATTAGAATGACAAAGTGTGTTTTGTCAATATTACAAATTATGCATGTGTTATTAACTGAATAAACACACATTTCGGATTGAAAAATATTTTTAAAATGTATAAGAATAAAATAAACACCCATGATGCGGCCTGTATCGATGCAAGAACACAGAAATAGCAGCAGATATTTACCCATCCTTCTGTGTACAGGGATGTGTGCCTGGGATAATCACAACTGCTGCCCTGGGTATTGTTCCGGTGAACTCTTATCAGGATGTAGTTGCGCCTCCGGCTTAAGAAAAGTATTCACATCGTCAGAAACGTCCTGTCAGCCGACACAGAGACCTTCTATTCAAACCTGTGACGTCGTGTTTGTTGGACCTAATGGTCAGAAGAGACGTTCTGAAAGTAACGGTAGGTCATCGGCTTGTGATCACCGGAGGGACGTGTATGGAAACTACAGACCTTCTACTCTTCAATACACAATAATGTCAGAATACACAGTCTATGTTTCAAGTAATAAACCAGCATTCATATATGACTACATTGCTGTGAATATTGTGCAGAAAGATGTGAGCGGTAAGTAAGAGCAACCATCATCGCAGTGGTGTTTAAAGACTTTTATCGCAGTGTAAAACATTTTACCTTGTCTTATTCACTTTATACTTGGAAATATTTTATCTGCATGAACAAAGCCAAAGGTGCAACAAAAAAGGATAACTCCTGTTTCATTACTCTTTGAGTTATGTCCCTTTCGAATGCAGTGTTCCGTGGAAAACCAAATTCTAATTGATTTTGGGGTCAAAGGTCAAGATAACACTAATATTCGATTTGGGCGTGTTTAATAATGACATTAATGTCTGCGATAAAGTAATCAAACGAAGTATTTTTAAAATAGCTCACGGTTAACAGATGACTCATTAATTTTAGGGTCAACAGTCATGGTGAATTTTTTTTATAAAAATCTGAATCAAGATTCTTTGCTTTAAATTCTTCTATTCATTTTCTTTTCCAAGTAAGCCGTTAATATTGACTTGAAATACAAAATATTTTACTTTCATCAAAAACGCTTTGTCTGCTAACAAATATGATAACTTGATTATTTCTGAGTTATGGCCCCTTTCAAATAAATTCATCTTGAAAGATGATGTTGATTGTTGTTAAAAGATTACTTGAAATTGTGACATAAAGTATGAAAATGTATAATAATTTAGCACAAATATATTTTTCCAACAAGAAAGATAGCTCCCATACAATTTATACGAGTTATGATTCTTCAAAAAGAAAATAAACACATCGTCTTGCAATGCTTTTAGCCGAGAAAGTAAAGGAACTGTTGCAATGAATTGGATGTGGACGATTAGCATTTTAGCTTTAATGATTTTTCTCCCCGTTTTACTTTTTGTTTAGTTACAGTTTTTGCCGAGATGATATCTTGAATCAATTATAGTGAGAAAAACGATATTGTAGATGGCTAAAATAAAATGTATACAGAATATAGTTGCAATATTTACGTTCTGGAAAAAAAAGTGGTCTGTGACGGTATAATTTATTAGAAGCACTGGTCATTTTAATTTTTTGCCGTGACAGGCTCGTTAACAAACGACAAACACCAAAGACTTATATATTTTTTTTCTATATAGCTTGAGATAAACAAATGTGTTTAATAAAATTTCAAGAAAATAGTGCACACTATAAAATAAAAGCGTTAGAGAAACAACACGTTTGGTAAACAAAATGACAAACCCCGACGATAGTGACAACAATAACACTCGTACATGTATTTTGATTTTAAGCCATGTGGCAGAGTAAAGCAACAACAAGTTTAGAAGAGGATAATGTCTGATGCTTTAACAAAGTTTGATAAAACTTAATGGTTTCAGAGAAGATATCGTTTGAAGCAAATTGTTGAAGGACGAATGAAGGAAAGATCAGACGCAATAGCTCACCATGCGACTTCGTCTTGAATGAACTAAAATATTAAAACAAACTATTATTCAATATAAATATACAGTAAAAACTATAAAACTTTAAAAGGATGAAACAAACACTCTAACCACTCAACGTCTACTTAAGATTCCTTTGTCTGATGTCATTTTGTCTCGTTTCTATATTAACCTCACTGGAGGCTATGTACGTGTTAAAAACAACCGGTACAAAACAGAGAAAACTGAAATTAAAAAGTCTTATCCTCAATTGTTCAAAACATAAAAGTGTTTTTCAATTATCAATATACCGTGTTTTATTTATTCAAACCTCATCAGTTTAAAATAAAACTACGTTGTTGTCAAAACTTTCTTTTATTCTATTTTATAACTGGTTTGGTACGTTGAACTTTGGCCAGTGGCGTATCTGCACACTATGTTTATGAACAACTCCTTTAGATGAGGAGTTATCAACGTCGACTCGGGAACTGTGACGTCGATCATGTGATCACTGATGTAGCCGAGGTCAAGGACGTCGGTGAATCCTGGCCGGGTTCCCGCTATCACGCTGTACGACAGCGGAACGCCACTGACTTTATCAAAGACGTTTGCCCAGTCCAGATGAAATTTATTTCCGGTTCTGCTGATTGCAACAGCCCTTCCTAGAATTGTAAGTTATTCTGTAATAACTAAACATTCGAATAATACAACGATTATTTTAAAGACTGTTTGATGTGCGTATCTCAAATACGAGGGTTGTAAAAAAAGTTCGCAGAAAAGTGCTGTCCATATAATATTACTCATGTGGGAATTTTAATCGATGTTTTGTGTTGCATTTTTTTTGAGTTTGGATGTAAATAGAATTTTAAAGTATTTTCAATCTTGCTATTTTTCTTTACTGTTCTAGCTTATGTTTATTTGTGTAAAGTAATGTCATAATAACAATAATTTGTGAACATTTTACTTGACTAAATTTTGGCGTATGAGATTTTGATAATTTTCCCTTTTTTCGATGAAATTGCGATAACGACCTTAGACGGCCCTTAAAAATTTATGAACTTTTTAAATAGAAGTTTTTCTTGATTTCCTGTCACGGTGTTCTGGATTTGACTACAGGTGCCCTTGTCTCGGTAAGGTCATTGAGTACCAACACTTGCTTGAGAATGCCATTAGCTGTTTATGTTTGAGTGCATTTGCATGCAACATTAACGAGTTGATGGGTATGTTCGAGCTAAGTCACCGAGACAACTTGTTATTGTTTGTTCATGTTTGAACCTAGTTGGGATAAGTGTGAGGTTGGCGAACCCTAAAACCTGGTTTCTAAAGATAAAATATCGCTTAAGATTTTTAAATAACGTATTGCTTCAGACCTTTATGGTGATCTAAAAATAGGAACATGCACTAAAATGACTATAAATGCTAGCAAGTATACATGCCCTTTCATACACTGTCATCGACGGAAAGAGAACAAATATAAACAAACACGAGGCTGCATGATCGATTCCCTTAACATCAAATTATCTCGAAGTAGGCAAAAGGAACAGTATGGCGTAGAAGTGCATAACGTGAACGCTGCTGTATTCCAAAGACACGTGCATATGCGTTTTCACTCTGTAGCATGATTACGATGCGTTTGCCTTATAACGGTGTTACAAATTACTCTTATCTGCGAAAAAAATAAATGCCAAATTAAAAAAGCTCATTTTCACTTCTGATACTCAAAATTGTAAACCAAATCCTGTTTTTTACCTGTAAGAGCAGGTGCTGCCCCCACGACAAGCATCGAAGATCTAATGGCGTCACTGGTGTACAAACCCGAGTTGACCGCCCGAACCTCAGCCGTCAGGTTACCATCAGCAAGGTGTAGTCCTCTGTTTGCCGACATCTCTTTCTGTCCAGTACTTGTCCAGTCAACGATCGTAGTGTGTCCTCGTAGGAGACGATACTCGAAGTGGTCAATTCCAGAGAGTTCTACAAATCCGTCCCACCAAAGCTGAATGTCAGATCGATTGGATTGCACAACAACACTAACGCTATCCGGAGTATCGTAGATGAAACAAGCATCGTTCAAAGGTACAAACGATACAGTTGCAGATTGTGTGTTCGGCTTATAGAGAGATACAAACAGTGGCCTGGATGACAACTCTGTCGAGATTTCTACATTGTTGACACACTTTACGGTTAGGTAAATCATTTCACAGTGTTGAAGCAGCAACTGATCTGATGTACATGAGGTCATTGACAGTGTGAGCCAAGTTGATTGGATGTCGGACAATCCCGGTTGATGACCTACCAAATAGAAATTCATATGGTGTTCAACGCATGCAGAGTATTAGTTTAGGAAATGTCTGACATGAAATCGGGCGGAAAATTATCTTTATTACAGAAATGTGACATTCAACGTTGTAATAAAACTAACCGAGTGAGCAGAAGCAGTACTTGGTTCCACTCTCGTCATCAGATACTGTCCACGAACCTTCAACTACTGTTAGAGTTTTGTGAACATCGGTGTCATTGACTTGGATAGTGTGTATCTTAGCTGTCAAGTCTGTCAAGAAGTGGAGCTGTATGGTCCATGATGACAGGCTTGGCATAAAACACGGACTTCAGTCCGGCCCTGTTTTCCGCGATCACTGTTACGTACACTGGGGTGCCGTGAGGAACTTCAGCCTGTATCAAACCTTGATTTAACGTGTGGCTGATTCTCATCAACGCTTTAATCTGGAATCCGCCTTTTGTCGTCCCGGCTCCCAATTCAACCTGTAAAATATGTTTCAATAAGTCAAATATATCACCAAATCTACATTGCATCTGTGTGCAAAAACCTTTTTCGTTTTAATCATTTATTTATAATATCAGCGTAATTAATTATCAAATAAAATGTGTTTGTGATGAACATTTTAAACTGTACTGTCTAGGTAATTTAGAGAATCGTATCTAATAGATTTACTGACTACCTTGTACAAAGAACTTTCTTTGTCCGCCACAAAGACGCTATACGATACAAAAGAACCTGAAATCTGTTGAACTTCTACAGCCGCCTGTTCGTCCTCTACTAATGCAGTACATTCTTTCACTGACATATCAACGATAATGTTACTTTCACTGTTTATATCTACTGCGACATTGAGGGTTTCTGTGGCTGATGACAGGAACTGGTACCCAAACTCTATCACACCATCGTGGTTCTTGACTGTTTGAAGCTGCATGTGAAATCTGTTCATATGTAAGACAAGTTCTGGATTTCTATTAGTAGTCTGCAGACGTCCGGAAATCATATAGATATTATCTCCAGAAACATTAATTCTGGTAATTACTGTTTTTATTTTATCGCCACCAAACACTTCGTGAATTTCACTAATATCAGTGAAATTGATACATCGTAGACCATTTGGAGCAGTATGATCAATTGTAACTTTATCGGAAACGACAACTTTACTGAAATGCCCAGCATTATCCTTGGCTTGTATTGTACCACGGTATGTTTTTCCATGTTCCAATGTTAGGTTCTTAAAACTATAACTTGTCCGTAGTCCCGCATTTGTGAAAGATTCCGAAATATTACTTTCATGGCCATCTTCAGTTACTGCAATGTAGTAATATTTTATTCCAGAGAACGCATCCTGAAATCCATGCCACGAAAACCCAAGGAAATCTCTGCTGGACTGGAATGCCTTGTTGCGATGTCTTTTTGTGTTAAATATTGTTCCGGCGACAGGCGTATCCATGTCAACAACAAACCCATCAGATATGGCGGTTGTGTGCAAACCAACATTGTTATAGGCTGTGACGGTGAAGAAGTACTTGGTTCCATGAGCCAAGGTCAAGTTCTTCATTGTTATGTTCGTTTCTAGGCCAACTTCACTTCGCATTAGAATATCGTCAGCTGCAAAACAATTAATAAAACTGTATACAATCATCTTTTAGATAGGGCTATAGGAGAATAGTTAAATGAAAATCAGATAGAAAGCTTCTCATTCCAAAGACTTACAATTGAATGCTGTTCCCATGGATACGGTGTAGTGTGTTATAGCGCCCTGTTGTTCAGAGAAAACCCCATTCCAACAAGCAGTGATTGTGTCCATCCAGTGGATGATATCAAAATCACCATTACATTCCTCGTTAGAATCTTGGATAGTCCGGCCACGGCGAACAGACGGAGGCGTTTGATCCACTACTATAGGACTTGATGTGGATGTTGAAAACTTGTCTGATGTGAACCATGCCCTGACGTACATGACATATTCCTCAGCGTGTAACAACGACCTATTTGCAGGTAAACAATATATAAATTCGGTCCGTAGTCCGATATCTTGCCATGGCATTTCATTTTTCAAATCGAATACTCCCTCGCCGATAGGGTGGCCTTTAAGTCCAATGCTCCACTCATATCGTATTACATTTGATAATATATCACTTTCGTTTATTCTATTTTCAGACCAATGTCCCGCAAGGCAGGCCGATGATGCAGTTATCGTTTGAGGTTGGTTTGCTAACCCAGTCTTTACTCTTACAACAGGAAAAATGTACTCGCTTGAAGTCGCGTTGAGTTCTGTACAGTTTGCCTTTGTTTCCATTTCGGAACAGGGTTTTCCAATTACAGCACAGGTGCAATCTTTGTTACAGAAATGAACGTCGCATGAGTGCTTTTGTAACTCTAGAGAACCTCTCATCTCTGAAATAATGTTCGTCTTGACTTCAGAAAGAGCATTTACTGTAACTCGTGCAACAGAGCTATTCAGTCCAACTTTATTTTCTGCCCAAATTGATAGAATGATCTCGTCATCTGGCTTTATAGGTTCCTTCAACATGAAATGTTTAAACGTTGTATTTGAAAGAACAACATCTACTCCTTCTGTGAGTTCGGAACCACTGTATGTTCGACCGACTGTTATATAATACATTGCAATATCAGACTCCTGGTCGTGGAATCCATACCAGCTTAGAGACACGTTCGCTTTTAACGAGCTTGTAGAATCATTGAAATTGTTCCACAGCATTGGTGGTTTGAAACCACCAAGATGAGGCGGTGTTGAATCAATAAATAAGCTGTCACTTTGAGCACTGTTGCATAGACCTGCTGCATTGCAACTTGTCACCACTGCGTAATATGTATCTCCATTGTGAAGCCAGTTTTTACCGTCCAGATTTATTGTCATGGTATTTTCTGAGCCAATCTTTGTGTGTTCAATGGGCGTGTGTCCTTCATGATGAGTAAACAATGTCACCTCATGGTTATAAATTGGGCTTTCTTCATCGAAAAATTCCCATGTAAGTCTTAGAATTGACTTTTCCCATTGACCTTGCTTATAAGGTAAACTGTTGTAATCCACATTAAATACAGGTGTCTGCTTCAAGGCGGGAGGAGTGTTGTCGACCCGGAAGCTGTCAGATGTTTGAGATACATTCATCCCTACTTTATTGTAGGCTGTTACCGAAGCATAAATATCCGTTTCAGTGGGCAGGCTCAAATTGTTGAGAATGATATTGGACTGTAACAGGCAGTTGAAGTTTGGTAAAAGGTCACAGGTCGCCGTTGTTGTACCGAGGCATACGTCATACTTTTCTATTCCTGACTGGGGATCCTCAAATCCTGCCCAGCGCACATGGACTGATGACCTGTATTAAAATACATATCTGCTAGCACTTTACTGGTAATTGTTTTGTTTTGATAATTAAATTATCCATATTTCATTTAATAACAATTTTGAATGCATTCTTAATGTCTGTATGTGTTGTAACGTTAACATAGTCTTACCACATTAAAGAAATATTTTGCAAGTTATTTGCCTCCGAACGCCAAATTAAACACTAGTTAAACATATATGAATTATTATGCAGCAATGAATTTTAAAACTCTTGTTTTAACAATATTTAAATTAAAAGAGGAAACCCAGGTAGATAATATTACTAATATTAACTGGTATGTAAGAAATATATCTACGTGTGAGACTGATATTTCTGGTGTATGTCATCTGATCCAATCCGAACAATACCCTGTATCGGCGGGGAGTTGTCGAGTGTAACACCGTCCGACACTCGTGCTTGGCACAGACCAGCCCTGTTGCAAGATTCTACCGTTATGTAGTACGTTTCTCCAACAGCAAACCCGGCATGCCACTCAATTTCTTAAATTATATAACATATTAATATTAGAAATTATAAATTCAGATGGTTGGACTTAACTTCTTCTTTATTTTAATGTTGTAACAACAGCCTTGTGTGCAACCAAAAAAAAATGAAAAAAAAATTTCAAAATTAAGGATTGAATCGATAGTTGATGGTTTCCATTTGGGTATGGAAAACATTTGGGTTGTTTAAAGTGTGTGAAGCCCGAAGGGCTTCACGCGTACTTTAAACAATCCAACTGTTTTTCATACCAAAATGGAAACTATCAAATATTGATTCAATCCTTATATTTACACTCATAAATAATCTCATTAATACAGAAATAACTAGAATAATTCGTGATATTACGGCTTTTTTGAATGGCTATTGGAACAGCTACGTTGACGACAAAGTGAATGACGGCACGCTTTTTCGTAGCTACTCGTGGCAAAACGTGCGTGCACGGCGACGTCACACGTCAAAACATTGTGCAACGTCCAATAAATTGTGAACGGTTCTACTATAGTCACGCCTTTTAAATTATTACGTCACACTGTTTACCATTGGAAATTATGATTCCTTAAATGGATAAGACTTCATCGTAGCGGACGAATTTGAAGTGTAAATATTCAAGGAATAATTTAGTTCTAAACAGTCAGATTACTATATATAGTATCTGTGTGTTATTGGCATATATTGTCAGTTAAATATTAAATTTATAATTAACAGTAGTTAATTGATTTACCTATATAAGTTATATTATAAGTGAGAATAATATAATAAAATAGCAATGTCATTTTCTGTTGAGTTATTTTCCCAGAAGTGATACACAGTTTCGACAATACAAGACGGTTAAGAAGGACGGATTGCGATAGATGATTCAAGACGCTGCACAAAATGCATGTTGTGATTAAATTAGTAATGGCAGGCGATAAATCTAAAACAATTTCAAAGTTTGGCGTAGCGTATAGGCATGTCAAAATGTAATGTTTAAAACATGTTAGTTTCAAAAAGGGATTCAAGCACAGTCCAGGTCAAACATAATATAACAGTAATAAACTTTTAAAACAAATATATTTAGAAAAGACTTTAAGCAAGATGGACAGACAAACAGACATACAAAACTTTTGACTGATACACAATCAAACCATTATCCTGGATTTGGTACAATATTGCATAAATAAGCTAAGTAAAAAATGATTGATTTAATAAAGTTTTATATTTTCTGTCTGGGCATTACCTTCAATCAGTCCAACATCAACCATAGGTTCTACGTCATCTTGGTAAGAGTCAGTTCCGAGACCAACACGATAATATGCCAGTCCACTATGTTCATCTGAGAAACCTTTCCAGTGACCAAGTATTCTGCTGGTATCTATCTGGAAGTCTGTATCTTTCTGTAACATATAATACTTGCATTTACATCACATCGCATTCTCAAATGTCTTACTAATTATAGAGATAAGTTTGTTCTCTTGCAGAGGTCTGGAAGTTGTAATTTGATACGATCATTTTATCGGATTAGTCATTAACAGGGTTATCCCCTTCATTTAATTCTCTTCTCAGACAGTTAACATCATCCTTACTTAATTGCCATACTCATAAAATCCCATCTGCTCCTTTCACTGGTGTTGTCTGTTTGGTTGTATTAATCGACTGGTTAAAGTACATGTAATTGGTAATGAAAATTA
This sequence comes from Corbicula japonica, assembly GCA_038501625.1. Classification (NCBI taxonomy): domain Eukaryota; kingdom Metazoa; phylum Mollusca; class Bivalvia; order Venerida; family Cyrenidae; genus Corbicula; species Corbicula japonica. The sequence continues at coordinate 443,204 of JAZAYU010000304.1, forward strand.
ATGATAAGCCTGTGCATAATACATTGAATCCTGCAATATGTTTTCCTTGTATATTGGAAACTTGATTATCGCTTAAAAGGTTCAAAAGAATTGTAATGTTGCAATACCTCGCTCGTCCATTCACCATCCATCACGTGACCACCAGCAGGCGGACTCAGGTCAACTATCAGTTTCAGCGACGAGAAAGATGACGCCAGACCAGCATGATTAAAGGCCTGAGTGTAAAGTCAAGAACAGATGATAAAATTGTAACGTTTATTATATCGAAAACAATGGTTTGTGTTTATAAAATAAAGAAATAACAGGTGACATTGTCATACTTTATCATAAATAGCACATTCAGAAAGCAAAGTAGTAAATATACAAATTAAATATTCGGAATTCATAACTAATAGATACGGAAGAGTATACTGACCCCCTTTATATATTTTGTATAGATATTAGAAAGTTATGGAGTTATATACTACAAAAATAATTAAAATTAAGTAAGTTATATTTTACTCAAAACGTAACTGGTATTTTATGATAATTTAAAATATTTTGAAAAATGATGTGTTTTTTTTTATGTCAAGACATGTACCTATTAAATAATTGGCAAAATCAATAAAATTATTGTGTCTAATTTACAGCATATCAAAATTGTTAAACATATATATTAATAATATATAATTATATGCTATCATCTGCCATAATAAGTTAGGGTGTTCCGTTGGGGCCATACTTGTTTTGCCCTTTCGACCTCTTGGGCGGGACCATAAAAACGCGAAAACACGATTCTAGACCGCGAAACCACGATCCGAGATCGCAAAAAAACACGGTAAGAGGTAACAAAGGTACGATGCTGGTAGATTCTCGCATGCTACGTTGGCAACCTCGCGTAGTTGTTTTTGTGTTTTCGCCATCGTGTTTCTGAGGACAGCGAGACCATGAAAACGTGAAAGCACGGCTAGAGATCGCCTAAATAAGACGCGAGGGCGCGATATGAAAATCGCGCCCTTGCATCGTACTTTCGCGATATCGCCCTATGTTTCGCGATCTTGCATCGTAATTTCGTGGTCTCGCTCTCCTGAAGGTCAGCACACCAAAAACTTATTGCTTTTCCATGTTTGATCTATAGGGATTCTTGGGATTCTCTTTGATTTATTACTCTTAAGAGACTATAAGGCATGGTGTTCTGATCAAGTTCATTTAGACAAAAAGGCCATGCCAACATGACAGTTTGCTTCTGCCTTAAGTTTCAAATTGATGGTTTTTACCCTTGCCTGTTGACTACTTGTGTCTTACCTGTTAATTTGCATTCTTTCAAAATTAAAGTACAATGTATTTTCTTATATTTGATGGTTTGGATAATGGTGATACAGAAATTTTCAATATGTTTTGTTTTAAGAAAGATTTTTACATTTCTTAGCTATTTTGACCACACGGCTTTTGTTTATATCTAGTGTAGATCCCTAACTTTATTCTATTCGTCATGTTTGTGTTAGCTGATTAGAAGGCGAGATCACAAAACCGCGAAAACACGATGAGAGATCGCAAAACAACGATACGAAATTGCGAATGCACGATGCGAGGGCGAAATAACATAACACGAAACAACGATGCGAGGTCGTGAAAGAACGACGCTAAAGCGCGACATTAATTTTTGCGTCCTCGCTTCGTATTTTGCGACTTCGGTTCGTTGTTGTTGTTTTTTGCGCGATATTTTTTATGCATCATCGTTTCGCGATCTCGCATCGTTGTTTTGCGATTTCGCATCGTGTTTTCGCGTCTTCGTGGTGTCGCTCAAGAGGTCGAAATGGCGAAACACACATGAGGAGGAATATGTAATTTTCTATTTCTCTCAAATTATATATTATAGTTATCATATAAGTCGTGTTCCAATTTTAGTTATATTATATTTACGATATAGCAAGCTGTTTGTTACAATGACAAATATATTTCGCAGAATATTGTTTCGATTTTTAAGAAGGAAAGTGTATTTCAGTTAAATAAACACAGGACTTCTGGTCAGGTAACTTTTATTACAGCAATAAAAACTAGGAGATAAATATAAAATATATGTATAAGTTTAATAAAAATATACAAATATATAGTGATATTATGTACATTCCTTACAATTTTACCCTTATAAAAGATTTAAGAGGGGTCAGTATACTCTTTCGTAAATAAATGAATGATGGAACGATTAAAGATAGTTTAGAGACAAAGATTAAAAGATTTACCCTCGCTAGTATATAGTAGACGTGACCTTCTTTGAGCTGTGCGTTATTCAGGTTGATTTCTACATAGTCCTCGACGCTAACAAACAGCGGCAATATGTCTGTGATGAAAGGATGTGATCCAAGTCCGACCTCGAAGTGGGATATGCCACTCTCCTTGTCAGTAAAGCCATTTAAGTGCACTGTCACTGATTCTGACGTTATGAAGTCTCTGTTGTCCATGTAGGCATTGGTATTTCTGACAGTGACGTGTCCTTTAGATGGCGGTGATGTATCGACTACCAGCTGAGGCGAGACTTTCATTGCCGTGTTTCCAGCTTGGTCTCTGCCTTAAAATATATGATATATTACATATATAACCGTTTACCATAACATTGCCGTGTTTCCAGCTTGGTATGAGACTTAAAGTATATGATATATAACATGTATAACCGTTTAGCATAACTTTGCCGTGTTTCCAGCTTGGTCTGAGACTTAAAGTATATGATATGTAACATATATAACCGTTTACCATAACATTGCTGTGTTTCCGGCTTGGCCTGAGACTTAAAGTATATGATATATAACATATATAACCGTTTGCCATAACATTGCTACGGAAGAGTATACTGACCCCCCTTAAATCTTTTATAAGGATAAAATTGTAAGGAATTTACATAATATCACTATATATTTGTATATTTTTATTAAACTTATACATATATTTTATATTTATCCCCTAGTTTTTATTGCTGTTATAAAAGTTATCTGACCAGAAGTCCTGTGTTTATTTTAATTGAAATACAATTTACTTCTTAAAAATCGAAATAATTTTCTGCGAAATATATATGTCATTGTAACAAACAGCTTGCTATATCATAAATATAATATAACTAAAATTGGAACACGACTTATATGATAACTATAATATATAATTTGAGAGAAATAGAAAATTACATATTCCTCCTCATGTATCAACTTATTACGGTGTTCCTACGGGGCCATCGTTGTCTCGCCATTTCGACCTCTTGAGCGACACCACGAAGACGCGAAAACACGATGCGAAATCGCGAAACAACGATGCGAGATCGCCAAACGATGAAGCAAAAAAAAAACACAACAAATTGAAGTCGCAAAGATACGAAGCGAGGACGCAAAAATTAATATCGCGCTTTAGCGTCGTACTTTCACGACCTCGCATCGTTGTTTCGCGTTCTCAAATCCTGTTTTCGTGGTCAAACCTCGGGATAGCGAGACCACGTAAACGCGAAAACACGATGCGAAATCGCGAAAGTACGATACGAGGTGTTAAGTTATTTCGCGCCCTCGCATCGTGCATTCGCAATCTCGTATCGTTGTTTTGCGATCTCTCGTCGTGTTTTCGCGGTTTTGTGATCTCGCCCTCTTATCAGCTAACACAAACATGACAAATAGAATAAAGTTAGGGATCTACACTAGATATAAACAAAAGCTGTGTGGCCAAAATAGCTAAGAAATGTAAAAATCTTTCTTAAAACAAAACATATTGAAAATTTCTATATCACCATTATCCAAGCCATCAAATATAAGAAAAATATATTGTTCTTTTGAAAGAATGCAAATTAACAGGTTAGACACAAATCAATTAGTCAATAGGCAAGGGTAAAAACCATCAATTTGAAATTTTAGGCAGAAGCAAACTGTCATGTTTGCATGGCCTGTGTGTCTAAATAAACTCGACCAGAAGACCATGTCTTATAGTGTCTTGAGAGTAATAATCAAAGAGAATCCCAAGAATTCCTATAGATCAAACCTTGAAAAGCAATAAGTTTTCGATTCGCTGACCCTCAGGAGAGCGAGACCACGAAAGTACGATGCAAGATCACGAAACAACGGAGCGATATCGCGAAAGTATGATGCAAGGGCGCGATTTTGATATCGCGCCCTCGCGTCTTATTTAGGCGATCTCTCGTCGTGCTTTCACGTTTTAATGGTCTCGCTGTCCTCAGAAAACACGATGGCGAGAACACAAAAACGACTTTGCGAGGTCGCGAAAGAAGCATGCGAGTACCTACTAGCATCGTACTTTCGTTACCTCTTATCGTGTTTTTGGCGATCTCGAATCGTTGTTTCGCGGTCTCGAATCGTTGTCGCGTTTTTATGGTCCCGCCCATGACGTCGACAGGGCGAAACAATTATGTCCCCAACCGAACACCCTAACAATTTTATGGCAGATGATAGCATACAATTATATATTATTAATATATAATTTAACAATGTTTAACAATTTTGGTATGCTGCAAATTAGACAGAATACTTTTATTGATTTTGCAGTTATTTAATACAAACATATCTTGACATAAAACAAAAAAAAAACATCAATTTTCAAAATATTTAAATTATAATAAAATCACAGATACGTTTTGCGTATATTATAACTTTCTTGATTTTAATCATTTTTGTAGTATTTAACTACATAATTTTCTCATATCTATACAAAAAATATGAGGGGGGTCAGTATACTCTTCCGTACATTGCCGAGTTTCCAGCTTGGTCTGAGACTTAAAGTATATAATATATAAAATGTATAACCGTTTACCAAAACATTGCTGAGTTTCCAGCTTGGTTAATGCCTTAAAGTATATGATATATCATATATAACCGTTTACCATAACATTGCTGCGTTTTCAGCTTGGTCTAAGACTTAAAGTATATGATATATAAAATGTATAACCGTTTACCAAAACATTGCTGAGTTTCCAGCTTGGTTAATGCCTTAAAGTATATGATATATCATATATAACCGTTTACCATAACATTGCTGAGTTTTCAGCTTGGTCTAAGAATAAAAGTATATGATATATATAACATATAACAGTTTACCATAACAACGCTGAGTTTACAGCTTGGTCTGTGCCTTAGAGTATATGATATTTTACATAATTATATAACCGTTTACCATAACATTGCTGAGTTTTCAGATTGGCCCGAGACTTAAAGTATATGATATATAACATATATAACTGTTTACCATAACATTGCTGTGTTTCCAGCTTGACCTGAGACTTAAAGTATATGATATATAACATGTATAACTGTTTACCATAACATTGCTGTGTTTCCGGCTTGGCCTGAGACTTAAAGTATATGATATATAACATATATAACTGTTTACCATAACATTGCTGTGTTTCCGGCTTGGCCTGAGACTAAAAGTATATGATATATAACATGTATAACTGTTTACCATAACATTGCTGTGTTTCCAGCTTGACCTGAGACTTAAAGTATATGATATATAACATATATAACTGTTTACCATAACATTGCTGTGTTTCCGGCTTGGCCTGAGACTAAAAGTATATGATATATAACATATATAACTGTTTACCATAACATTGCTGTGTTTCCAGCTTGACCTGAGACTTAAAGTATATGATATATAACATATATAACTGTTTACCATAACATTGCTGTGTTTCCGGCTTGGCCTGAGACTAAAAGTATATGATATATAACATATACAACCTTTACCAAAACATTGCTGTGTTTCCGGCTTGGCCTGAGACTAAAAGTATATGATATATAACATATATAACCGTTTACCAAAACATTGCTGAGTTTCCGGCTTGGCCTGAGACTAAAAGTATATGATATATAACATATATAACCGTTTACCAAAACATTGCTGAGTTTCCGGCTTGGCCTAAGACTTAAAGTATATGATATATAACATGTATAACTGTTTAGCATTACATTGCTGAGTTTCCAGCTTGGTCTGTGCCTTAAAGTATATAATATATAACATGACATTGTATAACCGTTTAGCATTACATTGCTGAGTTTCCAGCTTGGTCTGAGACTTAAAGTATATGATATAAAACATGATAAATATAAGTTGTATCTACTATACTAATGATGATTCTTTACTCCTAACGTTTTGTTAGCAGAAGGCTTTTTATTTTTTACATCAAAGTGGTCTGTACATTTTTGCAATAAATGTCATGTTAGTCTTTATTCTGTTTTATTACCGATTAAGTCAGTGTTTTCTGACAAACCATTTATGGCTCTATTCTAAGTGAATTCATTTAATGCCACAGGTAAATGTCTGTGATATAAACACAAAGCACATAAAGTAGTTTGATATGTTTGCTAACATAACTAAGCGATTTGATTTAAGCTATGTAAATAAACTTCTCTAAAATGCATTAATGGCTGAACTGATATTTTTTCAAATCACATTGCAATATTTTTTCCAATCATCGGAGATTTAATTTTTGTAAATCAGCAATAACAAGTCATTAATCGATTTACCTGGTAAGTGCTAAATATAAGTGCAACCATTAAGTCAGTGAGAGAATGATAATAAACATTTATCAATTAAATAAGTCGCTCGGCTGCACCGATCTAGACTGATTTTATTTGGTGAGCCCTCTAAAAACACCTATGCATAAACATGATACAACAAGAAAACGTTCATGTTTTTCTGAAATATTACCATTTACTGTGACAAATATCGTTGCTCCGTTAGCCACACCAATCATGTCGATTACAACATGTGTTGCTAGTCCGACATCAGTGAAGTTTTGAATGTCCTCGCTACCAGGCCTTTGTCCTGAAAAAAGCATAGTTAGTAAAATACTCTAGAGGCAAGAGTTATCACACACATCAAGCAGCTTAAATAATTAAAGCAGACTTACGACATATTTGAAAAATACAAGAAAAAGTAAGAATGGTTGTAATTTAATTCCGCATTGATATCGAGTTTGACATTCTACTGCCCTCACATTGAAATGGCATAAATAATAGAACGGAATAAAAAAAGATATGTATGAAAATAAATAAACGATTATTGGTAAATACTTTATCTTACCTATTGCGTATTTGTAACCTTTCATACTGTTTACGTATCCTAATTCTTTTGCATCTATGTTTTCTTTGAAATTTTCCCATGTTAGAGTTAAATGCCAAATGTCCGTTATAAAACCGGATATGTTGTTCATATGTATATTTCCCGGTACTGGTGGAATATCATCCAAAACAAACCCGTTGCTACACGACGAGAACTCTTCTAAAGTCTCTATAAACCACTCGCGTTCTACAGTTGTCGAGTTAGAATATGCACAAATGTAGTATAAAGTGTTCATCTTCGCATGTTTGTCAAATAAAGCATAACCAGAATCTGTTTGCTTTTGCACTACACAGTTAATGTTAGAGTCACAATGCAGTGGCACTTCTCTTGACGTCATCAAATACCACGTGACTGGTCGTTCGGAAGCATACAACATTGCACCTGCTACAGTGGTCGCCTGGTTACCGAAATCTAACTCGTTATCGTGAAGAATTCCGTAAATCTTGCCGATATTTGAACTAGTTAGCAACTGGAATATAAAGGTTATGTTTAGTTGTTTGTCCTGCCTGAACTTTTCTCTCATATTCCAATAACGTATACTGGAATCGGAAGACTTAATTATTAGTACATTTGTCTATAAAATGTTGTGGGTTTTTTTGGTTTTTAAGAACCACAATTTGAATGTTATGATACATAATATTAATACATTGATATTTTCAATATACTAAATACTTTGCAGGCCCGCCCGGCTAGCTCAGTGGATAGAGCATCGGACTGTCAATCCAGGGGTCGTGAGTTCGATCCCCAGCCGAGGCGGGAAAAATTTCTCCGTGACAATTGAACTCGGACATTGCGTCTGAGAGTCATTTGTCCCTCACCTCTGATTCAAGTGAGGAAGCAGTCAGTCGCTTGCGGAGAAATTGGTTAGTACTGGTTAGAGACCCAGGAACACCGGTTAGGTGGACTGACCGCCTGGATATAACCAGAAAGGTGTTGAAACCAGGCGTTAAACCCCAAACAAACAAACAAACTAAATACTTTGCACATACCCTTTTAATTGTCTCCCATGCAGACGATTTAATGTTAATGTCGTATACAAGTTCACGATCGTATTCTTTTTCATAAACTGTTTTTAAGATGTCACAAACTGTTCCTTGTTGACCACTTTCAGTGAAGGCCCTTACACATCCGTACAGAGTCGAGTGGCCGTGAACAGGAAGTTCAACGCAAGAAGACACCTAACAAGAAACAAGAAACGTTCAGTCTCCAAATTGAAATATATGTAGGTAGGAATGTTAAAGAAAAATAAATTGTAAGAAAATATATAAATTACAGAAGTAACAGGCTATATATGCCTTCCGCAAAAACCATATTGAGACATTTACAGCAAACACCTCTTCTTTTCTACTGTAACAGAAATAATACATTAGCCTTAACTCCCATTCATTGACAGATGCAATAAGAAAATACCTAACCTGATGTGAAGTGTTATTGGAAGACAATGCTGTTCGCCACGAGGTCAGAATATGTGAAGCGCTGCTGTCCTTAGATATTGTCCACTGGTAGAAAAGGATCTTACTGCCGGTCTTAAAAGTTTCCCAGCCCAAGGTTATTCCGTAACATGAACTGTTCGGGTTTGTGGATATCACAGAGTTTAACAGTCGGCCGGTTGGCAGAACATCGTCCGTCTCAAACTCGGCAGAGAATACTGGATCTAGGCATCGTACTTTAGAGCACTGTTTCACTGCAACACTGTACTTAACGTCAAATTTCAAATCAGCATCTTGAAATGTAACGTTGTTCTTAAAACTGTGTATTTTTTCAAGCTGTGTAGTATATTCAAATGAATCGTTTATTTTTTCAACAAGCGCCGCTTCAAAAGTAATATAATCACGAGTTGTGTTTTTATAATACCAAAAGGCATGGATCGTTGTGGTAGTTGTAATGTACTTTTGTGGCGCATAACATGGAAGTATGTATATATCGGCAAATGAATTTTGCAGACCTTTCAAATGGAAAGTAGGATTATCGGTGTAAGAAATAAAAGAAAATGTCTCGTGGGATTCTTCACGAAGGATTCCATCTTCTGACAATATTTCAGTTACATTAACTGTTTCAATGGTATATACTTTTCCGACTATAACTTGACAATCGACAGATCGAGAAGTTGATTCGTTATTTAACCTAATTGTTAATCGTTTGCCTGTGGCCAACCCGCAATATTCTCCCATCTGAACTGATAGAGGTTGGCGTAGCTCGGTTTCACCAACAATATAAACACCGTCAGATGATGAAACCGTTGTTCCACCTGAACACGAGGCCTTGACCAACGCGAAATACAAATAACCGGTCACGATTTTACTGTCTTTAATGCAAAATTGTTCACTTATGTCACTTGCATTAATCTGTCTAAAAGAAACAATGTCATCAGTTGTGTTCGAAGATCCTACACCAACTTCGAGCACAAGCGATTCATGGTGTCTAAAGCCTGTCCAAGAAAGACATATCGTGTTCGGTGTAAAATGCACGTTAGTATCAGTGTTTGAGTCGATAACCTCTGGGTCTAGATCGGCGATAATGGCGTTACCGGGAGGGTATCTCGAAGGAATCTTGAACTTTTCCGATGTCACCTTAAGCTTGTGTCCGGCATTGTTATATATATGCATGTCCACATAGAAATCAAGACCATGGTCTGTGTCTTGAGTTTGTAGTCTACGAACAGGATACATAAAACATCCTCCGCTATAAGCAGAACATGGCTCGGATGACTCTAAACTCCACTGTAACAACGGTGTCACAAACGAAACATCATTTCCTAAATAGAAAGACAAATAAAAGTATACTCCAAAACCCTGCATAATCGTATCAGTTGAGCTCTGAAGCTAAAATTACCTTGACCATGTAACACTAGTTTCACAATTTGAATGAATGAACATTTGCCTACTTGTATTATATAATTAGTTATATTTGCTACCGTTTTAACATTGTTGTAATGTAAAAATGTAATTTTATTTGCACCAAAACCGATGAAACATTTAATTTTGAAAATACTTAATGTCAACATACTGTAGAACTTGATTAAAGGTTTGGATGGGAGATATGGTGCATACCGATTTGGAAGAAGATTGAATTAATTTGTTCCTTTTGTTCAATATCGTAAAACGTGTCATTTTCCCATCCAACAACTACATTTCCTCCAGTGATTACAACTGTTGGGATATTTCGACATAATGGCGGGGTCTCATCAATAAGGAGAGGTCCGATGACGACAATGTTTTTCAAACCAGCCTTGGTTACAGCTTTCAGAAATATATAAAATAATTCATCAGCTCCTATCCCTTCATGTCGGCGTTTATAGTATGTTTTTCTTCCGGTAGACTTGTATTCATCAACACTTGGTGACGTTGTTTCAGAAGCGTCTCTTCCAATGCCCACAGAGAAGTCGTTTATTTGACTCCACGTTACTTCGAATTCCCAGCTAAGAAAGATATGGTCGTAAGGCAGATAAATAACCGTGTTTGTATCGTACATGCGTAGTTTGCTGCACATAAATGCTGAAATGTCAACATCGGCATGTGTCTCTGGCTTTGTTAGTAAAACTGCTGCAAGGGGATGGGGCGCAGAAGATGGAGAACACCTGTTGGAACATTCCGTAATGTTATGTAGCTGAACTTTCCTAAGGCTAGAATGCAACAGCCATGCTGATCCTTCATGGCAGATGACTGACTCCGACCATTTAGCGTGCTGTAAAGATACATTTCGTATCTCTGGTGGTGAAATGTCTCTTGTTATACCATCTGAACAAACGGCGGGCGAAGGATCCATTGCATTATTCAATGCAATCACCGTTACAAAACGCTTTCCCGTGAAATTTGCCGGTACTTTTATTGATGTTTCTGTGAAAATTATCTCTTCATAATACTGGATATCAGCGACATAAGAGAAGTTATAAAGCTCTAGTTGTCCGAGACATCGGTTGGCAAGACCGACCCTGTAGGACTTTATTCCACTTTCATGGTCGATAAATCCATGCCAATGTAAAATAAAGTGGTCGTCGCTTGTATAATCTATATCATTGCTATCAACTGGACCTAGAAAAAATAAACAAATACAGTAGAGATTCTGTTTTGGTTCCGGTAAAAATATAAGTAGTTAACAGTTATATCGTATATCGGTAAGATAGGAATCACAGTTACAATGTCAAAGGTAAAGTAAATTTGAGATCAGAGCCCCCGGGACCGAGTAAAAGCTCTAGCAAAATTATTCGATTGACCGTTCCAGTGAGAATTTTGACCATTTTTGTATGTTTTATACATATCTGATGTACCTACTTAGTTTCAAACGTACTTCTTACAGTCTTCTTTCGTAATCGTGTGTGAGAGGAATGGCGAAATCTGATGTAACTACGATCACTTGTTTTGATGTATTTTATATAGCAGCAAAGATATTTATTATTCTTATTCTTATTCTTCTTATTATTATTATTATTAGCTTCGTCGTAATCTTGTCCGTGTTTTTTATCAAAAATCAATTTGTTTTAAACATTACAAAATGAACTTGAAAAAAGCGGTTTTATGAACATTCGCGATTGAAAAGGAGATTTTTTTATTTTTCGTAAGTAATACAATGAACTGGGGGTTACTTACCAAAACTTCACTATGAATTCTACGGTTAAACAACATGTCGATTTTACAAATAAAGCGCCGATTACTGGATCAAACGTAATTATATCCACCGATTAAAGAGGGAGATTAGGTCAACAGTTTAAGTTGAAATAATTTCGATATACTTTATTTAATATGTGGATTGGATGGTACATTTTGAAACGCTTAAATAAAATGCTTTGTTCAAGATACAAAATAAGCAAATGATTACCAAATAATGGTATGATTTTGACAATATACCTGAACTCTAGTTACGTCATAAACAAAACAAAAGCCCGATAGAATGTGTCTCGAGTACTTTGGCTTAAGAGACGTCAAGTGTTTAAATTTAAATTGAATTACGCTCGGTTGCAATCACGTTTAAATTTTAAATCAGATATACCTTCATACACAAACCCTGCATCGGGCGGAGAGTCGTCAACAAGAATATCGACACGTTCGATGTTTGAAAGCATCGCATGGTTTGTTACTTTGATCGTAAAGTAGTAGTTCCTATTATGATCACCCTGGTGTTTATTGTCAGCCACAAGCTTGTTTAGAGGTACCGTGTAGTTAAATAATTCACATGCTCCGACGTTTGGGCAGTAACAGCGTGCTCCGTTTGTAGGACATTCTTTCTGAAATATACAATACATTTTAAATATGTTATACAGTAAAACCCTTTATTAAAACCAACTCTAAATGAAGACCAACTTGTTAATAAGACCACAGTTCTGATGTCCAATTTTACAGTTTTGCACTGTTTTCTGCCCCTAAAAAAACACCCCGCTATTAAGACCACTTTTTCCAGTCCCAATGGTGATCTTAATAGCGGGGTTTTACTTATTATAAAGTTTACAGAAAATTCAAATAGTTCAAAACCTTTAAACCAAGATAAAATTTATCAAATGTTTTTAACTTACTTCCGAAATTGTTCCGGCGGGCAACGCTCCAGAAGCAAGTTCTTGTCCAGAATCTGTTTCGCCGAAAGTCCACTCGATGTTTCTTATTCCACTGTGAGGATCTGTTGTCTCGAAATACAGCTGCATTGTAGATAAATCTGTTCTGTGGTGAACAAACAGGGTCTTGTAGCCATCTTTTATTAACCAAATATTGTTGATTTCTGGTGCAGAACGATCAATATGAACAATTCTTTCTTCTTTGAATGTATTGTTAGCTATATCTACAGGACGCAATCTAAGCATATATGTCTGGCCATCTTTGACGCTTAGATTTTCACAATAAGACTGGTTTAAGAAATCAGGAACCAAAGTTTCATTAGAAAATCTGCCATCGTCGAGTTTCCAGGAAAACATAAATTTTATTATACCATCTATGTTTTTCGTTCCCGATACCGGTAAATCTCCAGATAGCTGCTCATATACTCCAGTAATTAGTCCATGTGAGTCGGGTTCTATCGGATTCAATAATGGATTTTCCAGGTAAAACTGATTGAGAAAATGATCCTTCCAGTCCAAGCAGACTTCATGATGGTGCGTCTGCCATGTATAATTTGTTTGACTTGATGCTGAGGTTACTCGAAATGGTTTGTCCGATCGTGTAATGATGTTACTGGTGTTATCAATCAGCATGAACCTTCTTGCTTGCCTTACATTATCTGCCACGTCTTTAACTTCCAATGTTATGCTAAACAGTCTTGGTGCATCCGATGTAAGATTTAAATTTATACTGTTTTCTGTGTGATTTACCTTTTTGGTAAATATGACTTTAGTATCAACTTTTGAGGGTCGTCCATCAGATGGCATAACTTCATTTACAGTAATCTGGTAGCTTTCTATAGACGATGCATGGACTTTGGTACCTCCAGCAGGTATTGGGTCCTTCCAACCGACAAAGGTGACAATTTGCAGTGGAGACCGAGTGATTCGATGCTTAAGCTGTAAAGGTTCCTGATTACACGTTCCACTTTCCTGACAATGTTGTGGTGGTTGGTTATCAAATCTGTAGCAAATCTCTCTTGTTGCAGTCACTTTATTGTATGGTATGGCTGATGAAATAGAATGTGTTACCGTGTTTATACTTTTCAGGTATCCCCCACCTTTTACTTCGAACTTGAGACAAAGGCTGGAAATAATGTATCTTTATTTAAGTTTAGTATTTTGGAATGATTGATAAAGTTTATTTTCTTGAAATACTGCAAAAACAAAATTCTTACAAACAAAGTTACATGTAATGAACTATATTTTAAATGCCCTTGTTTCCTATGTTTCGTCTATAAATTCTAAACTTTTTCATGTTATTGCTAGTGTAAGTTAATTGCTGCGAACAATCTAGAGGAACATTTACAGGTCTTTTGTAAATTTTCTACTATTGTGTTCCGTCCAGTAAACGTGAACCAATTTTGCCAATATCATTAGAATGACTAACCACCGCTATTGAAGCGTTTCAGTGTCAGTTGGGTTTTTAAATTTTACACTAAACCGAAGTTATTATTTCTATTATTTTACGTCTGTAAATTTTATTTTGCAAGCGAAATCTGAGAAAATACATATCAATTAATTCTTAATGAAATTGTTTTGTAAGACATTTTAAAGTTTTAATTATGATTAACATTTGATTAGTCCGTCGTTTAAAACCTGTATTTATGCACACTCGAAACCGTCACATTTAACCATGTAACAAAACCACTGCTAGTTATTTATTAATAATTATAAAGAAACACGGTTTTGCCACTGAACGTTTCAAGTCGTTAACCGCTCCCCCGTCAATTTCTTATTTTCGTTAATTGTTAGTGGCGTATTTTTTAAAAAATTGATTGTTGTATATACATGCTCTTTTCTGTTTAGTTTTGGCTTTTTGGGGAGGCTGTCTACTGGGTTCGGACATTCCTGATATGCATATATCAATTTTTGAACAACATATTGTAGTTGCATATATTGGTCAGCTTTGCCCATGCTGCTTTTCCTATATGATCTTCAGTATTGTGAATTGATGCAACAGCTTTTACATGTACAATTCACTATTGCTATCTACTGGACTTTGTGCTATTGACGATAGACGTAACATTTCATTAAGAATATTGCTTTTTATTGTGTGTTATACGTAATATTTGTTCTGAACAAAACTCAACTTTCTAATTCAAACTCATTCAAAGTATGCGAGTCCCCCGCCCAAGGAGCATGTAAGTACTTAACATGATCATTTGGCTTACATTTTAGATAAAATAATAAATATATACTTTTTAAATCTATAATACATACGACATTTAAATTTTTATCTTTTTTAAAAAATAAAATAATGCATCAATTATTTATTTCCAGAATAGTCATTGATTTTAATAGCACCCATTAATATCACTTGCAAATTAACATTTAAGGTCATTGAAGTGATTTGTAAGATTTTAGTACCGTAACAAGACCTTATTCGTGAAAAAACTCATAAATGTAAAATACTGTTTTATTACTTACGCTTGTCCATTTGTGACGCTGTAAGTGGCAGCTAATACTGATATTGTACCATTGTCGAATTCTGTCTGTTTTGCCATTTGACTGGAACTGGAATCTTGAAGTCGACTGTGCGAACTGACTGTTTGACTTGTTCCTTATAAAACCAATAAGATTACATGCTACAGCAGTCTTAAATATAATTATTAGAATTAAAGAAACAGAGAAATACATAACATAACTTATGAAGTGTCCACGTATATTCACTAAGTGTTGTAATCATGTATGCCTTTTTAAGGCCGTAGAGCACGATACGTCTATATGTATACACAGTATTGCGCTAAATCCGGGGCTTGGCGACATAGAGAGTAATATTTCCAGTACTGAGATGGTTAAATCAACCCAAACATGCAATCATCTAACATCTAACAAGTTAAATCAACCCAAACATGCAATATTTTGTCAATTGAAATGCATTGTTTAAGACACTTTGTATTTTTGGGTAAATGAAATATCACACTGAAGTAAACAGAAATAATAAAATTAAACAGGAACACATTATCTATGACACGTTGTAAAGATTAAATTTTAAGTGATTTTAAGCATTCATTGGCTGTCTGAATAAGTCTTTAATGTACTTATCATGATATTGCTAGAAAAGTGAAATATGCATATCAGGAATGGCCACATTTAGCAGACACAGCCTCCCCACACAGCCAAAGAGAGCCAGAGGGGTTACCGCCTTGGAACGGTCAATGGCAAAACAATTTGCAACTGAGGGTTTAAACCAGGTTCTAGGGTGCACAAACTTTAACCTTGCCCCAACAGGTTCTCATATCACATAACAAGTACAAGTTGTCTTGGTGAAATAACTCCAGCCTAACCATTGGCTCAAAAATGTTGCATGCATAAGCACACAAACATACAAAACATAAGAAGCTAATAGCATTGCAAAGCCAAAGGGCTTAGTTAATATAGAACCATATAAACTAAATGCATCTGAGTGAAAGCTGTAGGGAACACTTGAGAGACGCAACTAAACGGTTGCTAGCAGCGACATATTGAATTTGTATTCTCTGTTAATGATGTGATGTATAAAAGTCAATGCTTTTAAAAGAGTAATTGAGTTGAATTTCTTTCGACTCGGTTGTTTTTCTAAAATAAATTTAAGAAGGCACATACGTTGATTATTATATTAGTTCAGCTGCAGATATTTTTCATATAAGGTTACACCATGTCATTAGTAAAAAGAGATTACGATATTTTGAAATAGTAGGATAAAATGGTGAAATTTGTTCATATGGTCATAAATAAGGAAGTGCACTGTTAAATCATTCGATATGGTTCGGTTTGAGCAGATCTGAAAGAATAAATATTGATAACATTTGTTTGTTTTACTTACCTGATAAAAGACGTTTTGTTACGTGTACACTTGTGTCTGTCACTCCAAAATTGGATTCGCTGATAAAGTCTGGCTTTGTGTATGAGCCGATGTGCACCGTATATTCTGCTGACAAAGTAAATTGAAAAGATACCGGTTGGTAGTTCCCATACATGTCCGTTAGATATCGACATTCTGTTGAGGTACCATTTTTCTTTGCCCTTTTTTTCTCGCCGTTAAGTCCTATTGCAATAGTCTCACACGTCATTATGGAAGGGAGCGTTGTTGGTTGGCATTTTGTTTCTGTTGATGTTGCGAGTTTTGCAAAGCCTGGTGCGCAGTAGCAACTAGAAACGTAACCACCATAACATTCACCGGGCCAGCAGAAATTGTCGTTCCATGCACACATGCCTTCAAATAGAATTCAATGCAAAGTATCTTGATGAAACTATATACGTATGTAGAAAACCCCGATGTTTAATTGCAAAGGTTAAAACCTCAACACAATAGGTATTAAGCATACGATTTGAAATCATTAAAGGTGAAATATGAATATCAGGAATAGCAACATTTTTTAAAAAACAGCTGTGCAAACGCTTGAAATATAATCAACTTTTAGGAAGACACAACATTAGCATGAGAATAATACGAGATGTTACCGCCCTACCATGGTAAGTAAAACGCTTTCTGACACATGTATAGGGTTTAAACCAAGTAATCGGTTAAATAACTCCGACCAATCTACTTGACAAGGCTACTTGAAAAAGATACATGTATAAACACACAAATCAACAAGTAGCTAATGGCATTGTCAAGCTAAATTTGTATATACATGTACTCGATCATATTACTGAGACCTGAGCATCTGGAATGAAATCCTATATTTAAAACATTTTTTTCTTCCTGTGTTAGATGTAGCATATATAGACATAATTCGAAAATTAATTTTCAAAAACATTCTAAATGAGAAAGATACAACTAAAGACCTATTACTTCTGGATCCATCCTTGTATACTTTTAAGAACAATTAAAACTACTGTTTGGAAATGGTAAGGGTCGCGGTAACAATGTGTTTGGTTTGACCGATTACTTAATAGTGTATAAACTGGATTGCTAACCTTGGAATCGTGATTGTGTGTTCTTGGTTAGTAAAAAAGATGTTTCAATTTGGAGACAAATCATCAATAGCCAGAGTAAAAGCAGTTTATGGTTGATTAAATTAGTAACTAAAATTGGACTTAGAAATTTTAGAATGGTCAATAGATGATCGCTATAGGGACGAAACAAAATTTATGGCCACACCGATCTTCAAATGAAAACTGGTTTCCGATCAATAGCTTTTTTCTGTTGAACATAGGGTCACCCCGCCTTGTTTGGAGATTTGTCATGGTCAGTCATTAATTCATATAGAGAGGCTTTAAGGACAAGAACTTGGTAAATTTCTATAAAACTCGGCTTTCCGTCGTTAAAACCTAACAAAAACACGTTTTGACTATAGAACCAGAAAACAAATAGAGTGAACGTTGAAAGTAGTTGAAAACTATAAGTTTTGTATATACACTGATCTTGGAGTTCAAGACCTCAGGGCAAAGCTTTCGTAATATTGTAATGGTTTCAATTAAAAACAATTATATCAGCTAGGTTTAACAAACTTCGGTTAACAAATTTCAAGTTCGGCGTTTACAGGTATTATTTTTGTTAGTAATGCGTGTTCACGTGACATCTTGTCTTCTGTTATAAATTATTTGTGTTGTAAGTTCCTCATTATTCTGTCAGCCATATCAACTAGCTTAAAAGTCTTAATGTGTTTCCGTTTGTAAAACTAACAGGAGCTGTTTCAATCGTAGCTGGCTGCTCTGGCTTTGACATTTATAAAAATGATTCAGATTAGTTTAAAACTTTGTCATATTTTGAAATGATAGTTTGCAATCAATGATCCTGGTGGATTTTTTTGAAAATGAACAAGCGTGCTAAAATAATCATGCATTAGATAATAATTATAAGAATAACCAGTTTAAGAAAAAAAGTCATTATCATCGGTGTAGAAGTATCTAACTTATAAAGGCAATGTTTGCGCGCCGATATATAGGTGTCATGATAAATGTTACTATTAGTAGATCTTATTATAGCTTTCTTCGTGGATCGAGGTATTGACAAGCAAATAAACATTTTAAAACAGCTTGTTGGGAACAAATTCTCATTGTCAATTGTACAGTAGATATAAATGTTACTAAAACGTTACGTTTCTTGATAATTGATGCTTTGCCGAAGAAATATATTTAAACAATTTGAGCGAATTAGGCTGGCTCCTGTCCCTATATTTTCATGTCATCAAAAAATTACAAAAAGAAAATTAACTATTAATTTGTTTTGCTGCGTGTACCTTCTCTTAGCTTTTAGAAGGACTTAAATCCTTATAAGACAATAAGTACTGAACTGAAACCATAAAATATGTAAAAAATGTTAAAATAATTAAAATGGAACTAGCTAGCCGGGTGCTAGGCTAAGAACGAATATGATTCATACCAATGCGACGAGGCACACCAAAATAGAAATGTTCCAAACTCGGATTGTTTGATAATATTAATGGATAGTAATGAAAATGCGTGTTACTGCCCCCTGATAGCTTCTCAATATCTACATAAAATGGGTCAATTTCAATCCACCGAACCGATTAATTAACCGATGATTTGACAATGGAATCATAGTTCATTATTTTAAAAAAGGTGAATATGCATATCAAGAATTGCCACATTCAGAAAAAAGCAGCCTCCCCACACAGTCAAAAGAAGAGAGAGGGAGAGAGCATTACTATTAAAATGATCAGTTACAAAAAAGACACAAAAAACAACTAACAAAAATGAGAACCCGAGGGTTACCAACTTGAAATCATCAGTGGCAAATCAGATTGCACTGGGGATTTAAACCGGGTCCTAGGGTGCACCAACCTCACACATGCCCCAACAGGTTCTCATATCACAGAACAAGTACAAAGTGTCTTTGTGAAATAACTCTAACCCACCCATCAGCTCAACAATGTTGCACACAAACATATAAAACATAAGAAGCTTATAGCATTGCAAAACCAAGGGCCGGGTTCTCAATGATCTTAACGAGACCAGAGCTCCTAAAATTAGCAAGAACATGATGACAGGGATAAAAGAAACAAATCGAGCTTCTAGATTTTTAAAAACCTTTTAAGAAAAGATTTCCCCATAAACATTCCAAGATTATAAGTATACTATGAAACGCGGCATGTGTATATCAGATAAGAGAATGTGTTTGACATCAACGAAAAACATCATTAAATACATGTTGATGACAGGAAAATTATTCAAAGGAGCACAACTCAAAACAAACATAATATTTTAATAAACAATATATTGAATGGGATTTGTACACCTACACAACATTCAATGAAATTGAGTTTTCAGGACCAGATGTAATCTATTTACAAGTAACTGTTTTTTTGAAACTGATCATTTTATCAACCATGCTCTCTCTGCAAACTTTTGTGACACTCAACATGTTACCATCATGATATTCTACAGCGCTTTGCATGCCTGGCGATTAATTCATCTTAAGCTGATCGGTATGCTTATCTCTTTGGTTGCACGACGGTAGCAGGGGTTTAAGAGATTATGAAGGTTTATGGGAAAATCTTGTTAAAAGAACCTAGAAGCTCGATTTGTTTCTTTTATTCCTGCCATCGTGTTTTTGCTGATTCGACTTCGGGTGCTCTGGTCTCGGTAAAATCTTTAAGTACGTTCCCCCTTTTGCTTTGCAATGCTTTTAGCTTTTTACATTTTATATGTTAGTGTGTTTTTGCATGCAACATTGCTGAGCTGATGGGTGGGTTAGAGTTATTTCACCAAGACAACTTGTACTTGTTTGTTTATACGAGAACCTGTTGGGACAAGTTGGTGGCAAATTATTTTGCCGTTATATGTTTGTGGTATCTTATTTGAATTTGACATTCTTATACACATGCTCTCTATTCCACTCTTCTTTTTCGCTGCGTGGGAAGACTGTGTTTTGTGAGTGTTGCGATTCCTGATATGCATATTTAATTTTTTTCAATAAACATTTATTCCATTTTTCTAAAATTGCCCCGGTTGTAGTTTGCCAATACAATTTCAACAGTAATTATGTGATTACCATTAATTGTGAAACCTTGTTGCACCTTTTATATTATTTACTGAAAGGGGTTGCACAATAGCAGGTAGACACATACGAATCCTATTATCCGAGGTCTTCAGTGTCGTCGGGGTCGTCCGGTAGTTCCCCAACTTTAATATGAAATTGAATGTTACCTAAACTTTTAAATTCCTTGTCCAATTATCAGAGTACTTAGATTATATCATCTGCATGAACAAAGCCATCTGTGACAACAAAAATCATAACTTATATTTTACAATTTTTGAGTTATGCCCCCTTCAAATGACTTTAATATGGTACTTAATGTTGCCTATATTATTTAAAGTCCTTGTAACCTAATACTTCGAATATATCATCTGCATGAACACAGCAATCTGTGACAACAAGAATCATAACTCTTTGACCATTTTTGAGTTGTGCCCCCTTCAAATGACTTAAATGTGATACTTTAAGTTGTCTATAACTTTAGAAGTACTTGTCATATTAACTTAATACTTGTAATATACCATCTGGATAAACGATTTCATTTGTGACAATTAGAATGATAACTTCTGTTTCAAAAGTTGTGCGCCTTTCAAACGGTTTTAATATGAAACTTAATGTTACCTATTACTTTGAAAGTACTTGTCTTATTCGTTTAATACCTGGAATATGTCATCAGCATAAACAAATACCTTTGAGACAACAAAACATGATTACCCCTGTTTCACTACTTTTTTACTTTTGCCCCTTTCAGATGACTTTAATATGGAACTTAATTTTGCGTATTATATTTAAAGTACTTGTCCTAATAGAGGTCTTTCACATTGTTACCTCCCCTTAGCGCTCTCTAAAATTGAAGAGCATATTTAGTCGATAAATGCACGCGAGGGGGCATCGTTTACTATTGTTAATATGACTAAGTGATTATAAAATTAAGAAAATGTTGATTAATCATTTCAAATTAATAAATAAGTAAGTTCAGTCAAACAACGAAGAATAAAAAAAAAACGTTATGATCATTTAAAAGCACATCAGGAAAGATTATGCGCATTTTAAACATAGTTTATCGCGGTATTTTCAGGACGCGAGTATCCAACGGATTTGTTTGGGTTTTTTATGAAAATACACACGTGAATTGTGTTTACTAAAAATAAATCTGTATAATTGACAATTCAGACGAACATTATCGGACATTTTACCGTTTTACGGCATTTTTTTGTAACGCTATAATTTATAGTGGAATGAGACATAATTATATTCTGATGTAGCTCGTCGGCGACTAGGTTGATATGTGTTTTGCTTGTTTTGCTTTTGAGAAAAAATATTACGTATTTACATAATAGGATGATTCCAGCTACAACCCGAGAAATCGTTAAATTGATTGAACCAAACGAATATTGCCGGACGGCAGGCCAACCAAAACCTATTAAAAAAAAATCCAGAGAGTTTTGTTTTTTTTTTTTTTAATAAAAACTATTTTGATGTTGAAGTTCGTAATTGTTGTCGCTGAAGGTTTTGAAATATTATATTTTCATTTCTGTTTAAAATCAAAATGACCATGGACCAAAACAAATGAACGGGACTGCGATATTCAGGTCCGAGTTTAGTTTTATGACACTTAGCTGTTGTGTACATGTGTGCCCGAGGCAGCGTGTCACTATCACGTAATCTCTCAAGAAACAGGAAATTTTGGAGCCGTGACCAAGACCAAGTTTCTTAATATTAAATAATATAATTGCAAAACCCATTCTAAATTCAGTTAAATTTATGTTTGATTAATTATCCTTTTCAATATTTTTAAATCCTGAGAATTTGCCTGAAAATCCTTAGATCCGGAGAAGAACCTTACGGTCCGGAGATTTCAGATAAAATCCTGAGATTTTTGAGGTCTGCGGACATTTTATCTTCTTTCTACATCATTCTCGTAACACGTAGATATTCATGAAATGCGACTTAAACTAATGTCTATTGACTATGGCTGACGATTATATAAAAAAAATGATGTTTATAATAACTTGAATAACTTAATAAGCTTAACGGGCAGAATACAACGACGAGTATTCAACGCCGATACATTGCTGAATTCATCCGTTTACCTCCAATTTAGAGAGATCATGTAACATAAAATATATTTCTTGAAGTAAACGCATTTTGTCAGAAAAACTCGATACGCTTATATATGTGTCTGTGGAAAATATACAGTAACGTGTAATCCACAATGTATTTGTTTTCATATAAGACTTCCCGATTCAAAGTGTCAACCACGTCTTTGATTGTTTTACGCTTTTCACAGTCAAATCTTGCCGACCAGACGTTTTAAGCCTATTATATTCGGAAATTCTAAAACTCGAATTTATTATGCTTTATCATAATTATTATTATAATTTATCATTAGCTTTAAGACGACACCGTGATCATATCTGTTCATTCTGTTAGCAATGACACAGTTAAATGCCCTCTCACTTGTCGGTTAGGATAAAACCAATATTTTCCGCATCTAACGTGGCGTACGACGCATGCGCACAACAATGTGAAAGACCTCTATTAACTGAAGATTGAAAATATGTCATCTGCATAAACAATGAATGACAACTCCTTATTTGTTTAGTCATGCCTCTTTTAAATAGCTTCAACCTGAAACTTAACTGCTTATTACTTGACAAGATTTTGTTCTTTCGTTCTTTTAACACAATAGCTGATATATGTAATCTGTTTAAATAAAGTTATATCTTTTTGAGTTATGCTCCATTGAAATTATTTTAACCTGAAACTAAATTTTGTCTTAACTGGAATATAAAATCGAGATAATACCTTATCCATTATAATTTAATCTGTAATTCTGTAGTACTGCAATGAAACTTGAATTGCATCTTTTTATCATATATGACAAAACATAGGCCCACATATCAACTTCGCGACATGTTCAAATTCTAGTTTAATAATCGAAAAAGGTATTCCTGGTCATAATGAGTGATACAATTAAGGAAATTAAAAATGTATAAGGGAAAGGTTTGGTACCATCTCAAACCCGAAAACTGAAGAATTTGAAGCGGTTTGAAGTTAGCGAATTAACGAACAAAAAATTAAACAAGATTTTCTTATCATTGTATACATTTATCCATTAGTTTATATCATTAGGTTTTGCGTTAAGAAAGGATTTTGCAAAAAACTTTACCTAAAGAATAAACCTGAAATCAAAGTACAAGCAGAGATTACTATATAAGAACGTAGTAAATAGTTAAAGTTTGTATGCATGCTTAGAGTGTCATCTGAATACTTCTTCAGTTTCAAGGAATTATATTGAAAAGTGTTTGCGCAATAGTCTTGACAATGTGTGTATTATAAAAATGAACAAGAGAGATAAATTTGCTACACAGTGGTAGAGAATTATAATTGTTGCAAGGTGCACAGCTTTAGAGAAAGAGTGAGCATAGATTTATTAAATAATCGATTTCAAATATAAGACCACAAACAATTAACGAAAACGAGAACCTTAGAGCTTACTGCTTTTTAATCGTCAGTAGCAAAGTGGCAAAAAATGCAACAATTGCCCCGGTGGGTCTTGTTAGATGGTAAAAACAACAAAAGTTTCCTTGAATGGCTACGAAAAAAAAATATAAGGAATTGAACATATTTGTATTCCAAGATAAACAATCTTACAACAATCAACTGACCCTTGAATTTGTGTAGTTGATTCTTGTTGTAAACTGTTAAGCTCGACGATGAGCCTATAAACTATGACGTAAAATGCCATATGTTTTGGTAACTGGAAAAAATTTGACAAGCGACGCCAGCAAAAGGATCTCTTGGACATTTTCGTTTTCTCTTTTTTTAATTATATAACTAGAAATGTGTCCATAGGACACAAATGCCCCCGCTATGCATGTTTGTCATGGTGAACATTTATGCAGTTATTTGAAAATCCAATAAGTAATAACAAACTCACAGCCCAGACAAGAAAATTCTGGTTTTAGTAATAGTGACCTTGACCTTGGACCTACAGGCACGGGAATTGTACACAACGCCTTGTCATAGTGAACATTTGTGCCAAATTATTTTGAAATCACTTTGTAAATAACGAAGTTATAGCCAGTACAAGAAATTTTTATTTTTTGTAACAGTGACCTTGACCTTGGACCTACAGGCATGGGTATTGTACACAACACATTGTCTTGATATAATGAACATTTATACCAAATTATTTTAAAATCCAATAAGAAATAACAAAGTAACAGAGCAGACAAGATTTTTCCAACAAAATTCTATTTTTAGTAACAGTGACCTTGACCTTGGACCTTAAGGCTTGGGTGTTGTACGCGACACACCGCCTTGTCATGGTGAACATTTGTGCCAAGTTATTTTGAAATCCCTCCATTCATAAGGAAGTTACAGCCCGGACAAGAAAATTCTATTTTTAGTAACAGTGACCTTGACCTTGGACCTACAGGCATGGGTATTGTACGCGACACACCGTCTTGATATGGTGAACATTCATACCAAGTTATTTTAAAATCCAATAAGAAATAACAAAGTTACAGAGCGGACACGATTTTTCCAACAAAATTCTATTTTTAGTAACAGTGACCTTGACCTTGGACCTACAGGCATGGGTGTTGTACGCGACACACCGCCTTGTCATGGTGAACATTTGTGCCAAGTTATTTTGAAATCCCTCCATTCATAAGGAAGTTACAGCCCGGACAAGAAAATTCTATTTTTAGTAACAGTGACCTTGACCTTGGACCTACAGGCATGGGTATTGTACGCGACACACCGTCTTGATATGGTGAACATTCATACCAAGTTATTTTAAAATCCAATAAGAAATAACAAAGTTACAGAGCGGACACGATTTTCGAACATACACACACACTGACACACACACCCACCCACCCACAGCCAGGGTGAACACTATATGCCCTTCCGCCATTACATGGCGGGGGCATAAAAAACCAACAACGCAATTTTTAAGTAAAATAAATTTTTCATGATATTATCTGGTCTATTTAATAAAATATAGCTTTTCCGCAAACACATTTTTAATCAGCAAATTCGAACGTCACAAAGCGTTACAGTGACATACTGATATTGAGAATACGTACTTTTTTATCTTTCTGTAATTTAGGTATGAATAAAACTGAACCCGAATAACATTTTTAAAAGTGTTCATTCGTAATATTTTATGTCAAACATTGTAAGAATTAATGTTTGCCCGATTGTCGCCGACAATCGATAATCAGTCGGATAGCTTCAACGTCGGCGACAATCGAGTCCAAGTTTTCGGAATCGATGTCGCTAGGTTAGGCGGGTGAATGTTTCTCTCTTATCGGTAATAGCTTGCCGGTAGTTTCTTTCCGAATATTTCTGAAGGGAGGTAATATATCAAGACAGTAATGGATGGCAACAATAACGAAGACCTTTTTCCTTACCCGGGAAAGACGACTTTCCTGGTCTGGAAGTATTTTTACTTCCGAAAAATGAAAGATGGAGCTCCAGTTAAAGAAAATTTAGACATGAGCAGAGTCATTTGCACGCTTGCAGGAAATCCTACGCCAATAAAGGTATAAAAAATACCCCACCCACAATATCACGCTTGTTACGGTTATGTTACCCAAGATATTTTAAAGCCAATTTCGATTTTAGTTCCGATTTTTGATACTCGGTTTAAACAACTAGCCATACAATTTCAGAGCTTACCGAACCCTCCTTTTTCAGTTTAATAATTCTGCAGTGTTGTTTTTTTGTGAGAAAAAGTTCATTCTGTGAGAAAGGAGTGGTGTTGTTTGTCAGTTACATATCTGGTGATGTTATTTTTTATTTCCGACTTTCACGTCAAAATTTGTCAAAATTTTGCACAGAAAGTTGTTAATAAAAACATATCCTGGTAGGGTTTCATTACAAGCTTTTATATTTTTCATAAGAAACTTGTATGTGAGGCAAAATATGATACCATTATACTTTCATAGAATATTTGACTTGTTTACAAGTTCGATAGCACGATAGTTTTAAATTTATTGAGTGTCGTGTAATAAGAACAAATATCTATTCGTATTGTTTTTCATTAACATACGATTGAGTAGGTTTCATTTCTATAATGACATATTCTTCCGAACTTTCCTGGCATATAATGACCTGAAAAGCGAGTCGGGCGTAAGGTTTGAAGAGCTCACATAATGCACATTTCTTTTTCTCCTTTTCCGACTCTCTTAACGAAAGAAAATGGTCTCTGATTGACCCCTCCTCAAATTGTTCAAGACAGTTTGTTTTACGCGTACATATTCTATAATCACTCTCCTGGCAGGTGTCTGCTACAGCCTCCAGTTCTGACTCTCGCTAACAGAATAGTGCTTGTCACTTCATATATTTTTCTGTATGCTCAACTACCCTCTCCCCTGCCATCAGTACATCTTCCTCTTCCTCCTTTTCTCCCATTCTTCTTTGCTCTCTTCTGTTACAACAAAGACCTCGGGCTCAGCCTCAAATATATATTTATTTAAACTCTCAAGGGAGACAAACTGGTCTGGTTGTTGTGTAGCCTAGGACGATGAACAGACAAAATATTATGAATTACTTCTAAATTTATACAATAACCGATTATTTTTTAAAAATAAATGAAAACAATATACAATTACAGAACAAATATACACACACATTTCATTACTATTCTAAAGACGGCCAGTGACACGGTTACGAATCAGGACGGTGCCTTGTTGTGCGAATTTCGTTTCGTGTTACCTTGATGTCAACGGCGCCTCGTAAGCTTTTTGTCAAAATTGTATCTAACATTTATTGCAAAATCATAACTATCTTTTTACCATCGTTAGTTTGATTTAAAAAAAAAATGTGACGGAACTTGTTCTCGTTTTCTTTACCGGTTTCAAGTATTAAAGAAAGCAGAAGAATATGGATTGTTTCACAAAAGCTTGTTTTTTATCGATGTGTATTGACCCACTTGAAATTAATTTTCATGTGAGTAATTTACAAGGGAGGTTTTAACGATTTTAACCAACTAGACTCGTCCATTTCATTTCCGATGGTTCACTAGTGTAAAACAGTCTTGAGATCGACACATAAAAACGCCAAATTAATGTGGTATATCAATTTAAATGTTTTATGAAGGAACGGTCCCTGTTGATACATGGCAACGGTTCCTTATTGTGCCCAAACCGTTTGCAGTATTCTTGTTAAAATGCGGAGACGTATGATTTATATTCTGCTATTTTTGGATTCTGAGGCCGTACTGATCTCTTTCTAGTACATCATTTTACAAAGAAACAGTCATCTCGGTTGCACGATTCACACCAGTTAGTTTAAACTAAAGAAACAGAAAACGTGTGAACTACAATATTTTTCGCTAACTTGCAGACAGAGTACTGATTCAAATTATATTCTAACAACTCCAAGTCATAAAAGCTATAACATTATCAGAGAAAATCGACAACTTCGGCGAGACCCATTGCATTTTGTAAAGAAGTGACTATCTTTTTTCTACTTTACAAGACTGCTATTAACCTAACCTAACCTAAACACCTGTTTAGGTGTCATGTGCTTCTTTAGATAAGGCCCTTTTAAAATAGCAAATCACATTTCTGAAGAGCGTATCAAGTCAGAACGAGGCAAACTGGTAACCGGCGATTGGATTCGCGCATTTCAGGTGTATAAGACATAATCCTGTTTAATTTTTATTTTTTAATCAGTTTGATCGATAATGTGTAAAAACAATAATATAAATCATAAATGTCAAATTTATGATGGAGAAAACTGGTACGCCTATGCATTGGTTGACCGTTTTAGTTGTTTAACTTGACTTAAAACGGTGATATATTAAAGATGGAATCTTTTTGCTGGGTAAACAAATTTAACCCAGCTTTTGTAAAGGGAGAAAATCAAGTTTTTGTCGTTGTTTTCATTGGAGAACCGCGAACGCCCCCGTCGGGCTCTATGCTTTACATTCTGAAAGCAGGATATTAATAATAAAGCCTTGATTTTCGGGTTACTAAAGTAGACCAAATAATCAGCTTAAAGATGTCTACGGTGGAATACTGAACTCAAACCCCGCCCCAGAGGTCTCCAAAAGTTTAGAATTCTTTAAATTATGTCACATCTATCACATATAAAACATATTTTCTCAAAATTCGGTTGAGTAAATTTCTTTTGTTGTCATCTTTCATATGTTACAAATAATATTTAACAACCGAAAATACGAAAAAATAAATTTCACAACGCCAATCCGCAGTATATGCGCTCTAACCAAATAAAACATTAGACAGGTCTCAGATTTTATAACTTGTACCCGTCCTCTGCTGGGTGGGAAATGGACGAGTTTATTTAAAAAACAACAACAACAAAATTGCCACAGGCTTCTGCCTTGTAGCCTGCTGGTGTCATATATATATATATATATATATATATATATATATATATATATATATATATATATATATATATATATATATATATATATATATATATATATATATACAGAATAAGTGTAACAAGAGGGCCATAATGGCCCTAAATCGCTCACCTGAGTACAAAAGTACTCTCAGTTTTACCACAGGGCCAACATTTAAATAATGCTGGTAAATGGTCTCTTCACAATACTCAACACAGAATATCTAAGGTCTAGTTGCATTAGTTTCCAAGAAAAATTATTATTTATGTTTTCCTATATAAATCAATGTAAACTAAGAGAACCCTGGGGCGTGGCCAATTTTGAACAAACTTGGTAGATATCCACTAGACAATGCTACATACCAAATATCTAAGCTTAAGGCATTGAGGTTTCCAGTAAGAAGATTTTTAAAAATTGCCTTTTTTACATATTAAGGGCCCCCGGGGCGGG
Organism: Corbicula japonica; assembly: GCA_038501625.1. Taxonomy (NCBI): domain Eukaryota; kingdom Metazoa; phylum Mollusca; class Bivalvia; order Venerida; family Cyrenidae; genus Corbicula; species Corbicula japonica. The sequence goes on from JAZAYU010000304.1 coordinate 472,646, forward strand.
GCCAACATTGACCCCAGGGCCAACATTTAAACAATGTTGGTAAAGGGTCTCTTCACAATACTCAACACGAAATATCTTAAATAATATTAGAATTGTTTCATCACATATTGAGCCTGAAACATCAAATGTGCCTTCAATCAGTGCAACGTTGACTGAGTTCAAATTACTCTCAGAAGATAACGTCATTAAATTAATCCGAGGATCAAAGTCAACAACTTGTGAATTAGATGTTATTCCGACACCAAAGCTGAAAGATAATCTTCATTATTTTATACCAGTTTTGACAGAAATTATCAATAGATCACTATCATCAGGGGTGTTTCCAAAAGACTGGAAAAATGCTGTGATCAAACCTTTACTGAAGAAGAAAGGTCTCCCCCTAGAACTTCAGAACTATCGGCCGGTGTCAAACTCATCCTTTTTATCAAAAATTCTTGAGAAATCTGCCTTGCAACAAATTACTCAGCATATTGAAATAAATAGCCTTCTTCCGTCATATCAAAGTGCGTATCGAAAAGGTCATGGTGTAGAGACAGCAATGATAAAAATGTACAGCGATTTGTTGGATGCTATTGACAACAATAAAGTAACAATCGTTGTTATGATTAATCTCAGTGCCGCCTTTGATACAGTGGATATTCCAATTGTACTTCAAATTCTTAATGATGACTTTGGTATTAAAGATACTCCGTTGAACTGGGTAAACTCCTATCTGACTGAAAGGACAATGAAAGTTATTGTTGATAATGCATCTTCCAACACAGAACCACTAAAGTTCGGCGTCCCCCAAGGCTCCTGTGCAGGTCCAGTTATTTTTGCAATGTATATTGCTGCTCTGAACAGGGTTGTGCAAAAATACCCAGCTGAACTTCATGGTTATGCAGACGACCATAAAATTGCTTTCCGAATTCAAGCTGGAAATACACAGAATGAGACGTTTGTTCTACAACAGCTTAATGATTGTTTGAATGATATCATCTTGTGGATGACTAAGTTTAAGTTGAAAATGAACAACTCGAAAACTGAAATTATCATGTATGGAACTAAGTATCAGCTAGCAAAACTTAACATCTCAAGCATTAGTGTAGGAGGATGTGAAGTGAAGTGTGTTGATCATGTAAGAGATCTGGGTGTATACATGGATAGGACTCTAAATTTTGATAATCATATTAGAAAGAAATGTCAGATCGCTTATGCCCAGCTTAGAAATTTAAAAGACATTCGCAAACATCTCAACAAGAGGGCCATGATGGCCCTATATTGCTCACCTGAGTACAAAAGTACTCTCAGCTTTACCCAAGGGCCTACATTTAAATAATGTTGGTAAAGGTTCTCTTCACAATACTGAAAACGAAATATCTAAGGTCTAGTCGCATTAGTTTCAGAGAACAATGATTATTTATGTTTTCCTATATAAATAAATGTAAATAAGAGAACCCTGGGGCGTGGCCAATTTTGGCCCAGGGGACATAATTTGAACAAACTTGGTAAGTATCCACTAGACAATGCTACATACCAAATATCGAACCTTAAGGCATTGAGGTTTCCAGTAAGAAGATTTTTAAAAATTGCCTTTTTACATATTAAGGGCCCCCGGGGCAGGGCCAATATTGACCCCAGGGCCAACATTCAAACAATGTTGGTGAAGGGTCTCTTCACAATACTCAACACCAAATATCTAAGGTCTAGTCCTATTAGTTTCGGATAAAAATGATTTTTCATGCTTTCCTATATAAATCAATGTAAACTAAGAGAACCCTGGGGTGTCGCCAATTTCGGCCCAGGGGACATAATTTGAACAAACTTGGTAGACATCCACTAGACAATGCTACATACCAAATATGTAAGCTTAAGGCATTGAGGTTTCCAGTAGGAAGATTTTTAAAGTTTTCCTTTTTTACATATTTAGGGCCCCCAGGACAGGGCCAATTTTGACCCCAGGGCCAACATTTAAACAATGTGGGTAAAGGGTCTCTTCACAAAACTCAAACCAAATATCTAAGGTCTAGTCCTATCAGTTTCGGAGAAAAATGATTTTCCATGTTTTTCCTATATAACTATATGTAAACCAAGAGAACCCTAGGGCGTGGCCAATTTTGGCCCAGGGGACATAATTTGAACAAATTTAGTAGACATCTATTAGACAATGCTACTTACAAAATATCTAAGCTGTGCGCATTGTGGTTTGTGAGAAGAAGCTTTTTAAAGATGTCCTATATAAGTCTATGTAAAATGAAGTGACCCCTGGGGCGGGGCCAATTTTGACCCCAGGGAAATAATTTGAACAATCTGTGTAGAGTTCCACTAGAGGATGCTTAATGCCAAATATCTAAGCTCTAGGCCTTGTGGTTTCAGACAAGAAGATTTTTAAAGTTTTTCCTATATAAGTCTATATAAAATGAAGTGACCCCTGGGGCGGGGCCAATTTTGACCCCAGGGAAATAATTTGAACAATCTTTGTAGAGTTCCACTAGAGGGTGCTAAATGCCAAATATCTAAGCTCTAGGCCTTGTGGTTTCAGACAAGATTTTTAAAGTTTTTCCTATATAAGTCTATGTAAAATGAAGTGACCCCTGGGGCAGGGCCAATTTTGACCCCAGGGAAATAATTTGAACAATCTTTGTAGAGTTTCACTAGAGGTTCTAAATGCCAAATATCTAAGCTCTAGGCCTTGTGGTTTCAGACAAGAAGATTTTTAAAGTTTTTCCTATATAAGTCTATATAAAATGAAGTGACCCCTGGGGCGGGGCCAATTTTGACCCCAGGGAAATAATTTGAACAATCTTTGTAGAGTTTCCCTAGAGGGGGCTAAATGCCAAATATCTAAGCTCTAGGCCTTGTGGTTTCAGACAAGAAGATTTTTAAAGTTTTTCCTATATAAGTCAATGTAAAATGAAGTGACCCCTGGGGCGGGGCCAATTTTAACCCCAGGAAAATAATTTGAACAATCTTTGTAGAGTTCCACTAGAGGGTGCTAAATGCCAAATATCTAAGCTCTAGGCCTTGTGGTTTCAGACAAGAAGATTTTTAAAGTTTTTCCTATATAAGTCAATGTAAAATGAAGTGACCCCTGGGGCGGGGCCAATTTTAACCCCAGGAAAATAATTTGAACAATCTTTGTAGAGTTCCACTAGAGGGTGCTAAATGCCAAATATCTAAGCTCTAGGCCTTGTGGTTTCAGACAAGAAGATTTTTAAAGTTTTTCCTATCTAAGTCTATATAAAATGAAGTGACCCCTGGGGCGGGGTCAATTTTGACCCCAGGGAAATAATTTGAACAATCTTTGTAGAGTTCCACTAGAGGGTGCTAAATGCCAAATATCTAAGCTCTAGGCTTTGTGGTTTCAGACAAGAAGATTTTTAAAGTTTTTCCTATATAAGTCTATGTAAATTGAAGTGACCCCTGGGGCGGGGCCAATTTTGACCCCAGGGAAATAATTTGAACAATCTGTGTAGAGTACCACTAGAGGATGCTTAATGCCAAATATCTTAGCTCTAGGCCTTGTGGTTTCAGACAAGAAGATTTTTAAAGTTTTTCCTATATAAGTCTATGTAAAATGAAGTGACCCCTGAGGCGGGGCCAATTTTGACCCCAGGGAAATAATTTGAACAATCTTTGTAGAGTTCCACTAGAGGGTGCTTAATGCCAAATATCTTAGCTCTAGGCCTTGTGGTTTCAGACAAGAAGATTTTTAAAGGTTTTCTACAAGTCTATATAAAATGAAGTGACCCCTGGGGCAGGGCCAATTTTGACCCCAGGGAAATAATTTGAACAATCTTTGTAGAGTTCCACTAGAGGGTGCTTAATGCCAAATATCTAAGCTCTAGGCCTTGTGGTTTCAGACAAGAAGATTTTTAAAGTTTTTCCTATATAAGTCTATGTAAAATGAAGTGGCCCCTGGGGCGGGGCCAATTTTGACCCCAGGGAAATAATTTGAACAATCTTTGTAGAGTTCCACTAGAGGGTGCTAAAGGCCAAATATCTAAGCTCTAGGCCTTGTGGTTTCAGACCAGAAGATTTTTAAAGTTTTCCTATATAAGTCTATATAAAATGAAGTGACCCCTGGGGCGGGGCCAATTTAGACCCCAGGGAAATAATTTGAACAATCTGTGTAAATACCACTACAGGATCCTTAATGCCAAATATCTAAGCCCTAGGCCTTGTGGTTTCAGACAAGAAGATTTTTAAAGGTTTTCCTATGTAAGTCTATATAAAATGAAGTGACCCCTGGGGCGGGGCCAATTTTGACCCCAGGGAAATAATTTTAACAATCTTTGTAGAGTTCCACTAGAGGATGCTAAATGCCAAATATCTAAGCTCTAGCCCTTGTGGTTTCAGACAAGAAGATTTTTAAAGTTTTTCCTATATAAGCTTATGTAAAATGAAGTGACCCATGGGGCGGGGCCAATTTTGACCCCAGGGAAATAATTTGAACAATCTTTGTAGAGTTCCACTAGAGGATGCTAAATGCCAAATATCTAAGCTCTAGGCCTTGTGGTTTCAGACAAGAAGATTTTTAAAGTTTTTCCTATATAAGTCTATATAAAATGAAGTGACCCCTGGGGCGGGGCCAATTTTGACCCCAGGGAAATAATTTGAACAATCTTTGTAGAGTTCAACTAGAGGGTGCTAAATGCCAAATATCTAAGCTCTAGGCCTTGTGGTTTCAGACAAGAAGATTTTTAAAGTTTTTCCTTTCGGTTGCCATGGCAACCAGAGTTCTGCATGGAACTGATTTCTTTGAACAACTTTGGAAGAGCTTTATGCAAGGAACATCCGTGGCAAGTTTCATCAACTTTGGCCCAGGGGTTTAAGAGGAGATGTTGTTTAAAGCAAAAATTGACGACGCACGACGGACACAGGGCGATCCTAAAAGCTCACCATGAGCACAAGTGCTCAGGTGAGCTAAAAATCAACAGAAATAATGGTACACGGGCTCATTCATTCTCACATCGACTTCTGCAATGGACTTTTTACGGATATCCCTGCCTATCTGGTCAATTAACTTCAGAAAATTCAGAACCAAGCTGCAAGAGTTGTTACCGGTGCTCCGTTTGATCATCCTACTACTGAAATTCTTAAATCTCTTCATTGGCTGCCAGTGAGGGCAAGAATTATGTTCAAAATTCTTGTTATTGTTTTTCGTACTGTGCAGGGAACAGCTCCTTCCTATTTGAAGTGTTTATTCAACCGTGTTCAGGGAAAATACAGACTAAGATCGTCAGATGACATTCAATTTACTGTTCAAAAACAAGAACCAGAATTGCTGACAGATCAATAGCTGTAATAGGACCAAAATGGTGGAATGCCCTTCCTAAAGACCTAAAATGTATAAAAAATGAAACTGCTTTCAGAAAGGAACTGAAAACTTATTTGTTTAAACTGTTTTAGAGCTAAAAAGCTTGACTGCCTTGTGTGTGACTTTGTAAATAGCTAATGAACTCTGTGAAGCGCAATAGAATATTGTTAAATAATTTTTGCGCTATACAAATGTATTTGTATTTGTATCTAAGGTCTAGTCCTATTAGTTTCGGAGAAAAATGATTTTCCATGTTTTCCTATATAAATCAATGTAAACTAAGAGAGCCCTGGGGCGTCGCCAATTTTGACCTAGGGGACATAATTTGAACAAACTTCGTAGATATCTACTAGACAATGCTACATACCAAATATCTAAGCTTAAGGCCAATGGTTTCCAGTAAGAAGATTTTTAAAGTTTTCCTTTTTTACATATTAAGGGCCCCCAGGACGGGGCCAATTTTGACCCCAGGGCCAACATTTAAACAAAGTTGGTAAAGGGTCTCTTCACAATACTCAACACTAAATATCTAAGGTCTAGTCCTATTAGTTTCGGAAAAAAATGATTTTTCATGTTTTCCTATATAAATCAAATTGTAAACTATAAGAGAACCCTAGGGCGTGGCCAATTTTGGCCCAGGGGACATAATTTGAACAAATTTAGTAGACATCCATTAGACAATGCTACTTACCAAATATCTAAGCTGTACGCATTGTGGTTTGTTAGAAGAAGATTTTTAAAGATATCCTATATAAGTCTATGTAAAATGAACTAACCCCTGTGGTGGGGCCAATTTTGACCCCAGGGAAACAATTTGAACAATCTTTGTAGAGTTCCACTAGAGGGTGCTTAATGCCAAATATCTAAGCTCTAGGCCTTGTGGTTTCAGACAAGAAGATTTTTAAAGTTTTTCCTATATAAGTCTATGTAAAATGAAGTGACCCCTGGGATGGGGCCAATTTTGACCCCAGGGAAATAATTTGAACAAACTTTGTAGAGTTCCACTAGAGGGTGCTAAATGCCAAATATCTAAGCTCTTGGCCTTGTGGTTTCAGACAAGAAGATTTTTAAAGTTTTTGCTATATAAGTCTATGTAAAATGAAGTGACCCTTGGGGCGGGCCCAATTTTTACCCCAGGGAAATAATTTGAATAATCTTTGTAGAGTTCCACTAGAGGGTGCTAAATGCCAAATATCAAAGCACTAGGCCTTGTGGTTTCAGACAAGAAGATTTTTAAAGTTTTTCCTATATATAAGTCTATGTAAAATGAAGTGACTCTGGGGCGGGGCCAATTTTGACCCCAGGGAAACAATTTCAACAGTCTTTGAAGAGTTCCACTAGAGGGTGTTAAATGCCAAATATCTAAGCTCTAGGCCTTGTGGTTTCAGACAAGAAGATTTTTAAAGTTTTTGCTATATAAGTCTATGTAAAATGAAGTGACCCCTGGGGCGGGGCCAATTTTGACCCCAGGGAAATAATTTGAACAATCTTTGTAGAGTTCCACTAGAGGGTGCTTAAAGCCAAATATCTAAGCTCTAGGCCTTGTGGTTTCAGACAAGAAGATTTTAAAAATTTTCCTTTAGGTTGCCATGGCAACCAGAGTTCTGCATGGAATTGATTTCTTTGAACAACTTTAGAAGAGCTTCATGCAAGGAACATCCGTGGCAAGTTTCATCAACTTTGGCCCAGGAGTTTAAGAGCAGATGTTGTTTAAAGCAAAAATTGACGACACACGACGGACACAGGCGATCCTAAAAGCTCACCATGAGCAAAAGTGCTCAGGTGAGCTAAAAATCGTAGGGTAATTAAGATGCTTATATTGTCAAATGTTCATTATTTGTTTCTAATAAAAATGATATTTCGAGATTCAAAGCCGAGAAATTATTTCAAAGCGATATCAGACCTCGTAGCACTTTAATAACCGAATTTATGCTTATAATGAAATATGTACACCACTAAACTGCCCCTTTAATCGTTGTCCGCGCCGGGGGGCAAGCCCGCCCCCGGTGCCTCCGCTGGATCTGCCCCTGAACTTTTCTTCCATTTAAATATTTGAAAAATCAGAATGATTAACCAGGTAACAATATATCGAAGAAAAAAGGCGCCGTTGTATTTTAGGCACATAGGCAACCGTTGTCTGAAAATCAATTATACAGCTTCTACTCGTACATCAACAGGCGCCGTTTCTGAGAAAAAACAAACGTTGATCTTTCTGAATGAATAAACCAGTGTTTAATGCACCAACCACTATTTTCGCTAACTTGCAGACAGAGTAATGATTCAAATTATATTCTAACAACTCCAAATCATAAAAGCTATAACATTATCAGAGAAAATCGACAACTTCGGCGAGACCCATTGCATTTTGTAAAGTAGTGACTATCTTTTTTCTACTGTACACGACTGCTATTAACCTGAAATGGCATGTGCAGCAACAAATAACATGGTTGAAGTTCCGTGACATTGAGCTTTTTTCTACTTACATTGTATAATAGGGAGGTTTTTGTCCCGAAATTGATGACATCGTGAGATAGTAACGCCAAGGCGCCGTTGTAAGGGACAACAAGGCAACACAAAACGCAATTCGCACAACGAGGCACCGTCCTGATTAGTCACCGTGAGTGAAAAACACCGCCTTCTTATTAGATTTTTTCACACAAAAAATCGGTAAAACCGTCTACAAATAGTCAATTAGGGTAAATAGAAATATCTTTTACCTGAAATTGAGGTCTGCTTTTTTCATGATATTATCTGTTCTATTTAATAAAGTATCGCGTTACCGCAAACACATTTTTAATCTGCAAATTCGAACTTCACAGAACGTTACAGTGAACTACTGATATTAAGAATACGTACTTTTTTACCTTTCTGTTATTTAGGTATGAATAAAACTGAACCCGAATAATATTTTTATTGTTAGGATCTTTCACATCCTAAGTAGACCCGCAAAAAGTAATTTATCGACGAAACGATGTTGTTTTTATTGTTAGAGAAACAGGGCATTCTTTACAGGTGGTTCTTATGATAATTATACTTCATGGACCTGTCAAGACCTTATCCAGGCGCTCACATTTTTATAGGGTAATATTTATTTGAGATTTTGTACCCCTAATTAAAAACAAGTAATAGAGATGTCAATGGGTACTAATTGTGCACCCCTTGTTGGTGATCTGTTTTTATACTGTTATTCAAGAGACTTTATGTAATCTCTTTCTACCGAACATTAAGATGATATTATTACAGCTTTTAATAAAACCTCGAGGTACCATGATGATTTATTAAATATAGATAATAACCATTTTCCATAATTGGTTAATAAGATTTATCCTAAAGAACTACAGCTTAATGAAGCGAACACTTCAGAAAAGCAAGCAAACATTCTTGATCTAAATCTGTCCATTGAAAATAGTTACGTCACTACTAAAATATATGATAAAAACGATTTTAATTTTTATATAGTAAATGTTCCGTTTTTAGATGATCCTCGATGTTCCACTTGCAAGATCTTACGGGGTTTATATCTCACAGCTTGTTGGCTTTTCAAGCGAATGATTTCAATGAACGTAATCTGTGCATTCCAGAAAAACTTTTAAAACAGGGTTATCGGTATCACAAATTAAGGAAAACCTTTTGCAAGTTTTATGACCGATTCCCAGATCTAATTCATAAATACAGGTTCGTAAAAACCATCTGTAAATTTAAAAAGACAGTTTGCCAACATGATATTTTACAGCGCTCTGCAGGCCTGGTGATTACCCATCTACAGTTGATCATTATGCTTACCTCTTTGGTGCACGACGAAGGCAGGGGTTTAAGAGATTATGAAGGTTTATGGGGAAATCTTTTCTTGAAAGAACCTAAAAGCTCGATTCGTTTCTTTCATCCCTGTCATCGTGTTCTTGTCGATTTTACTCCAGGAGCTCTAGTCTAGGTAAGATCATTGAGTAACCGCCTTTTGGCTTTGCAATGCTCTTAGCTTCTTATGTTTTATATGTTTGTGTGCTTTTTGCATTCAAAATTGTTGAGCGGATGGGTGGGTTGGAGTTATTTCACCAAGACAACTTGTACTTGTTTGTGATATGAGAACCTGTTGGGGCAAGCGTAAGGTTGGTGCACCCTAGAACCTGGTTTAAACCCCCAGTGGCAATTTGATATGCCACTGACCGTTCCAAGGCGGTAACCCCTCGTGTTCACTTTCGTTAATTATTTGTGGCGTCCATTTTGAAACTGATTATTGTAAAACCATGCTCTATTTTCCTCTCTACCTTTTGGCTGTGTGGGGAGTCAGTGTCTGCTGGATGCGGCCATTCCTGATATGCATATTTCCCTTTTTTCAAACACCTGCCACAGTCGTGAAAACAAATAGGTAAACATTACGATCAACTGTTGATGGGTTTGTCACCAGGAGTGCAGAGCATTGTAGAATATCATGTTGGGAACGTCTCGTTACGAATTAACAGCTTGTTTGCACAAATACCGTGGAGACATTAATATTGTCCTTTATTTTCTTAAGTTAATCAATTAGACCTTTGTTATGTATAACATACAGAGTATACAGCACGTGAATGTAATATATTCTACTTATAAGCCACTCCTCTGTACCTGTCTATCTACATTGTGTCATCTGTTATAGCCGCCTTGTTATTGTTATTCTATACAGTATTAAATAGTCTCTTAAACAGTCAAGGTGTTGATCACTTCTAAGTAAATACATAACAAATTGGCGACGAGAATTACCAGTTGAACGAACTCACTTGAAATTCCAATTGTTTTGCAATTGTGGGATTTTATCCATAAACATTTATGTGTGTAAAATGCTCATTGTGAAGATGTCGTTGTTACTTGGAACAATTAATCCATTTGACAGTAGCACGGATAATTGGATTTCGTATGAAGAGAGACTTGAACAGTATTTCTTAGTAAATGACGTGGACGACGAAAAGAAAGTCGCAGCCTTGCTCACGTTACTCGGTGATAGGACATACTCATTGTTACGTAATCTAACATCTCCAGCAAAACCTTCTACAAAAACGTATGTAGAATTGTGTAGAATTCTCAGGGCGCATTTGTCACCTAAGCCTGTGGTGATAGCCGAGAGATTCCGTTTTCACAAACGACAACAGTTAACTGGAGAGAGTGTTAAGGCCTATGTCGCAGAATTACGTAAATTGTCCGAACACTGTGAATTTAGAGACAGTCTTGAAGACACACTGAGGGACAGATTTGTCTGTGGTCTCCGAGACGAGAATGTACAAAGGAAGCTTTTGTCCATTCAAGACTTTACTCTTCAAAAAGCTATCGACATTGCTACGGCGATGGAAACGGCTTCGAAAGATGCAGCTGAATTGAGGTCCACGGCATCTGGGGAAAATGTTGCAAATATCGCTAAAAGTAAGCGACCTAAACAGACTAAAGCGAAAAGGAAGAAACAACATAAGAAAGCCGACGACCAGAAAGAAAAAGTAATCTGTGTGCATTGTGGTAAGGACAATCACAAATCAGAGAAGTGCAGATTGAAGAACGTGACATGCTATAAGTGTCAAGAAAAAGGACACATTTCTCGCATTTGCAAGAAATCGGTAAATGCACTGGATGATGACGTAAGTTTGGTTAATTCAGTGAAAAGTAAACCAGCCAAAATAATGATTTGTCCATTAATAAATGACAAACCGGTGAAGATGGAATTGGATACAGGTTCATCTGTCACGTTGATGAACTACAATGACTTTCTGTCAAGTTTTGGCAAAGTGAACTTGAAAACCTCAACAACAATTCTGAAAACGTATTCAGGAGAAGTCTTTAAACAAGTTGGAGTTGCGAATGTTACCGTCAGCTATAATGGCCAGCAGAAGAACTTAAAGCTACACGTTGTGAAAGGAAACGGTGCAGCATTGTTCGGGCGAGACTGGCTTCAGGAAATAAAGCTCGACTGGACAAAACTCCTAAATGTGAATTCAGTGCGAAGTAGCAACAATCTGCAAGAAATCCTGTCAAAACACTCTGACGTTTTCAAGGACGGTATAGGAAAGCTTAAGGGAATCAAGGCGTCACTTACGTTGAAAGAAAACGCAAAACCCAAATTCTTGAAAGCAAGACCAGTGCCGTATGCGCTCAGACCGAAGATAGAGGAAGAGCTGGATAACCTTGAAAGGCAGGGAATTATTTCCAAAGTGAACACCAGTGAATGGGCTACGCCAATTGTTCCAGTGGTGAAACCAAACGGAAGTGTCCGGATATGTGGTGATTTTAAGGTCACAGTCAACTAAGCTCTAGAGGTTGACAAATACCCGCTTCCGCGTGTTGAGGATATATTTGCTAATCTTTCGCCAGGACAAAAGTTTACAAAATTGGATTTACGGCAGGCGTATCTACATTTGGAAGTTGATGATGCAAGCAAGAAATTGCCTACAATTAACACACACAAAGGATTATACTCAATGTGCAGATTAGTGTATGGTGTGTCAGCAGCTCCATCAATATGGCAGCGCACCATTGAACAGGTGTTGCAAGGAATTAATGGAGTACAGTGCATTCTAGATGATATGGTCATTACCGGGGCAACTGATGAACAACATTTACAGACATTAGACATGGTTTTGTCAAGACTATCTGATTTTGGATTACGTGTAAATAAATACAAATGTGTATTTTTCAAGTATCGAATTTCATACTGTGGTCATGAGATTGACAATTTAGAAGGATTATGGAAAAGCAAAGAGAAAATTGATGCAGTGCTTAACAGTCCGAGACCGCACAATGTCACAACTTTGCGTTCTTATCTTGGCCTACTCAATTATTACCACCGATTCTTGCCAAATCTCTCCACCGTAGTGAAGCCTCTAAACGAATTGTTAGAGAAAAATAGGAAATTCGAATGGTCTGCTAAATGCGAAGCCGCGTTCGAAAAATCGAAGCGTCTTATTACATCAGAGCCGGTGCTGACACATTACAATCCTGCTTTGCCCGTAAAATTAGCTACCGATGCTAGTCCGTACGGCGTTTCTGGAATTTTGTCACATGTATTTCCAGATGGAACGGAAAAACCGATTGCGTACGCGTCGAGGTCGTTGACCAAGACAGAGCAAAGATATGCGGAAATTGATAGAGAATCATTAGCAATATACTGGGCAGTTAAGAAATTTTATTCTTATCTGTACGGTAGGAAATTTACGCGATAACAGACTGCCAGCCGTTGTTATTTATCTTTAGTCCCAGTAAAAGCATACCAGCGACTACAGCAGCGCGCGTACAGAGATATGCGTTATTTCTCTCAGGTTTTCGATTGCTTCGCGCGAAGGGCCTTTAATGTACAAAATTGATGTAGGGTATGGAATAATGTGGAGGAGACATGCGGATCAGTTGAGAAATTCTGAAATTACGCAAAGTCCGCAAGAAATCGTACGTTCTCCAGAATTTCATGATAACATTGCTCCCTCATCATTTTCACATGATATGATTCAGCCGAAAAATGACCCGAAGGTCATAAACAAACAGATTCCGTTGGAAATATCTGAGAGGCAAGATAAACCGCAAAGCACACCCAATGTTAAAGATGATAAACTGACAGAAATGTCGAGTTTCAATGAAAGGAGATATCCACAGAGGGCGAGGAAACCTCCAGATCGTTTTACATTGTAGATAAATGCCTTAACTGAGACAGTTCTCACGTGCATTAATGAGAATCTTTATCTCTCAAGTGAAACTCCTCTTAACATGTAATTACCTTGGAATTACTATCTAATGGTTTTATTTGCTTTTAATTGGTGTGATGTTTTCCAGGACAGTTAGTAATTTTACTTGACTTATCTGCTATTATTACTAGAGACAGAACGTTGATCTTTGGTTTATTTTAAAGCAGCACATTCATGTTTTGCCGATAATGTGTTTAGTGAAAATTGATTTTTAAACATACGAGTTTAAATTTAAAAGGGGAGAGTGTTATGTTTATGATAACATACAGAGTATACAGCACGTGAATGTAATATATTCTACTTATAAGCCACGCCTCTGTACCTGTCTATCTACGAGTGGTGACCAATAAATTCGCGGAAAAGTGTTCTCGTTTATTTAGCACGCGTGCGTTTTCATTAATTGTTTTTACACATTTCAACATCATTTAATTCTGCTTAGATCCGAAAATTTCACGGCGATTGCTTATACACTGTCTTATCGAATTATTGTTACTATAGTAACATCACCTAGCGAATCCCGGTCCAACGTCATATTGACGTCAACGACGTCGAAACTGCCCATGACAACTTACCGTTTAGTATTGTCCAATATGTCTAGTCAAAATATTCACCCCTTAACGATACGCACTTCCTACACCTGGCTATCCAGGCACCTACAAAACTTCTCCTAAATGACTCGGTCTGAATATTCGAGATTGCGACCTTTACTGCAGAGGAAAGTTCGTCAATGCTGTCGAAGTGATTCCCCGGAGATTGCTCTTGACCACAGGAACAAGGAAAGAGTCACATGGTGACAGGTCGGGGCTGTACGGCGGGTGCTCTAGAAGTTCGAATCCCAGCTCCTGTACATGCTGATCCAGGTCTCGGCGGCAGTCACGATCTACTCCATGAAGGCATATCCTTCGCGCTCATACCGCTGTATCATCCGTTTACAAGACTCAGTTCTTAGCCGCTTCTGCTCATCAGTCAGATATTTTGGAATCCAGCGTGCACAGACTCGTCGCATGTTAAGTTTGTCATGGATGATGTTGAACACTGTTCCGTAACTACAGTCAACTCATTCAGTTATCTCGCGAATCGTAAGGCGCCTATCTTTGTCCAGCAGATCCTTAACGTCAGCGACGTACGATGACGTCGTGTCAACGGGCGGCCGCTGCGCTCGTCATCACCAGTGCCTTGTCGACCCTCCTTGAACCTGTTATACCATTTATAAACCGCCGTCTTTTTCACTGATGAATCTCCATAAGCCTGTTGTAGCATTTCAATAGTTTTTCCTCGCGAAATTCCATTTAACACGCAAAATTCGATAGCTGATCGCTGTTCGACACTCATTTTTACACCTGTCATCAAAGAATACCACTTTTTTTACCTTCATAACGTCATTATCGTCATGAACGTCATGCCTAATATTGGCGGAATCTTCACTGATAATTTGGTTGACGTGCGTTAGTTACGGTATGAATAAGACGCCGTGATTCGTACCTTTGTTGATAGGAAAATGTGGAATTTTGGGCCGAGATGACGTCAATGGCGTTACTAAGGAAACCATTCCTCAAACATAAATAGGATCTCTTGTCTATAATTTTACGTATCAATAGACAAAATATGGATTGGGTTCATGGAGAAATTTCATAAATGTACTTTCATAAATAACTAAATGGGGACACTTTTCCGCGAATTTATTGATCACCCCTCGTACATTGTATCTTCTGTTATTATAATAGCCGCCTTGTTATTGTTATTCTACGAGGGTTGTTTGATAGATTCGCGGACAGCGGTCGTAAAAACAGAAAAAGACAAAATACATGTATAAAATTTATATGTGCATGATCTGTAATTCAAGTCGAATACAATACAACAACTGGTAATAGTTTTACATTAACAATAAACAAATAACTACATAAAACAAAAGGTACATTAACGATTTACGGAGCACGACGTCGAAAATAACGCTATAATGTCAACGTCAGAATATAGCGCCGGTTCACTTTTCCACATAGTCTCCTTCCCGGATTACACATTTCTCATGACGCCGGATCCACTGGTCGAACACGGAAACATACCAGCTCTCGGGAAATGATGCCACGATCGAGCGCACTTTCAAACTGAGGTCTATTGCTGACTCGAAACGTAGTCCACGGAGTTGACGCTTTATCTCGGGGAAGATACTAAAGTCCATAGGGGCCAGATCAGGCGAGTACGGTGGGTGGACGATGGTCTCGAAATCTAGGAGGTCGATCTCCAGAGACGTCGAACTCGCCCGATGTGCCGGCGCATTGTCCTGATGTAGCAGTACAGACGCAAGGTCAAGGTCCGGCCTCTTCTTCCTAGGTTAACGCAAAACTTGATATTTGCCCTGGTTTCAACGTTTAAATTTGACGTCATGGTTTTCTCTATCACTATGCGATAAATTGCTGTACCGACGAGCGAAAACAACGGATGTCAATGAAAATTAACGGAAATGACGTTGACATATTGAGTATTGACGTTACGCGTTCCCGCGTTATTTCGACGTCTCAAAGTTACCATTTTAAAGCATTAAAAACAAGAGTTATGCCAATTTTACGGACTGCTCCGTAGAACGTTACCATGGTAGCGTTATTCCTCAATAAAATGGGCATTTCGAAAAAAACAAAGTTAAAATTTGTAATTACCATTTTATTAAACATGATTCCGCAATACCTGAAAATTTCATTAACTTTGGATGAACAATAATAAAATAAACACCGCTGTCCGCGAACTTATTAAACAACCCTCGTATACAGCATTAAATAGTCTCTTAAACAGTCAAGGTGTTGATTATTTCTAAGTAAATACATAACAACCTTTATAAAACAAAATTCGACGTGAAATACCTTGTTGCAAAAGTGATTTTTACTGGACCTGTATTTTTGAATTACATCTAGGTATCGGCGATTAAACTTGCAAAAAGGTTTTCCTTTATTTATGATACCGATAATCTTGTTTTAAATTTTTTCCGTTAAGCAGAGATAACGTTCTTTGAAAAATATCTATCTTTCTAACTGAATAGGTGATTGATTTTACAAATTACACGTTTACAGAAAATACGTCATTTTCAAATAGGTGGTATCATCTCGTATATATTCGTTTATGTGTAATAATCGGTTTGTTGTTCACCACATTTTAGGCTCCATTATAAACGTCCAGGTTTTCATGGAGGTCTGCAATTCTAGGAGCTCTTATTAGAAGCAGTGCATTAGCTCAGACTGTTAGTAAAAAGAAATAAAAACGTTATTTTAATAAATTCGAATGTTCTTGAGAGAAACCGACGTGATAAAATTAAGTCGCCGTGCAAATTTAACAAACCATGATTTGTTGTTGAAGCAAGCAACATAGTCAATTCTCTGGAGGTGGACGTGTCAAATGGTTAAAAAATAACTGTTCAGAAACGACTGAATGTTAAACCGATATTTTCGTAGTTAGGTCATTTTATTTTA
Source organism: Corbicula japonica (assembly GCA_038501625.1). Taxonomy (NCBI): domain Eukaryota; kingdom Metazoa; phylum Mollusca; class Bivalvia; order Venerida; family Cyrenidae; genus Corbicula; species Corbicula japonica. Next base: position 489,094 of record JAZAYU010000304.1, read on the forward strand.
TTCCTCCGTGAACAATGTTCCTCGTATAGACAATTGCGTAAAGCGTGCAATTAACATGTTTTACGGCTTGACTTTAAATCAGCTTTGAATAGAATAAAAGCCCATTTAACTTACATGTAACTCAGAAAATGATAGTAGTGTTAATCTGTGTTAACAAGTTCTTCCTGTTTCAATTCACTATCAAAATCTTTACCATTTACGCGTTTACATCTAAGGCATTTATGTTTTTTCGGCGTTAGCTGTATAAACTCACTTTTGACCTAGTTTTTCGACCAATGAAATGTTGTAAATAAACTTGTTATGCAGCGGGAAAATCAAATGGGTTATTTCGATTGGTGTTTAGTGGGTGTTGTTCACGATTACAGTAACGATTTTTTTATTGTACGTAGCACTTACATGTTGGGGCATTTTCGTTTTTAAAAGCGATAACTGTATCGGATAAAAACATTTTTACGGAATAACAAGTTAAATCAATTAATAGCTTAAAAACGATTTTATATGGGAATATTCCTGGGTGTCAGGTAAACACTTGCAAACAATACACAGTGTAAAACGACAAAGAATTACAGAATTTTTAGTTTTTACTGGTTCCTTTCTAGTGCTTTTGACACTTATTGTTAATATCAAGTTCTGAACTGAAACAGAAATTGCCTTTGGGGTAGTGGTATCACACTCGCCTCACAAGCGGAGGGCCACGGGTTCAGTTCTCAGGAGGGGCATTTTTAAAGTTAATTTACGTAAAAGTTGGTAGATGTCGCTCTTGTAACAAGTTGTTATTATTTATATTTTTTTATTTTAAGGACATTTTTTCATTTTGAGTTCTCACTTTACTAAAGGTATTTTATTGAAACTGAATAAATGTAGATCAAGATTTAATGTAAGACATTACTTCTTAAATCGACGTTTTATTATTGCAACAGCTTCAACATTTTTTGGACAGACACTTTCATTGAATTTACGGGATTCCATGACTCCGTCGCTTAATCCCTAGGCCATACTAAGAAGCAGGGATGGTTCGTCAACAGCTATAACAAGTAAAATTAAATTACTAAACTTTGTCTACTTCACCGCTCTATATTTCTTTCTTTCTTATATATAAAAATCTTTTCCATCGACGCCGTTTATCTTTTTTTTTAAAGATATTTCGTGTTGATATTGTCAGTTCAATTTTTGATAAAAGTGTTTGGCTTTCCGCAATACGTTAGGAAGAAAAAATCCGGTTATATTACATAAAATAATGAAACTGAGCTGTAAAAACGTATGAATTAACAAATCTTCTTTAGTTTGGGCAATTGTTTTGATAAAAAAAACACAAACAGATCCGCAGAATCTAAATCTACACAGAATCAGGGGGCGTATACCCGAATTAACGATGACACATGTCTGCATTTTATCTCAATTTAAAGCCAATACGCACCAGTATGAATATTATGCAAGGCAGATAAGCTGTTATGATAAAACCACGATGAATTCAGTATTTTTCCAGTCAATATTTATTGGCATTTTAACGATCACATATCTGGAAAGATCACATTATTAAGAGTAAACATACGAACAATAACCTTGGTGACCCAGTAAAAATTACAGGCACTTGAACATAACAATGCTATCTTTTGCAAGAATACGTTTTGTTGTTATGTGTGAAGTAATTTGGAAAACATGAGGGCCATGATGGCCCTTTATCGCTCACCTGAGTATAACAAAGTTGTGTTGTATGTGACCCAACGTCTGGATAAGGTGAACATTTACACCAATTATTTTAAAATCCAATAAGAAACAACAAATTTACAGCTTGAAAAAGAAAATGCTATTTTAAGTTACATTGACCTTGACCTTGGACCTACCGGCATGGGTATTGTACGCAACACACCCACTTGTCATGGTGAACATTTATGTAAAGTTATTTTGAAATCACTCCATTCATTAGGAAGTTACAGCCCAGACAAGAAAATTTTATTTTTAGTAACAGTCACCTTGACCTTGGACATGGGTATTGTAAGCGAATCAACACTTTGTCATGGTAAACATTTGAGCAAAATTATTTTAAAATCCAATGAGAAATAACAAATTTACAGTCTGGACAAGATTTTTCTATTTTTAGTAACAGTGACCTAGTTTGTGACCCCAGATGACCCCATATTCAAATTCTTCCAATTAATAACTGGGACATATGTCCTGACCATGTTTCGTGACAATTGGAGCAAAAATGTGACCACTAGAGTGTTAACAAGAAAATTCTATTTTAAGTAACAATGACCTTGACCTTGGACCAACCGGCATGGGTATCGTACTCGACACACCGCCTTGTCATGTTGAACATTTGTGCCAAGTTATTTTGAAACCCAATGAAAAATAACAAATTTACAGCCAAGACAAGATAATTCTATTTTTAGTAACAGTGACCTGGTTTTTGGGCCCAGATGACCCATATTCGAACTCGTCCAAGAAATCATTGGAACAAACATCCTGACCAAGTTTCATGACAATCGGAGCAAAAATGTGACCGCAAGAGTGTTCACAAGAAAATTCTATTTTTAGTAACTGTGACCTAGTTTTTGGACCCAGATGACCCATATTCTAACTCGTCCGAGAAATCATTGGGACAAACACGCAGACCAAGTTTCATGACAATCGGAGCAAAAATATGACCGCTAGTGTTCACAAGAAAATTCTATTTTTATTAACAGTGACATAGTTTTTGGACCCACATGACTCATATTCGAACTTTTCCAAGAAATCATTGGGACAAACATCCTGACCAAGTTTCATGACAATCGGAGCAAAAATGTGACTGCTAGAGTGTTCACAAGAAAACATATATTTCTACTAACAGTGACCTAGTTTTTGGACACAGATGACCCATATTCAAACTTGTCCGAGAAGTCATTGGGACAAACATCCTGACCAAGTTTCATCACAATCAGAGCAAAAATGTGACCGCTAGAGTGTTCACAAAAAAATTCTATTTTTAGTAACAGTGACCTAGGTTTTGGTCCCAGATGACCCATATTCGAACTCGTCCAAGAAATCATTGGGACAAACATCCTGACCAAGTTTCATGACAATCGGACTAAAAATGTGACCGCTAGAGTGTTCACAAGAAAATTCTATTTCTAGTAACAGTGACCTAGTTTTTGGACCCAGATGACCCATATTCAAACTCCTCTGAGAAATCATTGGGACAAACAACCTGACCAAGTTTCATGACAATCGGAGCAAAAATGTGACCGCTAGAGTGTTCACAAGAAAATTCTATTTTTAGTAACAGTGACCTAGTTTTTGGACCCAGATGACCCATATTCGAACTCTTCCAAGAAGTCATTGGGAGAAACATCCTGACCAAGTTTCATGACAATCAGAGCAAAAATGTGACCGCTAGAGTGTTCACAAGAAAATTCTATTTTAAGTAACAGTGACCTAGTTTTTGGACCCAGATGGCCCATATTCGAAATCGTCCGAGAAATCATTAGGACAAACATCCTGACCAAGTCTCATGACAATCGGAGCAAAAATGTGACTGCTAGAGTGTACACAAGCTAAGTGTGGACGGACGACGGACAACGGACATTGAGCGATCCTAATAACTCACCCTGAGCCTACGGCTCAGGTGAGCTAAAAACACATCAGGTTATATGTAAAATTGCAACCAAATGAGAAAAAAGATCCTTGCCGATTTATCTAAAATGTTCATTGATATAACAGAAATACACTTTTTAATATCTGCTTAGTTTAAATTAATGCACGTTTTTATTTTGTCAACCACTTTTACCGTTTTCACAGTGGTCCAAATGTGTTAGCTCATTTTTTCCCAGTCGTAACTTTAAGTTCAATTTCATAAAGAATTATTAAAAAAGAAATATCAAACAGAACATACGAGTATCACAGCAGGTGCCTGAATGAGTCGGTGGACATCGGCAGTTCCCGTATTTGTTGAAGTCGTAGTGAAAAGTACCACCGTTATTACAGAACGCGTTACATCCTCTGTAGTCATCTTCGTCATCCATAGATTTTTTGCAGTCATTAAAACAAGCTTCTCTGTCCTGAGCTAATTCCTTTTTACAGCACAGAGGTCTCCATCGCCGCTGGCTTCCTCCTCCACATGACCTGCTACAGCTCTGCCATTCCTGCCAAGGAGTCCACTGACAAATACTAGCACCTCCAGAGCATTGAGCTTCCACACGAGCTGCCAAGAATATACTTAAAACAAAAATAATATAAGCCATATCAATGGCAAAGGTTCTAGAAATGTTTATCTCGTTTAGTTTTTATAGTTGTTTTACACAATGTTTTGAAATTACCCAATCACAACGCCTGAAATTACCCGCTGATCTGTTGATTTTTTAAGAAAAAAATTCGATACGGAAGCACTTAAAATATCTTATCTTAAATAATACTTATCCAATCAAAAACAAAGAAACTTGTTATAAATTTCATTTAATAATCTTTAAGCGTTAAACAAATACGTGTGTTTTGCATTCATCTCCCGACCGTACCATATATCATTGAAAACTGTAAATCAACCACGTCAAACATTGGTAATAGACATGCATTATTTTACATATATTAAATTTTTAAATTACTGAGCGTTTCTTTTCGTCTGATTGGTAACTAATACCTTTATGCGGACCATCGGTTTGTTTGTTTGGTTGTTTGTTTGTTTCAGAAAGTTTAATCCGGAGTTAAAAAGGCTTACAGGTAGAAGGTCTAACCAACTTCAACAAACTTGATACGATATATTTATTGTCTAAAATTCTTTTCGTTACATAAGCAAACGCGACATACCCAAAGTATCCAATATGACCACTCTTTGGTTTAAATAGATCTTCAACTAGAGAGATGTTAAACAATATGTATATAAAAAATTAAAATTTTTATTCAAAAAAGCTTTGTTTGTCGTAGAAAAAATATTAAATAAAGATACTAGATGAAATGTTAGGCAATATGATTTGATAGTGTCACATTATTTATAAAAATATATACATATCTGTTTGATATTACTTTTATAACAAATACTGATAATCTAAATTTTGTAGCTACAAATGGAGCACGAAAACGAAATAACAAAAACTTTTGGAAAATTATAACACATTAAACAAAATTTAGGTTTTGGTATGAGTGATAATAAACCATCAATATTTGTGCTAAACGTCTAAGTAAGAATTTCAATATCTTTGATTTAAAACAAATATAATAACATTCGTAAAGACAAATGTTTTTAACTCAAAAGGAAGTACCTGAAATAATCATTCAATTACCTTTTTATCGTTCGTGTCTGATATGAATATATACCAACTTAACCTTAAGCTTGACTTTTCTTACCTTATCGTCCTTACAAGGAAGTGATAAGCGTCATTTAATTAAGAAGACCATATACAGAGACGACATTCCCCCAAACAGCCGAATATGACGAAATAAAGAACAAAATTTTATAATGTGCGCAATGTTAGAAAATGAAACTAAAATATAAAACTAGGTCTCGTCGAATAACATCTGCTCAAAGGTTTCGGTTGAAAAGACGGTTTCAATTCCCGTCTAATCCTGCAGCGCAACTTTTAAATTCCTCTCAACAATCTCCGGGCCACCAGTGATAACATTTCCATGCAAACTTACCTTAATAACAACGAATTACGACAATTATGAGCAATATTATGGTGAAGAAAATTTTAAGAAAGTGTTTCTATGTCAAGCGCAGTAATATATGAAATAACAAAGGATCAGGAAAAGTTGAAACATTGTTTCCATATTGGAGGGTCAGGTAAATCGTATCGTTTCTGCGGCTAAATGTTTCTCTTAAGAACAAAGGCTTTAGGATTGCTTTTGATATTTTAATTATAAGAAAAAGGAAATATGCATATCCCTATTATCAGGAATCACCATACCCAGGAAACACAGCCTTCCTACGCAACCAAGTACAAGAGGAAAAGAGAGCATAGGTTTGTATATCAGTTTCAAAAAAGACACCACGAACAATTTATAAAAAGAGAACCTTTAAGGTTACGCCATGGAAAGGTCTGTGGCGAAACTATTTGCATCTTGGAGTTTAAACATGGGTCTAGGGTAATAACCTTACCCTTGCCCCTGCATGTACTTCTAGGAACCAACAAGTACAAATTGTCTTCAGGAAATAACTCCAACCAACCTATCAACTCGACAAATTTTTATGCAAAAGCACGCAGACATATAACAAAGCAATCAAGTTCTGTATTAGATAGCTGCGATAATCTTTTCACACTTAAAATTTAACAATAGAATTACTGCGACGTTTATCTGACCCCGCAAATATAAAACACTTTAAAATACACCAAAATTTGACACCGCCAATATCAAGCGCTATACAGTAAGATAAACATAAATCATAAAAAGGCTATTAGCACTGAAAAGCAAAATGGCAAGGACTCAATGATCTTACCGAGATCTGAGTCCGGACCCTGGTGCCAAATCAGTAAGAACACAATTGCAGGGATAAAAGAAACAGATCAAGCTTCTAGGTTCATTAACGAGATTTACCCATAAACCATAAACACTTTAATCTCTGCCAACGTCGTGCAAATTAAAAGTTAAGCATAGCGATCAGCTAGATGGGTTAATCATCATGCGCACAGACCGCTGTAGAATATCATGTGGGTAACCTTTATTTTTAAAACACTTAGCCATATATCTAACATAAACCAATGTTCTAGATGTGCAAATCATATGTTCATGTTTGAAATCTGAGTATTGTAGTATACTATTTTGTTTTTAAGTTTAATTCCCCATGAACATGATTTTCCACAACGAGACCTGGCCCCGAGGTTATAAACAAAAAATCAAACTCAACTCAGAAACGGACTCCGAGCTCAAACTCCGATCTCACCGGAGATTCGTGCTCAATCGGAGGTTATAAAACTTTCTGAGAACGTTCTCCGCTGAGCACCATTTGGAGACAAATTGTTGTTTACACAAGCGGCCAATTTACCGACCGGAAGTTGACACATTGATATCGTCTGCGAACGTACGACAATAACAATGGCTTCGCAAGAGAGCGTTGAGGACGGTGAAAAGGTGAAAAGGGGTAAACCGGTGAAAAAATGGACAGACGCCGAAGAGCGGGTCTTAATTGACCTAGTCCTTCCCGAGGAAGACCTGCTCTTCGGCGATCTGAAAGCGCCGGATGGCACGAATATCCGATCTAAAAGGAAATCCATGTGGGAAAAAATTACGGACGATTTGAATAGGTAAACAACTAAATTATTCCATTTCTATCAAACTCTCACAAGTCAAAATAGCCACTATTTCATTACTTTTTATTTGCAATTTTACTCCCCTTTAGAGCCCCTTGAACTGTCAAAATGAGTTTACAGGCTTTATCTCCCTTGATTGACCTACAAAAGCATGTTGAGTTGTCCTGCTTGAAAGTAAATAGAAATTGTATAGTGATTATCTGGGGCGTAGCCAGCTTTTTACAAGTTGTAGGCTCATTTAAGGGGTTCCTTTTGGCGGTTGCCATTTGATAAGGGAATCTGTGGTCCAAAACCCCCCTCCCCCCCCCCCCCAAATAAAAAAAGCAGTAAACAAGTGGAGATTAAATGTAGCAAACTGCAAATAAAGCCTGACAACACAGAGAATTCAAACGTAGGCCTGCATTTACATCTGGCAAAAAAAATCATTTTCCCCAGGAGCCAAAGACATATTTGATTCGACAAAAACAGCTTGAACTTGCTACCATACCACCCCGTTCTGTTTTTATTGTATTTTTGGGACTTTTGAAAATGTCATTTTCTTGCTCAACTTGAAGGCCTGGGCCTACATGGCCTAATAGTAGCTACGCCACTGATTATAATCGCTCCAATGGAGAAAAATTGTAAATCTAGTGTTAAAATCTTATAGGCTGCACTTTAAGTCATACATTCATCCAATCCTGATTGATGAATTTAAATTTTTTTCTTTATCATTATAAATATTTGGTGAATGATTTTATTCCAGCCAGTTCACATATGCTAGGAGGGACATGTTTGAATTGAAGAAGAAGTTTTCTAACCTGAAGCAGAGAAGTAATTACATTTGTATTCCTTAGCTTAAAAAATAGAAATGCATAAATTTATATATATATTGTTTATTAGGTTATTGCTTTTTTATTTTATGCTACATCTGGGTCTATTTTCATTTTATAAACCCTGGCTTCACTCATCAATTCATTTTCTTAACATTCTCAGAATAATATGTGCCGGAAGTTACTGACAAGAAAGGCAGTCAACATAAAAATTTAAAAATTGATAATATTTTACATTTAGAAACCCATTGAATTCCACTTTTATTACATTGAAAAAATCCATATTTCACTAACTTGAAGCCTGAAATGAATTACTGTGTATAACAGTAATTTTGTGTTATTTGCAATGTTAACATGCCACTTTGTAATTGCTAAATGCTTAAAGTAAGTGTTGCATTTGAACATAATATTCCACACTGGTTTTGTCAGAGTTCATTTCTTTAATCAACTAAAAATGATAAGATTTTATAATTAACGTTTAGGTAGCCACATACACAACTCCAGTTTTGTTTTGAAGTTACTTCATTTTACCTACGCCTGGTTGTAAATTATTCTGCTGGAAATATTAATATACATGTGTGTAATTTAATATATAGACATTTTTGTAACATCGGTACACTTTGAACAACAAAATTGTTATGAAGCAGCCTACCTTTTGTCTTAAAAGATACCTTAATTGCTTTATTAAATTTTCAGCAAAAGAGAAGGTTGATGTGAGGCGGAGGCTGATGAGGAAGACTGGAGGAGGGCCCCCTCCTGCAGGAAATACCCCTGCAGAAGAGGCCCTCCTTCAGGTGATAGGAGAGAGACCTGTCATGAGAGGGATAGATGGCATCGATACAGATGGTATAAAATCCATATATTTTTATGTTAATTAAATTTGATTGAAAAATTACTGAAAACTTACTGCATCTCATTTTCTAGTAATGCAGTATTTTAGAATTGGTGATCAATACCTGGTGATTAATTAAGGTTGACCAATCTGTAAGTCTGAAGCATAAACAGTAGTTTCATTTTATAGTATAGCTTTATAACATTTTGTGTAAATTCCAAATAAATATATCTCAGCTTCATGTATTAAGATATATGTTTTTATAAATTTATTTTAATGTGATTGTTAAAACTAAACAAAAAGAATTTGAAAAAAGTGTCAGGCATAGTGCTTTGATATTATTATGAATTTGTACCTTACAGGAGTAGTTATTTGAATAAATATATTGACTTTACATTCATATACAGTACATTTAATATAATAATAACTCTCAAGCAGATTGTGTGACCAGTGCCAGTACCATCACCAGTATCATCAGTACTAATGCAAATACCATCACCAGTACCATCAGTGCCAGTACCAGCACCAGTACAATCGGTGCCAGTACCAGCACCAGTACCATCTGTACCACTTCCAGTACCTGTAAGTACATGTATCAATTTTTGACGAAGCAACTTTACAAGTTAAATTATTGTACCATAAAACATTAGTTTTTTTGGGCAAAATATTTACCATGAGGTATTTTTATTTTTAAGTACACATCTACATACAAGAACATTGCCTATGACTGTTATCATATTGGCAGACAGTGAAGATTTACATTTGTTGACACATCTGTCCTGTTGGATCTGTATTTACACTCACGGATTTAAATTCAAAATTGTGTGTTTGATCAAGCATCAAATAATTTTGATCCGCATCATATATCACTTTATGTGTCTAAATTAGTTTTAAAAAATGCCCATGTGATGAAGAGCATCTTCCTGTATTGAAGGCTTTGCTTAGTTGGTTTGTTTAGTGTTGATATTAAATTACCATTAAAGTAACATGTAAAAAGATGGTTGAAATTTACTTTCATTTCTTTTTTCCTTACCGAAGATAACAGTTTTATTCTTTTTATTAATTTCTTAATTAAGCATTTGACAAACAAAAGAATTTGTTCAATTCAATTGCTTATATAAATATCTCCTTTGATCTATTAAAATTTATGCATTCTAAAAATACCTTGATTGTTAGTACTTATCATTAACACTTTATACTGTGATGAAACATATAAAAAAACGTCATTAAATACAAGAATTTACTATTGCGATAAATATCTGTATTTTCTTGATTCAGATATACAGTGCAATGTTGGACAGCAACGAAAAAGAAAGACAACAAAAGAAGAGATTGAAATGGAATATCAAATTGGACAGTGAACGAATAATAAGTGAGATAAAATTGAATGAAATGAAAATGAAAAAAATCAAACTTCAAACTGAAATGTTGAAAAATAAAACTTTTTATTACCAACTAAAATTACAATCGGAGTTTAACATTGTCCTCCAGAATGATGAATAGGAAATGCACTCTGCTAGTCAGGAAAAGGCACATTCAAAAAACACAGCAGCCAAAACACTCAAGAAGTAGTTAATTTAATAAATATATTGACTGTACATTCACATACATTTAATATTATAATTAAGGATTGAATCGATATTCAATGATCTCCATTTGGGTATGGAAAACAATTGGGTTGTTTAAAGTGTGTGAAGCACGAAGGGCTTCACGCGTACTTTAAACAATCCAACTGTTTTTCATACCCAAATGGAAATCTTCAAATATCGATTCAATCCTTATATTTACACACATAAATAGTCTTATTAATACTGAAATTAAGATAAGAATTCGTGATATGACGGCATTTTCTACTGTAGCCACACCTTTTAAAGTAATACGTCACACTGTTTACCATTAGAAATTATGATTTGTTAGATAAATAAGACTTCATTGTAGAGGACGAAATTGAAGTGTAAATATAAACACTCAAACAGTTTGTGAGACATCAATTTGGTCTTTTGGTGGTACCAATACCAGTGTCAGTACCAATGCCAATATCAGTACCAATGCCAGTACCAGTGTCAGTGCAAGTTCCAATTTCAGTACCAATACCAGAACCAGTCCTATTTCTTAATATTTCTTCATCAAACTTTCAAATTATATTGCATATGACAACAGCGTCTTGTAACTTTGTCGGTACAAATGCCAGTATCAGTGTCAGTACCAATGCCAGAACCAATGTCAGTATCAGTACCAGTTAACATAGATTATGTTATTAGGAAATAGTAGTTGAGATGAAACCAGTATTTCATGGAATTTAGAAGTAATGTTTAATTGTTATGTGTCTCGGGTTATACTACTCACTAATTGGATAATGGTCACTATTGTAGTCTGTAAGTTATTTTGCACTTATGTTTCAGTGTAATAATTTAAATTAGATGCCAAATTCGTTGGTTTTAACAAATAAACAATTCAAGCAAATCTTATTGTATCACAAACTGTTTAAAATGATAACCTTATATTAAGTAATAATTACAAAATGCAAAAGTGGCCTTACCAAATTTTGAGTAATAATGGTATATTAATCAAAAGAGTGGTTAATGTTCAGCAATATAAAGGTTGTTGTACTATAACTTATTTCTTTAAGAAACAGGAGTCAGACAATGGAGATGTTGAATACTGTATGTATGTATTAAACAAATTGGCCATACCACATGGTTTGTGACGTCATTTTTTTGTATTACAAAAAGAAATAACTATTGATTCAATTCTTCGAAGCCTTTAAGTTTTATATTAATTCACCATTTTCGACGAAATTAGGCGCTTTTTAAGGGGAAAGTTAAACACTACACACAGTTGTCAATACATTTGGTGCCTTAAGTCTACTATTGTCTGTGATTATGGACAAGTACTGAAATTGAATGGAAAAAAATACATCACTAATTCCTCGGACTCCTAGACAAAAGTAGACATGAGGCAAAAATTGTATTGACAACCATTGGTAGTGTTTAACTTTCCCCTTAGAATGAGCTAAATTTGATCGAGATAAGAACTAATCATACTTACAAGGCTTCAAAGACTGAATGAATGTTGTTGTTTTTTTTCTTGCTGTAATATCAGGTAATACCAAAACTGATGTCACAAACCACAAGATATGACCATCATGTTAATGCTTAAATTATACATACCACTATGTGATATTCAATAAATAGACCCTGTAAAGACTAATATCAACCTTAAGCACATAGATAAGTCCTGAAATGTGAACTCAAAATCTTGCATTTGATTGACAGTTAAGTCATGCAAGGATATTATGGCTGTGTTGTAATGGCCAGTATCTGTATTTTGCAGTCAGTGAAATAGGACTTGAGAAACTTGACTTTGATGACTTTAAGGTACATTCTTATAGGGGAAGTTATTGGCATAAATATGTGATATGTAAAGCTAACTGGATTTGTAAATTAAACTAGAAAATAAACAAGTCTAGTCCAGTTTATGCATTTTTATTACTTTCATGTTTGGTATTAAAAGATTACTTTTCAGCTCCCACTCCCCAAATTATTCCATAAATATCAGCTTAACCCTTATCATCATATATACCCCTTTTATCACATGGGTTAACAACCTACGTTCACGTTAAACCTAGAACAACGTAGATCAAGATCAGCTGGTACATTGGTGCCATCTGAAAAGTATCTTCACTGTTCCCTTTTTATAAAGAAATAACCTAATAAATCAAAAAGCAAACATTGTAAATCCTGAATATATGACACTGATGTGCTGGCTGATCTGGATGTACAGTTTTGGCCCATGCCATTAAGGTGTATATATGGAGGAAAGGGTTGATGGCTTGTGTGATCAATTGTAGATCCAGATCAACTGAAACATTTATGCCGTATTATCTGGATCTGCACTGGCTGCAGCTTTATCAGAAAAAACCAAGTGAATCTACAAGCACACTGTAAATCCTGATCAAATGGCAATGTCTGCATGTACCATAAAGGCTTTAATATGAAGTTAAGAACTTATTAAATTTGTGTTGTTAAGGATATACCAAATTAACATGTGATGTTATATAATTATATAAATTAAAAAAAAAATCAATGTGAAACATGTGTCAGAAGCCATCATATTTAACCCTTTCCTTGATACATACGCTTTTTTACGCATGTGCGACCAGTGTAGATCCAGATCAGCCAGCACATCCGTGCTGTCTGATCAGGATCTGCACTGGTCGCATTTTGGTCAGAAATAACCTAATGAATCAAAAAGCGAACAGTTTAGATCCTGATCAGACGGCATGGATGTGCTGGCTGATCTGGATCTAAACTGTTGGCCCTAGCAATAAAGGTGTATCTATACAGGAAAGGGTTAATGAAAAAGGATTTGTTTTAAATGTAAAAAAATATGCAGTAACAACTTGAACACAAATACTGTCTTTCATAAGACTGTAAGTTCAATTAGTGTTTTTCTTCAAATAGCTGTTTGAGAGGTAATTTACTTTAATCCAACTCTGTCAGGCAATAACTATTTCCTCTATAGACAAACATTTATTGCGTGGGAGAACAGTGTAAATCCAGATCAGCCGGCATATCCGTGCCGTCTTAGCAGGATCTGCACTATACACTTTATGATTCTTTAGATTATTTCTCATCAAAATGTGACCAGTGCTGATCCTGATCAGATGGCACAGATGTGCTGGCAGATCTGGATTTACACTGGTAGCACATGCGTAAAAATGTGTATATATGGAGAAAATGGATAATGCAACTACACTTGTACACTGTTCTAAGTACACTGATCATACAATTTTCATTTCTCGGCATTGAATTGGAAGATGTCAAAATGATGTATCCAGTGATGTTGCAAGCTTGAAGTGTATACTTCGAATCCAGGCTGAGAAATTTAAAAAGGATTATCGGTGTAGTTAGAACATTAGTTAAGTGTATTTAGATTTAGAGGCCTCATTGTTCATGAAAAAAAGGTTTGCACTATATGATCCCTCATAGCAGATCCTTGTTGAATCCCAGGTCCAAATGCAGGCTGATCATTAGGCTCTATGTCCAGGTCGTCTAATTGAATTATGTCTCCTCTGACTATGCCAATGTTGTGTAGCACAACGCTGGCAACAGTGTTGATGGCAGCTTGTCGGGGATTTGTGGACATTTCGAAATGTAGAATCTGTAAATTGTAAAACATTCATTGATTTAATGAAATTTTAATCACACAGTTATCCTTGATGATTTCCTTAAAAACATATATGCCAATAATTAGAATGGTTAAAAAATCTAAAACATGTTAATTTTAACCCTTAATACATGTATAAATGTGTATGGTTTTTTTACTCTTGTGCAACCATTGCAGATTTAGATCTGCTAGTTCATCAGTGTCATCAAATCTGGATCTACACTGGTAACCTCTTGGTCAGAATTAACCAAAAGAATCTAAAAGTGAACCATGTAGATCATGACTAGTTGGATTGGATGCATGAAATATAATTTAAAAGTAAAATGAAATTTTCTCTTAATATTTCATTTATTTTAAATGACATATAGACTTTAGTTTAGAATGTACAGTAGTGAAAATTCATCTTTGAAATGACATTATATTATGGAATACTTGTATTTGATAAGAAAAGATTGTGACTGTGTTCATTTAGGTTCACATGAAAAATATTCAATCATGTAATTACCTGAAACCGCCTTTTAAGAATTCCGAATGTTTGCTCTATAAGAACCCTTGTTCTGCAAAGTGATTCATTATATCTAGTCTGGGCAGGATTAGCAGGATTCAGGAAAGGTGTCATCAAAAAATGTCTACATGGGTATCCTGAATCCCCAAGCAGCAGCCCATCATGTTCACCTGAAATAGCAAAATTGTCTGATTTAAATTGACTTATTACTTATATGATTGTACATTTAACATCAAATAAATTGTAAACTGAAGGAATCCATTGCTATTTTATCACTTTAATCTGAATTATATGCCTTTTAACATCTATGCAACCAGTGTAGATCCAGATTGGATGACACAGCTTTGTTTGCTGTTGGTCAGAATTACCTTAGGATTCAAAAAGACAAACATTGCAGATCTTTATCACATGGCATGGATGTGCCGGCTGATGTGGCTCTGCAAGGTTTGATCATGTCATGTAAGGTTATATATGGGGAAGAAGAGGGATTTACACTTATTTTTATATATTTTCCAGTTTGATTTGAATAAAAATTCGATTTAGTTTTAATTTCAGTATGGACTTGTTTTATTAATTTCTTTCACTATTGAACAAATTATAGTGTTATTTACCATTTTCAAATTGAGCACATAATGCCGAACATCTGAATACTCTACTGTCATGGACAGAACCTGGCCAAGATGCATAACAACTGGTAATCCGAAATGTATGGTCACAGCACATCTGAAATTTTTTAGATATTTTTTATAAACAACACTGTGGTAAATGCTATAATCCTTTGTTCCTTAGATGCGCATTTATCACATGGGCAAACAGTGAAAATCCAGATTGGATGGAACATCTGCACCGTCTAATCAGAATCTTCACTGTTCGCTTTTTCATATGTCAGGTTATTTTTCAGACATGGATGCAACCAGTGCAGTTCCAGATCAGACAGCACAAATGTGTCAGCTGATCTGGATCTACACTGGTTGCTAATGTTTAAAAATGCATATTACAGGGTCCAGTAAAGGGTTAATTTATCTTTAATTTGTTAATTAAAATTTGAGTTATAATACTATACTATATCAATATTGTACTTCTTAGTTTCAGGATGGTAGCACATATGTTCCATTATTTTTTAAAAGTATATATTAAAGACTGTTATGAATTTATTCATGTTTTGTTGTTTATTTCAATGAACTTAAAGAGTCAAGCAATGAGACGTGACTCATGGTATGATCAAAAACAATGACTTTGTGGTTATCAGAAGTTATGATTGATGGTCTATATGAAACATGTCTGTTTCTGAACTTGGAATACACCTATACATATCTCACACTGGATAGTTTGAGTGAAACAATAATTATTCATACCTGAACATTTAACGAATGGTACCCTTTGCGGTTCACAAAGTCCACCTCGTTGTCTTTTGGGCGTCTTATTCTTATAAAAGTACCATCTATGCAGCCCAGCACTTTGGGGAATCCTAAAAGATGTTATTCATACTACAATAACTGCATGCTAAATGTTGAAAGTTCACTGAATATTTCAATTTTATACAAGAAACATAAGGAATGTTTAAAAAAAGGCTGGTTTTGGGTTTTCCTATTATAAAAATGTACAACAAACAGAGTTACTTCCATTTTCCTGCTTTGCAGAGGTGTCTCAACATGCCCTTTAAAGATTTGTGGTTTCATCAAAATAGCACCATCGTTTAAAAATATTCTAAAATAACAGGCAAAAATGTCAAGAGTGTGACATAAAAAGTGTGACACTTTCAAAAATCACTTTGGTTCAGACCATCATTTTACAAAAATCTTGAATTAGGACAAGTTTTAGTGTTGTTTTAATAAAAGGTGCATTTATTAGGCATTAAATTATGATAAAATTAAGCATATCATACTTCAAGTAACCAAAATTTATGCTATTAAGTCAAGCATGGTAGATAAGAAAATACCTCAAGAAAATCAATACATCTTTGCTTCATAAATTTATAGGACTTTACAGATTAATAGTACAAAAGAAATGTTCCATGTATCATTAAGTTTAATGTTTCTAGATGCAATAATTAAAATATATCACCTCTATTGAAATTACATTTGTCTGCAGCTCCCTTCAGAAAATATCAGCTAAATTTGTCAGGAGTGTGACATTATGCACATATTGCAATATTCTTTAAAGATATCCTATACATGAAAACAAGAGCTTGTTTTTTCTACAAGTATATGTCATGTTTTGTTAAATTGTGACAAACAGGAATGGCCATAGTGAAACATTTTTGAGTACACTGCACTTATGTGCTTGTCAGGAGTGTGACACACTTTCTTAAAAATATGAAATTTTTATCTTTAGGCAATACCACTAGTTGAAAAGCACTAACATTTGATGCTTCAACCAGAACTGCACCTTTGAATATACAGAATTGTTCATGTGTGATCATTTCAAATGAGCTGCAGAGAGGTACTCAATATCACTTGCATAATTATTAAACTCAGAAGATGAGCTGGCAGTAAAACCAATACATTAACTTGTATGGGCTAACAGTGCAGATCCAGATCTGTGCAATCTGATCAGGATATTTCTCATTCGCTTTCTGATTTATTAGGTTATGCCTGAACAAAAAGCACAGTGCAGATCCTGATCAGATGACATTGATGTGCCAGCTAATCTGGATCTACACTGGTTGCACATGTATGCATAGAAAAGGTGACACTGTATATAGCAGTAAATGGTAAAATTGGATCTCCTCCTCAGAGGGATATAGGTCTAGATTCCTATCATGTTATATTTGCAGTGCACTTTTTAACAATTGCAAATAAATATACAGTCAATTTAGGTTAGATTCCCGTTATGCTAGAGATATTTGTTTTTTTCTTTTCTTAATGTAGTCTACATTTAGATCAAACGCTAATTAAAAACTAAATGTTTAAAAAATTTCACTGAGATTTCATCACAGTCATTCTAATATAAGCATAAATTTGCAAAGAATAGTGAACTTAATGTTCTCACAGGTTCATGTAAAAAAGTGATCAATAAACAAGAAAACATTGTTGGTGTATAAAACCAGCTTGGTTTTTACACCAAAAAAAATGAAATATGCACTAATGCATACACCAGGGTCTATTAATCAATTACATTTAACAGACCCTCCATACACATGGTGCAGACATGAGGATTATAAATAAAACGATCTAGAAAAATATGATATACAGTTGAATATATAGAAGCAAAACATTTTTCCTACTTTGAACTGAATAGGTTAAAATGTGGCACACTATAGACTGAAGATCTCAAAACCAATAACAAGCATTTATTGGAAAATTATAAAGTGCATGCCCTGTCTGGTACCTCTTCGTATAAATCTAGGTCATCCAATCATAGCTCTATAATTCTATTTATAAACTTTATGGAAATACACAGTTTGAAAATCGTCTTACCAGCGATTTTTGCGAAACCTTTTTTTATTTCGGTTGTTCTTGGAGGAGAGGGGAATTTGATAAACTCGCTGGCTAGAGAGGCTATCAATGCAGTGGTTCTCCTCACAATTCTACCGGTTGTGGATCTAGAAATGTTCACTGAGTCTCCCAAAAGTAAGTGCATTGCACCAGTTGCTAAGTACCTAAGGGTTACCAGTAATTGTAAGAGGGGCGGAATCGGACAATTTCTTCTGGTTGAAAAACTCATGTCTGGCAAAACAGACAAAATATATATTATGGTCTCCGGTCGAAACCTATATCTCTCGAAGACCTCCGACTCCCTTAGATCCTCTAAGGGATTTGACCGATCCTTGAAAATCCTTGGGACGCGTATACGGCCCTGTTCCCGTCTATTTCGCCGTAAAACGCGTTGGTGTGCGGTCATTTTTTTTCTTGAGCACGAATTCTGAGACAGCTACAATGCTGTCTCAAGATTCGTGCTCAACTTGAGCAAGAAAATTCAGCTCAAAAGTTTTATAACCTCGCATATTAGAAATTCGTGCTCAAACTGAGCACGGAGCTGAAAACTGAGCATGGAGAACGTTCTCAAAAGTTTTATAACCTCGGGGCCAGAGCAACTGTTTATCGAATAGCATCCGAAAAAGGATTTATAAACACAAGAGTTTTTATTTAAAGGGAGGTAATTGCAAATGGTTGGAATTTCTAGTGGTGTTGATCGAGGACTAGCTGTTTTACTTATGAATGTTGTGTGATTTTATTTACCAAAAGAACTGGAGAAATTGATTTTATTCTAAGAAATGTGAATATTGTTTTGGAATCACTGATCCTGAAACCCATATCATAACAAATGGAAAGATAACTAAGTTGTTACTGCAGATTTTCAAGAGCATTTTATTTCTTTGCAATGACTGCAAAAATGCAGATTTGCACAAATAAAGCATTTCGATTTAACATTTTCTCATTTAAAAAAAAATTACAAGTAGGAAAGTGGATACTTTTTATTTTTGCTGAGTATAATATAATACAGTGCTGAAGCTGTGGTTTTAAACTGCATAAAGCATATACAACCAACTTTTATTTCAACAATAAAGGTTCACCAGATTCTATATATAATCTTGATAACAACTAATATACTCGCTTAAAGATCACAAAGGGCTTGTTTTGTTTACAAATCTTAGATATACTGCTGTTTGACTGGCTCTCTCCGTGATAAGCTTTTTTCTACAAACTGTCTCGTAACGGTAAATTTTCTTTTAGTTCAGATAAACCATGGCCTTTAAAATGTATTTCAATCATTTAAGTTCTTTGAGAAACATTTACATTGGAAACAATGTCAAACCAGGTGCGGAGTACACAAACGATTTATTTTCATTAGGTAATGGAACATAATGCTATCTCATTGTTGAAAAAGAACGCCATTATTATTGCAGCAACCACTATCAAAAATCTCCGCCTATCGGAAAGTTGTGTATAAGCGCGACAATAATCTTGTTGACTCTCATCTAAAACCATTTTATGAATAATTTTTTTACTCACACGAAGAAAACATGCTTAAAAATGTATTAGACGAAACTCTTGCAAATAACAAAATATATTCTCTTAAAGTAGAAGGAAGAATGAAGATGAACCTATGGAGAAACTGGGTATACCGATTGTTAGATTGCGGTTTTGTCAACAAGTAAGATGTGATCCTCTTATTATTAAAGATTATAAATGTTTTCAAATATTCTACTATTTGACAAGGATAAGATGACAATGTTTACATTGGCGTTACATGTAAACAATGAACCAATTTTTTTAATAGTCGTTAAATATTAAGCTCAACGCTTCCAATACGATTCCGATTAGCTGAGTTGTCTCAAGCGCATTCAATAACAATACATTAAAAAGGCAATGCTAACGGTGTAATAAGTTGTGGGTTGTTTTTCACATTTTTAAAATTTTTACTTTATAATTTTTCAACGAGATCTTCGAGATAAACAAAAACGTTGTGTTCATGCATTCCTGCACTAAATATACGTATATAGAAGTTATATCTGAGCTCTTAAGATGCTGAAAAGAAAAAAGGGTTCTTGAATATTGTGAGGAGGAAGCGGCCTCTACGACAACGAAAAGTAAAATAAATTGAGGCAAAATATAAACAATAAGATGTCTGTCATAGCTACATTAAACTTTCAAAATTTGAATCTAAAATGTATCTCTAAAAGATAGCCAGTGTGAACCCGTGTAAAATAAAAGTAAGACCAAGGCTAGCCATACGTGTTAACGGCGATGCGATATTGAATTGGTGCGTTATGATCATTTACCGTTTCTGTCTATCAGATTTAGTTAGATAATTTGTTTGCTTGCTTTACATGCTATTATATACTTAAAGAAATAAGAAACACAACTTTTTTTTAAACAGAAAATATATTTCGTGTTTAAAGTAGTTTGCGTTTCTAATTTCTTTATGTATATTTCTGTCAACGGTAACTCGGTGGATAAATTTGGTGCAAATCAGCATTTGTTGTGATTCGTCCTTCGTTTGTACGTATGCGAATGCTTTGTCTATAGGACAGATTTCGAAATAGCCATTTGAATGGCTATATGAAATGTAATCTTGTCAGTTTCTAGGAATATTGTCCTTACTTTTTATGCCGATATATGATTTTAGCTATCACAGAAGAAATTACTTCACTAAATGCGGAAAACAGACAATTAAATTTTGAACATCGTACCAGTCGCTGAAGTTAACTTTATGCCTTTTTGATGCGCATAATTTTAGAAAAGATTTGTATCGCTTTTTCGCTTCTAATAGTTGTTTTTTTGCCAATAAAAATACCCATAGATGAATTGGTGAAAAAGGTTAATGCTAACATAGTTAAAATGTGTTTTATTAGACAGCACTCGCGTGCAATTCCAGTATCAGGTAGAGAGGGGTTACTTTATCGACGTAATTATTAATACATGTACCATTGAATTTTCAAAACATTTTATTTTCTACACATCCTCATTCATTTATTGTAAATTCATGTATGAAAACATGTATTTGAAAGGTTCCGATGAACATTAATAAAAATGCAAGTTTGTAATAACTGTGTATTGACAAAATTGTTATGTTTAGACAAAATACATGTACACGCGTTTTAGAACATCGATTCACAGTTAAGCCGTTGAAAGTGATAGATGGCATAAACCAGTAAAATACCATATGGCGACCGGAAATGTTATTCATACAATACTTTAGAAGATAGTTTCCACATTTTACAAGAATGTCCAATTTATATAGAAATAATAAAACTGAACATAAAAATATATAGCGTGAATTTCCAAACATAGCATTATTTTTAGAATTTATTATATGCGAAAATATAACAAATTAAAAAAAAATTAGAAAATTATACAAAACGTGTAAAAACTTGTATATATAACGTTGTAATTACATTCTTTCAGAGATGAACGTAAATGAAACTGTAATGTTATCTGTCATCTATAATTATATTGTCAGGTGACAATGTTGCCAAAAGACTAAAAACACAAATGTGATTTCATATATAAGCTTTTATTACAGATGTTTATTCTATGATAGCTATTCTGGAACTGAATTAAAACAATGCGAGAACAGTTATTATACAAGGGTGTAACTTTAGTCTGTTTTAAGTAATATTATTACGACTAATAATAAAACAGAAACAACAGTTTTTCCACTCTATTTTCAACGTTTCGGCATTTTCAACATCTTTCTGATTTATTTAAAGCACAGTTACCTTATTTTTCTGGTGTGGTCGCACCACATATTTTGACGCACCATATATTTTGACGCACTGTTTGTTTTGACATTGCTTCTAAATATGTGATTTCTTAATGATGTAATTATGCTGCAAAATGATCAGTTAATATTCATCTGACCATTTAATAAATTAAATTGTGTAAAATATGCAAACTGAAAACAGTAAAACATCATTGTTCTATGATATAGTAAAAATAACATGAATTACTTAATACTTTTTCTCTTGTTGAATAAATCGTTAATATTGGTACCATTTTACAAATTTAAAACAAATTTTCATGTTGTTTGCAACAACTGACAAATATAGCATCAGTCATGTCATGGGCATGAGTGAATTATAATGTTGTACTAAAATTTGTCCTTGTTGAAAATCCCTTACATGTTATATTGTTTCCATACATTTTTACTTTCATTTATAATTTATCATCATTGTTATTTTTCACTCTACAATATCAAAATATTAAAACTTCAAAGGACATTACCCCTAGGTATGGTTAGTCATGGAAAACAAGAAAGATACCCCCAGTCATCCAAGAGTGATGTCTTTTAGCACTTAAAGCTGACTAGATGCAGAATCTTTAATGTAGTTCTGTTTTCCATTTTTTACCATACAACAATTGTGGAAAACTTATTCTAGATGAGTAAAATAACATCATTCATGTTCTTTGTTGTACCAGATGCAAGAGAGTGTTTAAACTTACTTTAAACTAATTAGAAATTTGGTTACATTACATGCGTCAAAATATGTGGTGGTAGATCAAAGTTAGCATTTTGGGGGGTTGTCGTGTTTGTTTCTTGCTCTACAAAAACATTCTTGATATGTTTTCATTATTGCAGTTTTATTTTAATAAGGAAGGATGTATGTTCATGATATTAATGTTGAGTTCAAATTGAACATTCAATTTTCAAAGTTGTTTTGGATTAAAAGCTTAAGTGCGTCAAAATACGTGACACCAGGATAAATGTGCTTTAAAACAAAAACAGAGATGTACCAATTTTTCTACGTCTATCTCTTGAAAAAGTCTTGATGCCGTATCGTCGAAAATAGAGAAAAATGTTGTTTAACACGGAAAAATGATTAATAATTTACAAAAAAATGTACAATACAAAAATTAAAATAAATGTGTATAAATTTCTACTCGTCTCCTCTGTAGTGTATGAAGTTAACTATTTTGACCATTTTTTCCCTAGTGCATTTGTTGCAAATGTGGAACGATCTATATGCTTTTGTGAAACGCTGATCGTTTGTATATTGCTATTATGCTGTTTTGGAATCAAATTATGATATGCAATTCTAAATTACAATTTAATTGATAGTATTTATGGGACTAATACCAATTATATGAATAAACTATCTATTAAACTATAGTTTGTTTTTATAGACAATACCGTAAATTATGTGTTTACTGTATGTTTTTTTTGCTAAATCTACTGCTTCATTTTTGTTTCGTTCATTCAATATCGGGTTTTTCCGCGATGTCACACAAAATTCATCTCAAACACCGTCCGCTGGTAAGAAGAACTTGCTAAATAAGAAATGAGAAAAAAATTCTCCTACTTTGAACGAGTTCGGTGATAAAACTAAAATAAAATTCTTAAATGAATATACACTGAAACCCCTTTAAACCGGAACCATTTTAAGCCGGAAACCCCTTTAAACCGGACAAATCGTCCAGTCCCAAACCTTTTACTATGTAAATCACCCCTTTAATCCGAAAACCCCTTTATTCAGGAAACCGGACAAGAATTATGGCACAAATTGGATTTTTCTATTATAAAACACCCCTTTAAACCGGACAAGATTAAAGTTCATGTTAGCATGGACATATACAGTCCATTAAAGAATGAAACATTTGAATTTCATTAAAAAAACATACATGTACACAATAAATGAAGTTGACCAATACTGTCATAGAAAGTTGATTTATTCACACCTCTATGAATTTGTGTTTGGCTAGGACATGTCACAATTGGTCATAATTGCTATGACAACAAACTGAGGTTTACTGAATGTGTTTTCACAGCTTTTTGTTTAAATTAGAACATGTGTGTTATTTTGCATTGGGCTAGTGTATTTGTTTCAAGGAGTTCTCCTTCAACACTCAAATAATATGACTCAGTTGTGTAAAAATAACATGAATTGGTTGGTTTTTATTTTTAAATTTTAAATATCTTATGGAGAAAGTGTGCTGATCATTTTCTTGTAATGAAATAATGCATTTAACTTTAGTAAGTTAAAAGCTGAAGAGACAGACTATTATTGATTGACTGATTAGTGCAATTCTGTATAAAATATAGATCCAATTGTCTACATTTGGAAAAAAAAAAAGTTGGAATCTTGTCCAGTTGTCAAAACCCCTTTAGTCCGGAAACCCCTTTAAACCGGAAATTTGGTTCGGTCCCGACCTCGTCCGGTTTAAAGGGGTTTCAGTGTATTTAGGTTATGCGAGTAAGTTCGAATAGAATGAAAATTTTCGGTTTTGAGAGGTAACTGGGGCACATTGAAAATGTCGTAATTTTACAAAATTATTGCAAGAGCACTTCGGCATCAAATAGTGTGTAGATGCACAGCTTTTGGTGTCCCCGATTGTGTTAAATAACGATTGCCGGAAAAGTTTGTTAACCAGATTTTGTTTGGAAAATCTTGGTTATTAGAAAAGAATAAGTTGTTGTACGAGCGGGCGTCAACATTTGGTTAAGTTTTTGTTTAAGTCCACTGTTTTTAGCTCACCTGATCCATAGGCTCATGGTGAGCTATTGTGACCCGTCTTTGTCCGGCGTTCGTCAACAATTTCCTTTAAACAACATCTCCTCTAAAACCACTTGATGGATTTTAACCAAATTTGTCCTGAAGCATCCTGGCACTGATGTCTACAAAAGTTGTTCAAATCATGACCACAGGGTCAAGGTCAAGGTCACTGCTGCTAAAAATAGAAATTCAGTCTTTGCTCAATTACTTGAGTTTGCTTAGGCCTATTGACTCCAAACTTGTGTATGGGTAGCTTATATCAAAAGGCAGCTTGGGGTTGCTACCCAGGTGTCTGTGATCAAGGTCAATGTCACTGTTGCTAAAAATAGAAATTCGGTCTGCTCAATAACTTGAGTTTGCTTAGGCCTATTGACACCAAACTTGGTGTATGGGTAGCTTATATCAAAAGGCAGCTTGGGGTTGCTACCCAGATGTCTGTAATCAAGGTCAGGGTCACTGTTGCTAAAAATAGAAATTCAGTCTTTGCTCAATTACTTGAGTTTGCTTAGGCCTATTGACTCCAAACTTGGTTTATGTGTAGCTTATATCAAAAGGCAGCTTGAGGTTGCTACCCAGGTGTCTGTGATCAAGGTCAAGGTCACTGTTACTAAAAATAGAAATTCAGTTTCTGCTTAATAACTTGAGTTTGCTTTGGCATATTGACTCCATACTTGATGTATGGGTAGCTTATATCAAAAGGCAGCTTGGGGTTGCTACCCAGGTGTCTGTGATCAAGGTTAAGGTCACTGTTGCTAAAAATAGAAATTCAGTTTCTGCTTAATAACTTTAGTTTGCTTTGGCCTATTGACTCCAAACTTGGTATATGGATAGCTTATATCTAGAGGCAGCTTGGGGTTGCTACCCAGGTGTCTGTGATTAAAGTCAAGGTCACTGTTACTAAAAATAGAAATTCAGTTTCTACTTAATTACTTGAGATTGCTTTGGCCTATTGACTCCAAACTTGGCATATGGATAGCATTTATCTAGAGGCAGCTTGGGGTTGCTACCCAGGTGTCTGTGATCAAGGTCAAGGTCACCGTTGCTAAAAATAGAAATTCAGTTTCCACTTGATAACTTGAGTTTGCTTTGGGTTTTTGACTCCACACTTGGTGTATGAGTAGCTTATATCAAGAGGCAGCTTGGGATTGCTACCCAGGTGTCTCTGATCAAGGTTAAGGTCAGTGTTGCTAAAAATAGCAATTCAGTTTCCACTTAATAACTTGAGTTTGCTTTGGCATATTGACTCCAAACTTGGTATATGAGTAGCTTATAACAAGAGACAAATTGGGATTGCTACCCACGTGTCTGTGATCAAGATCAAGGTCACTGTTGCTAAAAATAAAAATTCAGTTTCTGGTTAATAACTTGAGTTTCATACTCAGGTGAGCGATTCAGGGCCATCATGGCCCTCTTGTTAGTAACTATACAGTGTAGAACTTTGAATTTTAACACGGCTCTCGGGGAACAGTTTTGAGAGGTAAATCGGACCCATTGTTGACGTGATGATGAGTCGAAGGAAATGCATGGGCACTTTGTTATCATATATTCTGAACCAGCTTTCGATTTCGTCGGATAAAGATGGTCCGTCAAAATTGTTAAACAGTTTTTTTTGGAAAATCCTGGTTATTAGATTGAAATATGTTGTTGTGCGAGCGGGTGTTTTTGTTTAAGTTCCCTGTTTTTCTGTAACCACTTAGAGTAGAGCTTTGAAAAAAGTCTTCCCGTACTTCAGGGTTGTTATCAGTTTTAGTTACCTCACATGATTGTAATAATATAATCTAAAACAAATGCAGAGGTTATTCATCCTTTGGGAATATGGATGGTATGTACTGTATCTGACTCTTGCATGGTTGGCTAAGCGCTGCTGCCATATTTGTATGGCCTTAGGGTTATCTATACATTTGAAATTTCACAGTTTCAATTATAAGTGCTGTTATCTTTGAAGGCCGTTGGGCATGATACCTATATTGGTGTTAATATTGAATAGCTCAACCAGGGGTAAGGCGGCGAAGAAATTAATATGCATTTCTATCACTGCCAATGAACAGATTCAATCAAACTAAGTCTGCAATATTTGTCGTGGTCTTTGGCTTTACAAGTTCCCTTTTTATCTAATACAATATTTTATTAGCGTTGTATGTGCAGTGTGACGTCTGCAAAATGTCTTCCCGTAGACTCAATCAGTGTTGTTATCGATTACCATCTTTGAAGGCCCTTTGGCACGATACATATATTTGTGTGCAAATATTTCATGTTCTTTACATGTGTAAGACAAAAGGACACCGCACATTGTTGTTAGTATCTTATTACCCATTTGGACATTTTAAATGATAATTTTATGTTGTTTAGTTTTGTGAATTTAAGTAAATAAAAATTTAGGGAATTTTTTGATCTAGCTATTTTTTCTTTACTGTTCTAATATGTCTAACGTGTCGTCTAACGTGTCTAAACACATACTAAATAAAGATACATTAAAACATTTATTTGTGCAAAGTTTCATTATAAGGAATTAAGCCGTTACAAAGATTTTGTTGTTTTTTTTTTCACCGATGACAGTGCAATGATAACTGAAGACAGTCATTCAGTTATTAAAATTTGTTGAGAAAATGGGATCAAATTGCACATTTTTGTTCAACTATACTCAACAAAAATAAAAAGTATCCACTTTTTATCTTCAATTTTGTAAAATTTGAAAATGAAAACTCGAAATTCTCTATGTGAACAAATTTGCATTTCTGTTATCATTGCAAAGAGATAACGTTTTCTTGGAAATCCGAAGCCACAACTAAGTTAGCTTTCCTTTTGTCATAATGAGGATTTCAGGAAAACAATCAGTAGTTCTTAAAGGTATTTACGTTTATTTCAATTGAATCAATTTCTCCACCTCTTGTGATCAATAAAATCACATAACATTCATCAATAAAACAACTTGTGTTCGACAAACAACACCACAAATTCCAACCATTTCCAATTACCTCCCTTTTAATTGAACATGTAGTGTTTTTTAATTCATTATGAATTGTTCTTCGACTGGCTGTTGCTTAGTTTTTAATGTAGAAGATTATGTTCATGAACAACCCAACTTTAAAACAACTAAGATTAACTATCAAAATTCCATTTAAACCGTTCGTAATTAATTGAAAATGTGTTAATGAGAATATAAGCATAAAAAGTGGATACTTTTTATTTTTGTTCAGTATATTTTCTGAAAGTGTGTCAAAAATCAAATATGATATTTTCTGAAGTTTGATATTGTTATATAAAACTTAATACAGTTTTCATTAATTGTATATTTCAAAAGGTTTGCCTCTTAAATAATTTTTTCTTATATATTCTGACGTGTTATTTGGTTTATGATGTTGTACTGTGTTATATTACAATATTTCACATGCAAATTATTTTTCACAATGTCTCAGTTGTATCTTTAATGCAATCTGTATTTTATATTACCGGCGAAAGCACATAAATCTGAGAAGATACACTTTATCCCAATCAAAAACTCAAAGAGTTACACATAATTCTCTCTGATATACGCTGTAAAAGAAACTAAATAAATACGCTTTATCATGTATTACAACCCTGAAATGGTGGTTTTACAAAATGATTTTGTGTTTTCATGTCAGTTCCCCTAAGGAGTAAATGAATCAACTTCAAGATTTTGACAAAACAATATTTCTTGCCTTTAACAATAGTATATATATATAAATACATAAATGTGGTCGTCTATACAAAAAAGAGAAAACTTACATTAACAAGAAGCAAGATTATTAGAGAATTATAAAAAAAAAACATGAAGTAAACAACACAGTTTGGTGGTTCTGGCATACATCTTAGATTATTTGGGAGAAAGAAGTTTTCACATTAGGAAGTTGATATTATCACTTGTAAACATATTACAGCGTATATACAATTATACTAATACAGTTAATATACACTTTTTCTTTCATACACAGTTAGAAGTTTGAAGTTAGAATATTCTAAAGTCATGAACAGACGACTAGGCACTAGTTCCGCTCTGTAATTACTTTCTCTATTAAGCTTCGATTACTTGCTACGTAAGTAGAACGTTTGAAAGTTTATCTGCAGTTGAAAATATTAAGATTGATGTAATCAGGGTCAACTCATTGTCTACCTGAAACATGAAAAACATAACTAACGACTTAATGTTTTATATCACCAGATTTGTGATTTCTTGCATACAAAGAATGAAATAACAAAGCAATAAAATCTTATTCATGGAGTGTAATTAAATAAAACCATCCTCATGAGCTCACATTAGCTCGACCGTTCAAGGATAGAGGAGCTATTCTACTCGCCCAGGCCCCGATTTCTTGAAAATACTTAAGTATGTTAATCCTGTTGAGCGCGTTATTAACTTGCTCAGTCTGAGCAAATTAAATACTTGCATTTCACGAAAAAAATATCGCGCTCAGCAATAAGATTAAGCAAGTGCTTGAGCATGTTATTTGAGTCAACGTTGTAGTTGACTTAAGTAAGTTATTCTCTCTCAAATATGGCCGCCATACAGCGTCGTCTGCGTCGTATACGTCAGAGAATAAGAGATTTCCCCATCCCACGGGTATTTCAGGATCGATCCAACCCTCTAGAGACTCTCTCTGCTTCTGAAATCTTCCAGAGATATCGCTTCCGTCCTCCATCAATCGTTATTCTGACGAATATGCTTTTTCCTCACTTGGAAAGATCAACGGGTCGTTCATGTCCTCTTCCTCCTTTACTATCCGTCCTTGTTACTTTGCATTTTCTTGCAACGGGTACGCACTATCTGGTAATAGGCGATGTCCACGGCATTTCTTCCTCGTCTTTATGTCGAGCCATTCGTATGACTGTTCTTCTCCTGTTTCAGATTGCATTACAGAGGATTCAGTTTCGTCGAGACCTACAGGCAGTCAAGGCAGAGCTATTTTCAATCGCTGGTAAGTTGGTAACTAACTTCGTAGTTGTTAAGTAATACATGTACACACAAAATATATGTACACACATTGCACTGTGACTTTCGGTCAACTCGGCCCTTTATACCTTTGACCCCATCGGCACCTAGACCCCTCTTTTACATTAAATAACGAGCTTATTCAAGTTATTGTCTAAATGGCCAAATATTGTGATGTGTTGATAAAGTAGCTGTCATAGTTGCTTTTGATCTGAACGATCCATACTGTTAGCTTTATTTCGCCTATCTTATAGTGTTTTTTTGTCCGTATTGACACGGGGCCGTTATGACCCAACATTATGCGCGGAGTGCCATGCGCGGAATTCTAATTCTACAAACCGGCTATCAACAAGAAGTCGGTTTATAAATGGGGTTTTGCTTGGAGTTGAATTATTAATTCAAGCTAACAGATCGATATGAAAGCTTGGAATTTCATCTGTTTCAAACATGCCAGCATGGTAGCGATTCATACATGTGACACGTGGGAAATTATGTGAAAATGCAAATCACAAACATGGAGTAGATCTAATTTTTTAAAATTGTGAAAAGGGAACTTTGAAAGCCACCGAACACGACAAATGTGAAAATATTGCAGTCTCGGTTTGATTGAGCCTGTTCATGGGCAGTAATGGAAATGCATGCATTAAAAGTGTTCACATTATAAATTGGTAGGCTATATTTTTTATTTTTAGGTCTAGATCTGTATCATACCTTTTAAACATGTGATAAGTACAGTAATAATATCTGTTCATTAAGATAGAAATGCTTGTATGTAAACAAAAGAAGTAGATTACAGTGAGGTTGTTGGATGTGACCTTATGCAGTGAGTCACTACACTCTCCCCGTTATCTTTTGGAGTCTAGACATCAACCACCTGGACCATTAGACGGCAGTTTCTAGTCTGATTCCTCTGCAAAACAAGTTCAGTTAGTCAACAGGCACTTCCATCATTATTTTAAGAATTCCCAGCTGAGTGCAAAACAATCGCCCCCAGTGGATCTATGTACTGAATGACCAGCAAACTGTCCCTAAACTAGTCTGGGCATTCGCTTAACTTAAACCATGTTGCTGAGTGAATTATGCAGTGTTGTCAAAATGCCGGCATATATGAGTATTTTCCATGCCAGCGGTATTTACCAGTAAATTTCAGCATTTACTGGCAAGTAGTGGTCGATTGAATTGGCCACCCTGGAATTTATACAACATCATATAGTCAGCATTCATATAGACAGCTTTACTCATTAATTGACATTATATTTATACTGAAATCGACTAATTAAATAAAGGATTTTAACCATTCTTTGGACATCTTACCTAGCATTTTGGGTAGAGTTTCTGCCGCAGTTTGGGGAAAAATACTATATTTTTGGATTGGGAAGAGGCCTTTTGTAAATTTATAGGCCTCTGTTATTTAAGGATGAATAGCCATAAAAAGTTAATCATTATGTAAAATTATTGAAGTTAAGATATCTGCAGTATTTTCAGGCAAAAATATTGGGATGAAAAGTATATGCCAGTATTTGCCACTTTGGGGAGTATTTTCCGGGGCGATAAATACCGGAGTTTGTATTTACCGCCCAAACCTGGAATTATGAGATTATAAAGATAAAGGAATGTTTCACTTTCAGGTTTCCCCAATTTTATTGGAGTCATTGATGGTACACATGTACGGATACAAGCCCCTCATCAGTATGAGGAGGATTATGTGAATAGAAAGGGGTACCACTCCATAAATGTGCAGGTAAAAGGAAGATGAAAATATGCAAATTAATTTTATGTGTATTGTAGCTATATGCCACCTATTCATGAGCTTTTAACCACACTTACTTCAGGACCAGTTCTTTAGTAGGATATTCCAGTAACAAATATATTGTAAGATATCTGTTGTTTTTCAAGAACGTAAGCTGTGTAAAATCGATTCATTTGTTGAGGTTTGAGTTTCAGTATCTAATTTATCGCATAATGGAAAACTATTATGAATTTTCAGATGGTTTGTGATGCCGGATTTCGGATTTTGAATGTTGTGGCCAGGTGGCCGGGGAGTGTGCATGATGCCCGGATTTTCAGGCAGTCGTCCCTTTGCCAGGACCTAGAAAATGGTAAATGAATAATGCAGTGCTTATTAAGGTAGAGTATGCCGAAAAACATTTATTCCAAATATGGTTTCTTTTGTTGTCTTCATTTTCTGTATCATGTTAGGGATTCATAGGCAAAATTTAAAAAAAAAATACCATGAAATATTTTTTTACTAGCATTTTTTCATTTTCATGCACAATACCGAGAAATTGTGAAAAATCATATACCCCTAGGGTTCATAAAACTGCCATAATTTTCCAAAATTTACAGATTTTGTATTGTAAATAATGTTTTTGTAATAGTATATTATTATTTAATAAAACAATAAAACTTATAAAGCAAATTTGTTGTTTATTTATTGCAAAAAACACTTTATGTTTGCCATTATTATCAAATACACATTTTTTTCAAGTTGTAGCAAAATCAGAATGAATTTTTAAAAATTTGTATAAAACCAACGTTGTTGAAGTGCCATTGATGTTTATACATCAATATTTACAGTGAACATATCTTATTACATAAAACATAATCAAAAAAGAAATTGACCGTAGGATTTTTAAAAAAAAATATCACAAAGTTCCAAGCTTGCAACTGTTTGTTAAAATTTTTGTACATTTTCGCTTATGTGTTGGTACCAAGATTGCTTCAACATTTTCTTTTTTATGAAAAAAAAAACTAACATTTTTAGTTTATCTCAGTAAACTGATGATATTCAAGCAATAATAAAGAAGAATTGTATTAAAGAAAACTCAAAATGATGTGAAAAACCATAGAAAAAAATGAAAAAAGGCACTCTATAGAACACATAGATACATATAACTCAGTTTCATCTATTTGTGTGAAATTCTTTACAACTAAATACTTTGGATTTCATAATAAATAAACTAGTATGACATAGCAATTTGCATTAATATGCTATTTATGAATAGAAGGTTTCCACAAGAATAATTTAGGCAATATTTTAGAACTTTTGTTACAAACATTGTTTCACAAATTCTGAAACGCTTACGTGCAATTCAGAACACAAAGTGTTTGGTACAAGTTTTTCATTTCAAACTAATCTGCTGTGAAATATTGCACAAGTTTAGGAATAACTTCATCCAGAACTTTTTTACAGTTTGTCACTCTTGGAAACCCTTCAGAGTTTTTGGAAGTTAAAACATCACGCAGTCCGTCTTCACCACTACGCTTATATATCACACGCAAATGGCAAAGTTTCAATCCCGAACCAGCTATATTTTCTGCTGTTGGTCTTTTACAAATTCCCCTGTACATTAGGACATTTAAACTTTCAATGTTCTCTGACTTAGCAGAATTAAACAACAGATTGTTAGCAACAGCTGACGGCAGGAAACTGTGAGACATGAATTCCTTCTGAGGAAGGTTAGCAAATTTTACAAGCTTGCCTAAGGCCACAACATCTGCCATGGCATTATGTGCTTCATATGTTGTTCCAATTAAAGACTGAACAAGGTCTACTTGTTTCAATGAAGTCTTTGGGTATAACTTCCTGAATACTGACATTGTGTCAACGAAAGCACCAACAGGAAATTTATCAAGCACTCCGACACTTCTAAGTGTTGACACCAATATTGGGAAGTCAAACCTTCTTCCATTGTGAGCAACTAAACACACATTTCTATACTTTCCTAGCCATGAATTCAGTTTATCTAACGCTAATGTCACAGGTAAAGCCTCCACACAGTTACCATTTGTTTTGAAAATGCCATCTTCATATGTAATGCCTGTGATAGTTGATGCTTCCTGAGTAATCGGCACTTTAGGTTGAACATACACGTTTAACTCTGCACCAGATTCAACGTTCAAGGCAGCAATCTGTGTGATGTGTGGCATGATTTTACCTTCAACTGTAAAAATAAATTACAGAATTTTAAACCTCCATGGTCTAGTGGTATAGCGCGTTGCGCTTGTAAATCCCGGCCTATCACCGCTGCGTATGTTCGCACCCCACTGGGGTAGTGATAAAGCAGGCAGTTGCTTATGGAGGTTGGTGTTTAATATTGGTACTTCCCAGGAACGATGATTAGGTGAACTGCCCGCCTGTAAATGACTGAATTACTGTTGAAAACGGCGTTAAACCCCAAACAAACAAACAAACAGAATATTAAAAATTCCTTTTTTACACTTATTATCATACTATAAAAAGAGTTGAACTATCATAGTCATGCTGTCAGTTTTTTTGTCAGAATATCACAATTGCAAGATAATGTTACATCACAGGAAAGAGTCCATTTAAAAAAACATTTATATTTTCTGGACTTACTAAGTCCTGTTGTTTCTAGGTCGAATGTAATAACAGTTGCATCCCCTGGAAGTGTGACAGGCTTGAAGTTCCCGCGTGGTACAGCATCAGGGACTTGTTCCACGTCAACCGTTTCATTGTGACCAATTCCTGGATATAGTAGATGTTTTATTGCAAAATACTTAGATTTAGATATTGCAAAGTTGTAAGTTACTCATCTTTTAGAAAGTTTTAATAAAAGAAAGTAAGTGCTGAAATATTCTAATTATTTCTTAACCCTTTTCTCTATATATGGCGCGGGCGAACAGTGTAGATCCAGATCAGCCTGCACATCCGTGCCAACTGGATCTGCACTGTTTTTTTTTTTATTTGGTTATTTCTGACCAAAAAGCGAACAGGACAGATCCTGATCAGAGGTAACGAATGTGCCGTCTAATCGGGATCTACACTGTTCGCACAGGTGTAAAAAAGCGTATTTATGGAGTAAAGGGTTAACTTACTTAAAAAAGGTCTAACCATACTCACCTGACTGATAAGTATCACCCTCCAGTGCCTCCAATGCGCCCTGGTTTGTGGCCCTTTCCTGCTTTAGCTCAAGCCGTCTTCGTTTAGTAGAAGGAAGGCCTGCTTTCTCCTGTTTCCCCAGACGACGTTTCCGGCATTTTTCAGCATATCTATCTGTGTGTATTCCCGGGGAGAGTCCACGCTTGGCACAAGTCTGTACACAATGCACATTTTATTATTGTATTTATCGGAACATATTAAAAAGAAAACATGTAAAAATAATAATAATAAATTATAACAAAATTATACAAATACAATGTTATATTTTTAATCTATTATATTTTTAATCCATTACTTTGCTTTCAAATATATTTAAAAAATTGACTGCGCAGTAAGTTCTAATCATTTTAACTAAATGAAAAAAAATCTAACTTACAGTGTGCCTACCAAACAATTCCTCTCTTTAGCTTCGGCTCCTCTCCAACTTGTAAAACAAACACAATAACATGAAAACTAATGAACAAAACATGACCACTATTTAAAGGTCCCGTTTGTAGGTTTTGCACTAACTGCAACCTCAAAATTAAGACAATCCTACTATTAAGACCACCTTTTGTCCGATCCCAATGCTGGTCTTAATATAGAGGTTTTACTGTAAATTATAAACCATAGAAAGAAATAAGTAAACAGAATAAGCAACTGGTATTAACAAAGTGCATAATAAATTTTTTTAGCCCACTTTGTAAAAAGTAAAAACTGTTGAACTGTTTAATTAACTGGTAACTCAATAACAAATGAACACGGAAACAGTGAACATGTACCTGCGAAATGTAATGACGACCCTCATTTACAAATGCTGCAGTCGCATAAACTCTGTAGTCCAGACTTTTGGAATGCCCATAATGATGGCTTTTGGGAGCCCGCAAGGTAACCTCCTTGTTCGCATGTTCGCACTGCTGGCTACTGCCAAGATCTATGTACTGGTGAGCATTTGTCGCAAGAGGGTTGAAGATTTTCTGTAACCTATATCGCAGGTTCTCATCACGAAGTGCACTGTTGTAAGGAAAGCTTCGGTGAAGATATTTTTCTCCTGGCTTCCTTTTATAACCGCAGAATCGTGGGGAACATTCATTATGGTCACCAAACTGATGTGGCACCAGAGCTCTAAGATT
This sequence comes from Corbicula japonica, assembly GCA_038501625.1. NCBI lineage: Eukaryota > Metazoa > Mollusca > Bivalvia > Venerida > Cyrenidae > Corbicula > Corbicula japonica. The sequence goes on from JAZAYU010000304.1 coordinate 524,529, forward strand.
TTCTTCCATTCCATCCTTGTCACCTTGATTCTTAGCAAATACATATTTCAAACACTTCTCAATGTGTGAAATTACAGTCTTAGTAAGCTTCACCCCTTTTTCAGCTTTCAGTTGATACAAACTTTTGGTGACATTTTTCACGACATGGTTTTTGTCAAAACGCTTTTTCATGTTTATGTTTAAGTCACTCTTGATTTTCGACATAAGGGTATTGTCCCCATCTCCTTCGAGATACTCAACAGGTGTTCCTTCTTGATGTAACTCGCGCACACCTTGCACCCCAGTGGTGGCTTCCATGGCTCGTGCACTTCCTGTATGGTTCCTCACACAGTCATGAGGTCTGACACGCTGACCAGGCCTTTTTCTCCTCCACCAGCTACATACACCACACACACGGTGACCAACAACTGTCTTCAGAACTTTCTTCGGATGAGAGGCCTTGGTAGTGCTCATGAAGAATGTGTGTGCTATAAAAAACATGTATTTTTATACTTAAAAAAGGTTGCGCTTGTAAATCCCGGCCTATCACCGCTGCGTAGGTTCGCACCCCACTGGGGTAAAGTGATAAAGCAGGCAGTTGCTTACGGAGGTTGGTGTTTAATACTGGTACTACCCAGGAACGATGGTTAGGTGAACTGACCGCCTATAAATGACTGAAATATTGTTGAAAATGGGCGTTAAACAAACAAACAAACAAACAAACTTAAGAAAGGATTTTTAAAATTCAGTTGTAATTTTATTGGCAAAAATTTGCAATGATATTAAAACACATTTTCATTGTGCATTATTCTGTACAATTTGTAAAATAAGTCTTAAATCATCTGAAAACCTTTGAACAAAGGCCACAACCTAGTAGTCACATGTTACGAACAGTGCGACATTATATATAAATTTTCATTTTCTATTTGATTGACAAAAAATACTGGAACTAATAAGCAATTTATTTGGATTTTTATAGTGACATTCAACAGCTTAGGTCATATTGCCACTCCAGCTCTTTCGTGGTGGAGGAAGACCCCAGGTGCCCCTCCGGGAAATTTTTCATGCACAAGCGGGCACCTGGGTAGAACCACCGAGTTCCGTATGGCAACTGATACCTTCCTCACATGTAAATTCGTGGCACATAAGGGGCTTGAACCCACTAGCGGTGAGGGGCAAGTGATCACAAGTCAGAGACGTTAATCACTAGGCCACAGACACCTCCTAGACTAATAAGCAAAACCAAACATATGATTTTATGTTGGAGATAATAAAAATAACTTCTTACATGTCAGAGAGTCAAATCCTCTTTTATGCCATGCTGTATCTACGGCCACAGACATTCCATGCCTTGTTCGGCAGGGAAATCGTAATACCAGTTTCGCTTTAGCATGGCTGGTAGGCTTGACGATTCGCTTCACAGTTGGCTGCCGGTGAGCTGGAGCCACAGCCCGAGTGCGAGAAGTAATTACAGGAGTACTGAAATGAATTATAAGCTTCTGTTAACATCTTGATGTAATAATCAGCATAACTGAAACATGTAACATAATGTCATAAATGTTCTATTTACTCTAGATTATTACTAATCGAAAGTTGCATAAATTTCAGTATTTTCATAATCATAATTTCACTCATCATTATTTTTGCTAGCATCAAAATCCTCATATGTGTAATAAATGACTTTAACATTTGTTGCAAATTAATTTAAATAATAATTACATAGTGTGATTCGATGATTCAGCAACTGGAACATTATCAAGTCTAGCCGGGCATTGTGGGCTTTCCTCTTCCTCATCAGTCCAGACATCAGGTACAGTCTTCTCTTGAAAGATTGACCTGAGCAGAACAACATAAATAATTGTTCATGCATATAATTTTTTACTTTAAAAACTACATTGTGTATCTACTTTGTATATTCATATGAAGGAATAGAAAATAGAAAAATATGAATACAAAACACATTTCGTCATTTTCGACTTCACATACAATCAAGAAGTATGATGTATTTTAACCTTATTTAACTTAAAATACCTCAGAGATGGTGATGCATCTGGAAGAGGACAAACGCCTAGATCTTCTATTAAGTCTTCCATTTTCGCTCTAGCCTCTCTGGTTTCCTGGTCAGCAATGGCCCTATCAAGTAAAATTAAGTTTTACAAGTTGAAAATTAATATACATGTATGTATGTGAAGTTAATTTTAAAGGATGAGGAAAATGAGGAAGATGTAACATTTTTAATCTTAATCTTTTTTGGATGCCACATTTAATTAAAAAAAATATATGGCAAACAATTATCATTGTTTATCCTTCTTTATTTATTTAATGAAATATAAATATTTTTAAGCAAAAAAAGCAAATGAAAATTGACAACATACTCCATTTCATTCTTGTAGGCTTCATTTGCTGCTGATGACATTGACAGTTTGGAAATCTCTTCTATAGTTTTTCCTGCCCGATTTTCCATCTTCTTTAAATTTCTAACATTAATCGTCTTTAGGTTCAAAGTAGACAGAACGTTGTTCACACGCATTGGCCCACCCAGGCTGTCTATCATAGCTGTATGAAATAAAACACAATGCATTGTCAAAACCTATTGAACTATGTATTTTTACAATATATTTAAACGGTGCAAATTATTTTTGTGCACGAATATTCTAGATACCTTACATATGGCCAGCAAGCATGTCGTTGTAAATCAGTTGGTATAAATAACTAGAACAGAACAACATACCAAAGAAAATTGAATATATAACGATTCGCACCACTTCGATTCGCCCCATAACGACTCGCCCCACCTTAGTAACGATTCGCCCCATGTTTAGTAACGACTCGCCCCACTCTGTAACGATTCGCCCCATACATATAAATGTTAATTATAATGAATAAGAAAGTTATGTTCGGTTGTTTGTGGTAAATGTTGTAATTAGATTGGTTTTACATACCGGTCTAACTGTACTCTTTTACCGTTTCTAGTAGGGTGAAAAACTACGTTTCATATGGCGGATTTTAAAATATTGAATGCATAGTATTAGTTTTTATTACTTGTGCGTACTGGTTCGACTCGTTATCATAGATCTATTTGACCTTGTAAAACAAGACACCAATTTTTTTTTTCTATTTTTCACTACCAAATTTGATATATATTTTTCACTATAATTAACATTTATATGTATGGGGCGAATCGTTACAGAGTGGGGCGAGTCGTTACTAAACATGGGGCGAATCGTTACTACGTTATGGGGCGAATCAAGAGTGGGGCGAATCGTTATATTACCAGAAAATTGTATTTCCAAAAATGTAAATGGGCTGCCCAGTTCACAAACCAAAGTAAAGCAGATTAAATGAAGGGGGATTTTGAAAATAAATTCGGTAAAAATGACATATAATAAAATTTTAAATCATATGGTACATACCGATTCCCAGTTTGGTGTTTACTGCAAAGGACCCCATGCCTTGCCGATTCTCTGTCCCTGGCTCCCTGTATGTCTTGCCATAAGCTACTGTGTTGATGTATCCACAATCATGGTTTCCACATTGAACATAGAAATAACCACCAAGGCCTTTAGGTAATTCCCCTTTGATTGAATAAATAGTCAAAGGCACAGGTCCTAGAAAACACTTCTGACAAAACCTGAGATTCTCTAATAACACGTCGAGTTCTATCAATTTCCTACCCTCTTTCCATAGATTGTTGTTCTTCGCGAGGGAATCACTGGTTACAGTTTGGCTGGAACGATTGTTTGCCACAGTAGAATAGCTGTGTTCCTTCAATGATGCGATTTTTCGCTGTTTTCTTGGTTTGTTTTTCGAAGAAAAGCGACCTTTACTGTCGCGAAAATCCATGACTGTTGACTGTGGATTATTACGTCACACAACTTTCGGTTTATAAATTTTATTATTTTTTTACTCTGTTTAGTTTAACTATTTGAAAAGGCATTCTACGTAATGGAAATTCAATAATATAAAGAAATTTTCACCTCTTTTTAAAAAATAGAACGTTTTTACAAGAAATGTGATTATTGACGGATGGTACCGAATAGTTTACGTCATTAGCCGAATTTTGTACGGAAATTGCCGAAATGGGCCGAAATCGGCCAAAAAACGCGGGAATTTTTTAGAAATCCTCTACCTTAAGTGTTCTCATTGACACACACAATTGTTATTGTCTTTAATTGCTAGAATTTTTTTTTTTAATTATTACATGGCCAAATTAGTTACACCAGTATAAATTTTGATATTTTAGTAGTTTGTAAGGTAATTATTGGTTTTGTTGCTATTAATTTTTTTTTGTAAAGTGTACTATTTTTTATTAATGATTTTTTTGTTTGTATATGGAATTACATGCAAATGTTTTCCTACGAAATAATGTTCAATGCTAATATTCCAGTGAATGTATTTAAAAGCATTTTATATCAATTGCCTCATGTAAATAAATGTGAATTAATGTTATTTCTGTTTTGTCTCTCTTATTAATGGTACTTATTGTAATGTAACAGGTGTAGTCAATGGTTATCTTCTTGGCGACAGTGGATATGCGTGTAAACGGTATCTCCTTACACCGTACCTAAACCCACAGTCTCCAGCACAGGAGAGGTAATGTATTAAAAGAATCAATCCGGTTAAATCAGTGAGTGTGTATGTCATATTAACCACATATAGTTAATGAATGCAACTAAAAATACAACACATTGTTCTGATGTAGGCAGCACTAACTGGGTTATTATAAATATTAAATGAGTTATGATTGTAAATTATCCAGTATGCTATCATTCTAATAAGGTTCTTTTTAACATGTTATTCTCTTATACAGATCTTATTGTGTGTTACCTGTAAAGATGCAGGTCACTTGCTACATCTGTTCCATCAAACATTTATCTGCACATGTAAATTATTGATAAAAAATTATATATTCAATCAGTGTGGGAGTATAACTTACTGTAAAATGCTCTTCTGAATTGATGCATTTATTATTTATTATGAGGAATTAAATGGAAACTGTAATGATTTATCTGGACAATATACAGGTAATGTACATGAAAGGATCAACTTGAAATGGTATGACTAGTTTTAACTTGTATCACATTTCAGGTATAACAGTGCCTTGGTGAGGACACGGGTGTTAATTGAGCAGACCTTCGGAATTTTGAAGCGGCGATTTCCCTGCCTTTCCTGTGGCCTTCGTGTGAAACCCGGAAGATCTTGTCAAATAATTATGTCATGTTCATTTTTGCATAACTTTGGGCTTGATCATGGAGACATTTTTGATCGTTTAACAGGTGTAGATGTAGACCAACCAGAACCAGACATCAATATTCAGGTTGCGAATCCCAACAATGGTCTTATTTACAGAGATGTTTTAGCTCGGACTTATTTTTCATAGATTTAGGATTTTCTATCTGTCTGTTAGTATGTCTGTAAGTCAATAGAAATTGTATACGAAAAACACATCACTGGTAGCGTTAGGATTGAATCAATATTTGATGGTTTTCATTTGGGTATGGAAAACAGTTGGGTTGTTGAAAGAGTGTGAAACCCAAAGGGTTTCACACTTACTTTAAACAATCCAACTGTTTTTCATACTTTTTAAATACTTACTATTATTCTTAATAATTACATCTACCGGTTAAAATTGTCTTCATGATCAAGCAGTACATGTAAATTCCATAAGGTGTAAATTTGCATGACACATATTTTATTTGTAATTGTTTTAACCCTTTCCTCCATACCTTTATTGCGTGGGCTAAACAGTTTAGATTCAGATCAGCCGGCATATCTAAACTGTTTGCCTTCTTAATCATTTGGTTATTTCTGACCAAACTTTGACCAGTGCAGATTCTGATTAGACAGCAAGGATTTGCCGGCTGATCTGGATCTACAACACACAAATAAGCGTAAAAATACATATATATGGAGGATAGGGTAAAAATTTTTGGAAGGTGAGGTAGACCCTTATCTATTATTTGGGTGTTTTATGGAAGGATCTAAACAACAAGGTGGTCATAACATTTGGATTTTTACGTTACGGCAAGCAAAAAAATAGATTCATTCCTTCGGAGCCTTGTAAATATTTTATTAGTTCATCATTTTTGACGAGTAAGCGTATTGTAAGGAGAAAGTTGAACACTACCCACAGTTGATAATACATTTGTCGCTTTATGTCCACTTTTGTTTGTGATCAAGGGTAAATACTGAAATTTAATGATACAAATGTTGTCAGTATTTGCCCTGAATCATAGACAAAAGTAGATAAAATGAGACAAATGTATTAACAACCGTTGGTGGTATTTTTTCTCTTGCACTAAATTACATAAAAAAAATGGTGAACTACTGAAATACTTACAAGGCTTCGAAGATTTGAATCAATGTTTGTTTTCTTGTCGTAATACCAAAAATGACTTCACAAACCACATGGTATTGCCAGCAGGTAAATAATATCTGATTGTTTTCATTTGGGTACAGATAACCTAAGGGTTTTTTGAAGTGTGTGAAACCCAATTGCATATATGCTTACATCATAGTAACTACTGTTTTTCATACCCAGATGGACACCATCAAATATCAATTTAAACCTTATTTTTACACATTGTCAATAAGTTAATAATAATAATAATAATAATATCCATGCCGTCAGATCAGAATCTGCATTGATCTCATTGTGATCAGAAATGACCTTGTGAATCAATAAGTGATCATTTCAAATTCTAATCAGATGGCCCAGATGTGCCGGCTGATCTGGATCTAAACTGTTTGCCCATGCAATAAAGGTTTGCACATAACATTTATTTGTTGGCGATTTTATACTTCAGCCAAGTCTCTGAAAGTAATACGTCACACTGCATACTGTAATGAATTATTTACACTCCAAATTCTTCCTCTTATGATTAAGTCTTATTCATAGACTAGTGTGGGGTATTACTGTACAATGCGTCGCTACAGTTGAACCGTTCACAATTTATTGGACTTTGCACAATGTTTTGACATGTGACGTCGCCAAGCACGCACGTATTGCTATATGCTGCTGCGAAAAAATGTGCTATTATTCACATTGTGGTGAACATGGCTGATAGATCAGCATTTTGAAAAGCCGTAATATCATAAATTCTTCTTATAATCTCTATAAATGAGACTGTTTGTGTGTAAATATAAGGATTGAATCAATAGTTGATAGTTATCATTTGGTTATGAAAAACAGTTGGATTGTTAACAGATGTGTGAACCCCTACACGCTTCACAAACTTTAAACAACCAATTTATTTTCCATTGAAGGATTGAATCAATATTTGATGATTTTTATTTGGGTATGGAAAACAGTTGGGTTGTTTAAAGTGCCCGAATGCAGGGAAATCGGCGCTTCAAAATTACAACGGTCTGCTTAATTACCATCGGTGTTAAATCGTTAAATATGATCCATTTTAATTATTATACTTCATGCTTCATGATGAAGTTGAATGTGGAAAGTTCTCATAACTGTAACTGATGAAACATTCACACTAAGTGTTATTGATTCTTCAAGAAACTTGATGTATATTGCTAAATTTAAGTATTGTATCAGTTGATTTCACTTGTAGTTATATAGTGTTACAAAGATAACATTGTAATAATAACATAATTTAATTGCCACCTGCATATATCATTATATGTAAAATGAATTTAACATATGTTGTAACAGAAACTGTATTACTTTCTTGTAAAATCCAGGCATATTTATCTTATCTTATCCGTGCTCAGTAAACTGAGATGTAAACATTTTGTCAAACACTTGTGATATCATTTAGAGGTATGCTTTGTTTAGCATAAAGCTTTCCACCATGCAGAATGATGGTTACATTTTCTCTCCATGTCTTTCTTGTAAAATCCAGGCATATTTATCTTATCTTGTCCGTGCTCAGTAAACTGAGATGTAAACATTTTGTCAAACACTTGTGATATCATTTAAAGGTATGCTTTGTTTAGCATAAAGCTTTCCACCATCCAGAATGATGGTTACATTTTCTCTCCATGTCTTTCTTGTGAAATCCAGGCATATTTATCTTATCTTGTCCGTGCTCAACAAACAGAGATGTAAACAGTAGAAAACACTTGTGATATCATTTAGAGGTATGCTTCGTTAGCATAAAGCTTTCTTCCATCCAAAATGAAGTCTATCGTTATTCTGACAAATATGCTTTTTTCTCACTTGGAAAGATACTTTTATTAGCATAAAGCTTCCTTCCATCCCGAATGAAGGTTACATTTTCTCTCCATGTCTTCATTGTGGTGAATAACATAAATGTTATTTACATTTACGATTTTCAACCAGTGAGTGTTTATAGTATGTTAGATGTTTTACAATTGAGGTTCTGTAATTTTTGATGTTGGGGACTATTTATGACAGCATGTTTAAATTCTTATATTCTTGATGGTGTTTTCCTAAAGGATGCTTTTTCAGTACTACATGATATTTTGCTGTAAGAAATCAGTTTCTTTCATCCTTCCTTTGTTTCATTCTATAATTGTTAAACAAAAAAAGAATAATGTTCAGAATTGTTTGGGCATAGTGTCAGATTTGAAATCATTTTTTTATCATAAATCATTTGAGTGACATTGTGTCTCTTGTGTTATAAGTCTCTGTTAACATGTGGCATTTGTTAGGCTATTAAATGCAGGAGACAAAATACTGTTTAATAAAGCACTTGATTAACATTATTACAATACAAAACATTAATGTGTGTGGTGTGTGACATGGTTTTAGCCATTGGATTTAATAAAATGTTCTAGATTTTATGGTAAGAGATCAATGAACAGGAATGTACAATGCAGATCATAAATGGTGAATGTGAATTTGATGGTTGTTACTTTATTTTAATCTTTTTTATCTTAATCTTTTTTTAATTACTTTTATATCATATATTGATTGGCTGAAAATTATTCATGGAATGTGGCCTGTGACTAGTTAGGAGGAGGAAACACAGCGATACTAACATTCATTGCTAAATAAACAACACAGGAACTTATTGTATATGGCATGCTTTTTATTTCAATAAATTGTCATTGTATCATTTGTCAATGTTGTAATCTATGCAAAAAAAGTCTTGCATTACACAAACTTTGGGTGTTTCATAATTTAGATAAACAATTGTAATAGACATATACTGCCCGTCAATAGTTAGTTACCACTTAATGTATTTATTACCGAATTTTAAACAAGCACTGTGATCAATATAATGAACACACTTCCGATGTTTGCTACCATTAAGACTGCTTTCGGTTAAATTCAAAATTTCTAGACTGCCTTCTAGAATGTTTTAAACTTTGTCCAATTAATCAATAGAGTTTGTCTTATAATAAACATTTAAAACATTCAATTTTTTTAGAAAATTACATTTTGTGGGATGCGAATAGATGTAATACAGGCAGTAAGCTATTTTCTCATTAGCTGTAATTACATGTTGTCTGCTAGATTGTATAGTGTTTTTTTGGTCAAATACCTAGGTTTGGCAGCAGAAAACGAAATACCAAGTATGTACCAGTGCTACTTGGCCTTACATTGTAATTTCACTTTCATCATGGTAAAGGCTATAGCGAAGGTGGTAGCTTTCTTTTGACAATAAACTATGCTAGAGCAGATAGAATAATTGTTTACTATAGATACTATTAACTTATACAGTTTTTAGACAATGTTGTAACATTGCAGATCAAGATCAGCAGAGACAACCTTGCCATCTGATCTTGATCTACACTGTCAGCCTTTTTATCACAATCTACACTGTCAGCCTTTTTATCACAAATTATTGACTAGTCTAAAATTGATCTTGATTAGATGACACATATATACCTGTTGATCTGGATATAAACAGTCAACCCATGGACAATAGACATATTTAATGGAGCATAGGGTTAATGAGGATTGAGATATTTCTAACACTTTTACTCCATACATACCTGTTTTACTCGGTGTAACACTGGTGTAGATCCAGATCAACTGTCAAATCTCTGCCATTTGAAAAGGATCTGCACCTGTCTCAGAACGGTTTGAAATAACCTAATTAATAAAAAATTGGACTGTGTAGAACCTGATTACATGGCACGGATATGCTGGCTGATATGTATCTACACTGATTGCCCACAATATAAAGTCTTACATGTACATATGGTGGAATGGGTTAAACAAAACATTGTTAAGAACTAAAATGCGTTTGATTTTCATAACTTCTATTATGAACCCATTAATTTTGCTGATCTTTTTAAATGTTATCACATAACAATCTAGGTGATGTTACAGAATATGTTTCACAAGAAATAGATAACTTAAAACATGTGCCACAATAAAACAAATTTTACAAATTTAGGGATTTTTAACAATATGAAATTGTTTTTAGCTTGTTATTGTTGATACTATTTAATTGAAGACAATTGTAATTTAATTGTGCACTACATATGAAATAAAATGTAAATAGCACTGTTTCTTTACTGTTTCTTAACTATATATTGACAACCACTTTATAAGTAACTAGTGTCAACTGCGTTATTTTAACTTAACTGTTTCTTTAACATTGCAACATTTATGCTATGAATTTCTTTTTCACGTTCATTTTTCTCATAGTAGTATGATTCCTGTGCCTTGAAGGCCTTTATTTCTGCCTTCAAACGGGACTCTTCAAGGGCATACAACGTTAACGCCTGTTCTTCCTTTTGTTTCAGGAGGCTTTTCTTTCCTATAATTAATAAAATGCTCAAGTTTATTTCTATAATCTATATCGATATATGCTAGAACATGAAAACTCATCTAAATCAACAACAATAGAGAACAATGTAATTATACATATTTGGTTTGAACATAACCATGAAGTTAGACTTGCAAGTACTAGTGTCCTACAAAACGTAATAAAAGGTGAATTTCATTGTTGATGATTATTTCTCATCAGAACAAGTCACCGAGTAGTGTTGAATAACTTCAATCGTGTCATATGTAACAACTACAAGTGCAGTTTCTAGTTAATGCAAATCTTTGATATAATTGCCGAAGTTGAAATGTCAAACAAGACAAATTAATTGGTATTTGCAGCTCACACCGATTAACGTCAGTAATCCCCATCCATAACATACATGGCAGATACAGCGGACATATATATGATGATGTTTATATTTAAAATGACTAAATTACGTGATACAATATTTTTTCTGGTATGTACAATGTATCACAATGAAAGCTTGCGTTTGTTTTTCATAATTATGTAAAAGTTTTTAACCAACCTTTCAATGAAGATTTGCCAACAAACTTTTTACAAGGTTCTACTTCGGGCATTGTTGATGTTGATGTTGATGGCTGAATTGTTTGAATAACGTCAGTACTGAAGAACAAACAAGAAGATTATCATTAAATCTCAAACCTGTGTCTGCTGCAGTGTATATTAATATATCTTTATTATTCAAGGTAGGAGAAATCTATTATTGGTATACAGTTTTCAGTTATCTGCATTAAAAACCAATCACAGAAACATAGCATGAATAGTGTTTTTGGCGTGAGGAATGACAATTCACGAAATTAATACATAACGATAATGGCTTACATGTCCATGACATCCTCGCATAATTCCGTGGTGCCTCCATCTTCCACGTACAAAGTCAGTGCCTTTGTCCCGTCTTGACAATCTAAGATGGTGACTTCACAAACCAACAAAAACACATAGAAATATCATTAGAGGTCATTTATAGGCTGCATTTATCAGGACTATGAAAATTATTTTAAATCTTCAATTAACAATTTTACCCGAACCATATGAGCGTCTCCCTTGTCAAATACTTTTTCCTTAAAAATATAAGCGGTTACTATTTTTCGATTCGATTTGCATTGATTTACAGATCGTCCATTATGAAATCACGTATTTCTGATATAAGGTAGAACATATAACAGTGACATTTACCAGATTCTGCGCCTTCAGGGATACCCTCAAGTTGATGAGGATTTCTTGCTTGTAGATGGCATTGCAAGAACTCCTCAGCGGAGGTCAGCGGCTCAGCTGGACCAGACCCCGTCCTTTGACTACTGTCAACCTTTTCCTTAACTAAAAATATGTCTATATATATGAAATATATTAATTGGTTGCTAATAACATTTTCACTTAAGAAAATTCCTATAAATATTTAAGAAACGCGAGTGTCAATCACATAATCAACAAGACATGAACAAATGGCATACAGTGACATTATTATTATATAGAAAGAGGATAATGCCATTTTTCAATATACATTTTTATGTCCGAAACTAAAGGTCCGGCCATTTATGTTTGGATCATTTGAGGATCGTTGCAAATATATATAACAAACTATAAACAATACAAGTCATGCAACTTACCTCTGCCTTTCGCATTCCGCCACATTGTCTTTATTTCATCAACGGTCCTTTTGTGACCGGATCTAAAAGAAACAAGAATTCGAGCTGTTATTGTTATACTTTTGTTACAGAGATAACTGTTACACCGAGTTCTTATGCAAAAGTCAAAAGCATGGGTGAACTTCTTTATTTAATCTTTTTATCCAAAACAGTTACCCCGAGTACTCCTTATTTGACATTCAAAATTCCAGTTAAAACAACAGTATAGAAGTAAATACATTAGTAATGCAATCCCTTGCATCCGGTCAAGAAAAACTTTCATCTAATGCAGTAATGATAATATGCAAAAACAAAATAATCAAACTGCATTACATTTTAGCTCATTCTTATATGACATCACAACCATTTAACGTCTAAGTTTTACTTGTGTAAGGGATGTAGATTTTTTTTAAAGTATCGGGAATATTTCCCAAAATTGTTGGAGATGGCTTTTGGGTCCTCCCTTTGTAGAGATTAAGTGGTAATATTCCTCGTGAGGTTCAGCCGTTCATTTTGCAGAATAATAATGTTGTATTCAGCGAAACCAAGAAAACGCGAAAAGACGATGCGAGAACAGGAACCAACGAGATAGCATTACAACGACACAAGGTCTCAAAAGTATTAATATCGCACCATAGAATCATACTTTAACGATCTCGCATCTCGCGTGTGTTCGCGTTGTTGTGTTCTACGAGGACTACGAAAACGCGAAATTACGATGCGAGGTCAAGACAGTACGATGCAAGTGCGCGATATTAATATCGAACTTTGCGAGCTCGTATCGAGTTTTCGCGATCTCTTATAATTGTTTCGCGATCTCGCATAATTGTTTCGCGATCTCAAACGTTGTTTTCGCGTTTTCGTGTTCTCGCCTGAACGGTAGACAGGGTGAAACAATGATGGCCTCAAAGGAACATCGTAATATTTTCGCCAAACATTAATATGAATTTATATAAACTTTGTTAACTCAATTCGCAAATGTCAGTATTGCCAGGGGTCTAAGGCACCGCATATGTAAATAATTTTGCTTAGGTTCGATTAACACAATTAATACAATTAATACATGTATTTTTTTATTCAAATATTGTTCTATCTATCAATTATCTGACAAAGCTCTAGTTATTGGTTAGTATTGCAAAATTAGTCAATATGTCAACAAATTTTAGCATAAATAGAGATGAGTTTAGCATTTAGTATGTTTGATTTCGCAGTCCCTTGTTCGAAAAAGAGGGGGCCCATCTTAATCACTGAATAACGCATGTAAAATGTTGTTTTTTAAACTCTAGTTTAGATGTCTGAACTGAATATACATGGAAATGTAAAGGAAATCACAATCCGCATAAGTGAACATTTCTATGCTGCTACTTAAAGTACGACTTTTATTTATTAACAGAGTACTTTTATTTCCTAAAATTGCGTCTCCATACATTTTTTTTGTTTTTATTTCCCATTTGTTTCCAGAAAATTGAAAATAACAGCAACAGCGCCAACTTTCATTCTTGCTTATCTTGATAATTATTATTATTTGTATCAATTATAATTCAATTAACGAAATCATTGTATTTTTTTACAAATACAAAAAAAAAATTCATGGGATATATAAGTTTTAATCATAATGTAAATACTGGAGGTCAATAACGTTACGTGGTACAAGAATAACAAGCATGTGCAGCAAAATGTAAATATGTAGATCTAGTACAAGCAAGTGCCCGTGAAGACTAGTATCGATCGGGTACCTAAGTGAACTCATTTTTGCGTCACAAATATTAAACTACGTCATCAACTTATCAAGTTCAGTCGACCTTGGACTGTCAACGATGTTGTTCGCATTTCTAGCATATTGTATTGCAAGTAAATAATGACAAGAAAGAAGGGATTTCATTATTTTGTGACATTTAATTTCATGAAAATGAACAGATTACATTAAAGGATGGATGTAGGCTTGCAGAACTGTTAGAAACGTTAGTGCTGGAGGTATTTTTATAATGACTGACATGGTCTTTTTTCCGGGCTTGTCATGATTTTATGATCTCCTTTCGGCACCATCATACGGCAGAACTATTCGACGGACTTTGAACCAAAAATCAGCCTTTGGAATGGACTTGTAACAGATTGGCGACAACATATACAAGGTACTGTAATTATTATGATATTGCATTTAAAAAAAATGTAGGCTATCCCCGTTGATCTAGAATCTTAATTTTAAAAAATGATTTGGTCGCTTCATCCTTACGCATTCAGAGAGTTACAGACTCTCTCCCAGGCTTCCCTCTTTTCATGGGCACCTCTAGTGGCCCCACGAAAAGAGGAAAAGAGTCCCCTGTCAGCCTCTTGAGCAATTAGCTCAAGGGCTAAGGCCTTTTCTTTTTCGCCCCAGTTCGGGGCCCTTGAGCTTTTGATGCCGGCCATTGCTGCAGACGAACTAAATTTCCCGTACTTTTCATTTATCTTACCTTTCACACTGAAGAACTTCTTTGGAACCAAAATTACCGAAAAGATGAGCGCGTTATTTTTTCTCAGCTGAGTAAAACGTTAAGAACGTTCAAGAAATGGAACTTAAGTAACTTGCTCAGATGAGCGCGTTATTCTTACTGAGCAAGTTACTAAGTTAACATACTTAAGTATTTTCGAGAAATTGGGGCCAGGTGTCCGTTTACCAAAATACGCATTCTGGTATTTAATTTTAAAGCAATTGTTTGTGGCGTCCTATTTGAATTAACATACTTATGCATGCTCTCTCTCTCTCTCTCTCTCTCTCTCTCTCTCTCTCTCTCTCACACACACACACACACACACACACACACACACACACACACACACACACGCTCTCTCTCTATCTCTCTCTCTCCTGAGGTTGTCCCGGTTAGCTCAATTGCTTGCGTCGCAGGAATTGCAGGGCTAGGCGTTGTCGCCGTGACGGTGCGGGTTCGCTCCTAGCTAGAGGCACTATCATTTGTGTTTTGTGAGTATGGTGATTCCTGATATGCATATATTACTTTTTTACATCATAACTAACAAGACCCATAACTACTACCAATATTTTTTCAAGGTAGGTCTCATTTTTCACTTAAATTTTGTTTAGTATTCTCTTATTTCAAGCTGAAAATAATAATGATCGGTGTAGTTACAAAATTGGTTAAGTGTTACAAAAATCTTGTCTTGATGACAGAAAGGTTAAAATAGATGAAAAGGGAACTTTGAAAGCAACCGAACACGACAAATATGAAAATACTGCAGGCTCGGTTTGATTGAGCCTGTTCATGGGCAGTAATGGCAATGCATATTACTGCCCACGCCGCCTAGCCCCGGGTTGAGCGCAACTCAGTAGTACACCAATAAATAGTACAATGTAGATCCATCCCAAACGATGGCATGCATATGGCGGTGAACATGAAACCTTCAATGAGGTATTTTCAGATTGATACCATTCCATGCTCAGTGGCGTATGGTCCCCAGATAAAAGATTGGGTTTTCCTTAAACGAGAAAACAATGGGCGGAACTGAACTGAATAGAATTTTGACAGGGGATCTTAGAATATAAATCCTGCATATCACAGACGACGCCACAGGCAAAATTTAAAAAGCAGGAAGTATATCCTTGGGAGTGATTGAACAGTATCCGAATCTATATTGGCTGTGATATTGAAACCACCTATCTATAAACAGGCCGTAATATTAAAACAAAGTAATTTTAGAAGTACTATAAACATAGTACATCAGCATCGTGCTCAACGACCTTCAAAGGACGTAACTGATAACAGCACTGATTGAATGTACGGGGAGACTTTTAACAGCCGCCACACGGCACAAACAACGCTACTGTGATATTAAAATAGATGAAAAGGGAACTTTGAAAGCAACCGAACACGACAAATATGAAAATATTGCAGGCTCGGTTTGGTTGAGCCTGTTCAAGGTAAAGGTTTGATATCGAAAAGAAACTGAAGAAGTAGCCTTGTCTTCCTCGAAAAATTAAAGGGGCTCAGCTACACGGCATTACATGTCATAAAAACACGCAAAACTTTCTTTAGTTTAGCTGATTGAGGTGTACACAAGACAGGTTTACATCCTATTACCCCCAGACGTCTATTCAAAATCAGTGTAATATGCCTCAGTTGACTAGAATCGTTGCTGCTTTAAGGGGTCACTAACATTGCCAATGGCAAACACTTGCTAACTTTTCAAAAATGAATTTTGGGGAAAATACTCATTGCCACCCAGATGAACTGTATTTGTCTAAGGATGTACTAATGTTTGCAAGCTCAGTTTAGTCTAATTCATGCTTTAATTACCAAGCACATACTAAAACAAAAGAAAAACCGTTTGCATGAGAACTCAAAAATTCATGGACAATATACCAAAACAGCTCATACATGAAATACGCTGATCTACAATCATTAGTGCCAATTCGTCAAATAATGTTAGGCTTTTCAAGAAATTCAAGAAAAAACGTACTTTCGGGTCTACTTTCGGTTTCAGGGGCAAATCATTTTGATGTACCTTTTCAAAACTCGAATTAATTTATTTCGGCAGATTAATGAAAGTAAAGAAATATACATGTAGTGTCATGTGGTTGTATTTAAGTTTGAAGGCTCAAGTTAATTGAAAAATGCTTAATTAAAGGCGTTCGCTACAGTTTTTTTTCAACGAGTATTAAACTACTGTACCACCGTCAAAATGCAATGTATAAAACACAGTTCACGGTCCAATCTGGGTTTTATTAATGTACAAAACACAGTTCACGCTCCAAGACATGACTTATTCGGACATAGCTCGTTTCTTATACGTATGTGGATTATTGGTTAAATTTTGGCTTAAGTGTTAAATTCGCGCATTGGTCCGAGCGCGAAATACGCGAAAATTAAGCCATCGCTAAATAAAATGATACCACAGTAATAATTAACGATGTACACTATATACCTTTAAGTCTTTTTGTTTATACATAATTACCCCCCCCCCCCCCTTTTGAAATTGCCATTTCGAACAAATTAACATGGTAACCTACTACATTTTTCTTTTTTTTATGTTTGTTATATATTGGTGAATATATTGGTAGTATATGGTGAAATTCTATTATGTTAAATTTTAGTAAACTTAAAAAACATCCCTTAGAATGAAAAAATTTGACCATAAATTCTTTGTAGTAAAATAGGTAATACTTAATTTTTTATATGTGTTTCATTATTTGAATTGCAATAAATAGCAATTTATTTGTAATTTTTAATGTTTTTAACTGAAAAATAGAATTATTTATGATATTCTTATGATACATTCTATGATTTTATGCCGACAAAGAAATCTATGAAAATCGTAAAAATTGTTCAAAATGTGACATCTTCGGTATCTAATAAAAAACAAGTAACCCCGGTAAGGTCACATTTTTATTTGGTTTTTCATTGCAAAACATCATGTTCTTGACATAGACAAAGTTTGAATGAAATCTATTATTGGGAAAATTTTGATGAAACTGTAGCGACTGCCTTTAACATAGAACAGACACTCACAAAAAGGAAATACCGTTTGTACAACAAATCTGTAATGTCTGTTTAAAACGTCTAGAGAAATCATACAGGTATCGCATAAACACTTTTAAAAAATATTTTTCTGTCATCTGTCGAAATAATGTAAAAATTTTAACACGGAAGTAAGTTTTTCTTGAGCGCTCTACAGGCCTAGTGATTAACCCTTCTACAGTTGATCATTATGCTTACCTCTTTGGTTGCAAGACGGTGGCAGGGGTTTAAGAGTTTATGAATGTTTATGGGGAAATCTTTTCTTAGAAGAACCTAGAAGATCGAATTGTTTCTTTTATCCCTGTCGTCGTGTTCCTGCTGATTTTACTACAGGAGCTCTGGTCTCGGTAAAATCATTGAGTACCCCCATTTAGATTTGCAATGCTGTTAGCTTCTTATTTTTTTATATGTTTGTGTGCTTTTGCATGCAACATTGTTGAGCCGATGGGTGGGTTTGAGTTATTTCACCAAGAAAACTTGTTTTGTGATACGAGAGCCTGTTGGGACAAGTGTGAGGTTGATGCACCCAAGAACCTGGTTTAAAACCCCAGTCGCAAATTGTTTTGCCAGTGACCGTTCCAAGGCGGTAACCCCTCGGGTTCTCACTTTCGTTAATTGTTTGTGGCGTCCATATTGAAACTGATAATTGTAACACAATGCTCTCTTTTCCTCTCTACATTTTGGCTGTGTGGGGAGGCTGTGTGTGCTGGATGTGGCCATTCCTGATATGCATATTTCACTTTTTTTGAAAACCCTAACATTATTTTGACGAATTTGCACTAATGATTGTAGGCCAGACTTATTTCACCTATTAGTTGTTTTGGTATATTTTCCATGTATTTCAGAATTCTTATGCACATGTTTTTTTTTCTTTTGTTTTAGTAAGTGCTTGATTATAAGAACACGAATAAGACTTAACTGAGCACGCACACATTAGTACATCCTTAGAAAAATACATTTCTTCTAAAAAATCTAGGTGGCAATGAGTATTTTCCCAAAAATTTATTTTTGAAATTTAAGCCAGTTTTCGCCATTTGCAACGTCGTGATACCTTGAGTTTTATCGGTATCTTTACGGTTAAAAATGTAATTGTTGAGCTTAGGTTAGCTGAGGCAGCTAGATGATACAAATAAAATAGCGAAAATAGTATTGCAATACATCTTATCTAATTCATAAACTCACCGAGAATACAGTGTGGTCTTATACCCTACAATTACCGAATATTCCAAAAACTATCATGTAAGAATGGTGTCAAGTCACTAATATTATTCCATTCTATCAAAATATGCGAAAATACACCGTCAAAATCGTAGTTTAAAAAAATGTATATTCTATGGATACAATTGAATAATGGTCAGGAACGGCTCCAGACCCTACCCCCGTTTTTCCTACAATACAGAGGGTTCCAACCTGACAGCTGTTTGGTTCAACGCAACAGGGTCTGATCTAACAGTAAATGTCAAAAAGTCTCACCAAACGTTCGAAATACGCGTAATATTCAACAGAAAACGGCCTCCGAAATGCAGGTTTTTTTTCATAGATTATTCCGGAAATCCCCGACGCTTATGTTCGGAGCGTTCTGATTGGTCGAACTATTGACTTAGTCCGGGAAATACTTTGCACACAAATCGTTCGACCAATCAGAACGCTTCTAACAAAAGCGTCGGGGATTTCCGGAAGTCTCACTGAGGAGAAGAAATCATGCAGCTGTTTAACGCTTTGTTGAAATAGAGGATTCATGCAGCTGTTTATCGCTTTGTTGTAATAAAGAAATCATGCAGCTGTAAATTGCTTTATTGTAATAAAGAAATCATGCAGCTGTACATCGCTTTGTTGTTATAAAGGAATCACGTGCAGCTGTACATCGCGCTGTTGTAATAAAGAAATCATGCAGCTGTACATCGCTTTGAAATAAAGAAATCATGCAGCTGTTCGTCGCTTTGTGTTAATAAAGGAATCATGCAGCTGTTCATCGCTTTGTTGTAATAAGGAATCATGTGCAGCTGTACATCGCGCTGTTGTAATTAAGAAATCATGCTGCTGTTCATAGAGTGAGATTTATATGAAATAAGCTCATTAAACTGCGTGTGTTTTTAAAAATATTGGGACTATTGTTTGTAGGTTACAAGTGATTACAAGAATTGAGTTGCGCTGAATCCAGGACTATGCGGCCAAGACAGCAATTTGCAAAAAATTCCCATGACTGCCTGCCACAATATTAAAATGCATTTGTACTGGGTGGCCTTCAATATACATTTACAAGATTGTTTTAATTTACTTTCAAATATGAGTGTGATGTAGCACTTGACAATAAAAGTTGTTAGATATATTATTTAAAGAGCACTATATGATATTCCCCAAAATAACAAGCACTCGAAATAAGTGGCTGTTGTACGATTTTTTCTTGTAAAATTAGGAAATAAGGTGATATGGTATGAACAAGATTTCTAGCTGATAGAATACACGAAGATATTAGCTTTACTTTTGCGCAGATACAATACTAATCTGCATTTAGCATCCTGGGTGTAAACCACATTAATTAAGCTGTTGTGAGGAATCCAGCATATTGTTACATGTAAAAAATACTGCGAACAACAGATCGTCGGTTTAAATTACAGTTGTCTTGAGCCCGTTATCAAGTATTAAATAATATTTTTTTCCAGTGAATGTCTTTCAATAATGTGAACCGGGATTTTCAGTTGATAAATTGTTACAAAGCACAACATGATAAACTTGAAAACATAAAAGTGTTTAAAATAAAATCATAAGAAAATATCGTTTTGATTATTATCTACAATAACTGGCAGCAAGAAATACGTGCTATGTGACCGTCACAATTTATATATTAAAGGCAAATTTTTTTTCTCCAAACAGAACCGATGTATTTTAACGTCATGTAATGTCATATTCCTAAAAAGCACGAGCATTAATAATAATATTTATCATGAACCTTCGAGCTGTTCTGATTTATCATGGCACAAAGAAGAATAGATTTAAATTTTAAATTAAGTCAGATAATCGTTATCGTCATTTTGAAATCGTTTTCAGCTTCAAGCATATTTAATGGTTGAAATTGTGTTTTGTCAAATCGAACTCCAGTGTTGTAAATCTTTTCATTTGTTGAATTACCAATAAAAAGCTTCAACTGATAATGTACAGATAAATATTGAGTTTGCCCTCGGGCGACGAACACAAAGGTACCGAAGCTTTTAAGTGATGTAATATTCGGAATGTTGTGCATTATTAAAAAATGAAGTTTTGACCGATTGTTCGAATGCTTAATTTACATTTTCGAAGAAATGTTTTCTTCTAAAGGCAGTTTGCTTGTATCATAATTGGTTGATACCCATCATCATCATCACCATCATCATCATCATCATCAAAATCCCTGTTTTGCACGATCGTTTGTCCGTTGCTGCTTTGCTGTTGCTAAAACTGCTGCTGCTCATGATCTTTATTGACAACAACAACAATAACTTTTTAAAAAACGCATCATCATCATCATAAACGACAATAACAACTATTACTTTTAATCTACCATTCCTTATACTACACTACTACTTCTGCTAATCAACTTTTAGCTTTTCAATGAACATGATGTAACTTGAAAATGGTTTCGTTCTCAACAAACCGTAGTGTTCATGATCGTATGTATGCTGCTACAGCTGCTGCTGCTGCTGCTGCTGCTGCTGATGATGATAATGATCATCATCATTTATAATAAAAATGGCTAACAACAAAAATCTATTTGAAATGAAAAAGATAAGCCGGTGAATTTTGGAATTATTCTAAATATGTCGATCGGAATTATCTACACAGACACGTTTCATATACCTGTACACTTATTTTTCTTACATGAAAATCCAAAGAAAGAACAATATTCATGGTACTTCATCATCATTATCAGCAGCAGAAGCAGCAGCAACAGCAGTAGCAGGATCAACTACAACAGCAACATCAAGATAACACTTAATTAAGCTTCCTGAAGAAATTATTTTGTCCTCAACAAGCCGTGTTTTATATGGTGTTTTATATGATCTTATTTCCGTTGCTGCTGTTGCTACAGCCGCTAATGATGATGATCATTATCATCAACAACCAACAATTGATGCCGTTACTGGTGCTGCTGCTGACGATTATCATTTTTATAATACATAATAATAATGACAAAGAACAGAAAACGATTTGAAAGGAAATTGTAAAATGGGAGAAATTTTAAGATTATTCCCAATTAGTCGATCGAAATGATATACGCATATACGTTTCATTTTCCTTTTTATATATTTAAAATTCTAATTCTGCAAAAGAAGCACATTTGCGGTACTCGTTGCTGCAGAAATATACTCTCCAGCAACAAAGATCAAGATACCGATGTAATTTTTTTCTGAAATATGTTGCATTAATAATTGTTTAACAGCAAAGTTGTGACCGATTGTTTGAATTAGTTTCCATGTTAAACTTTCCTCTGATCCGATGAAAATTGATTGATCACAGTAGCGTTTTCGTATGAAAAAAGCGAGTCTCTGGCATAAAACACATATGGCAATAACCGCAAATATGATCTTTTTCGAATTTTGAAAATAAAAATTTAACACAATAGTTTTTTTTATAAACTAAGTCTGATAGAATGGACCGTTTTTCTTACCATTGTTACCAATTAAAAATGAAGTTGCATCATCATCATCATCATCATCATCATCATCATCATCAAACAAAAATAACAACATCATCATCGTCATCGTCGTCGTCATCATCATCATCGTCGTCGTCGCCGTCATCATCATCATCATTGGCATCAACATCATCATCAACAACAACTCTAAATCACGTTTTATTTAGCTTTCCAAAGAAATGATTTTGCCACAGACCGTGTTTTACATGACCATATTCCCGTTGCTGCTGTTGCAACAACTGCTGCTGATGATAATCATTTTCATCATCATCAACAACAACAACAACGAAGACAACAACAACAACTCTTAAAATCAATTAATTTTTTGCTTTGCGGAGTAATGATTTCGTTCTAATTTAACCTTGTTTTACATGAAATTAGGTCCGTTGCTGCTCTTGCTACTGCTGTTGTTTATGATGAAAACGATTTGAAATGCAATGGCTTGAACGATAAAATTTAATATCAATGAAAAACGCATGTCTCCCCCCTGCGCCGCCCCCCCCCCCCCCCTGCGCCCAGACCCCTGTGACCTTGACCTTTGACCTACTGATCCCATAATCAATAGGGTTATTCTACTCAATAAGGGCTATTACCCTATTTAGTTTGAATGCTCTGGGTCAAGCGGTACTCAAGTAATTGACCGGATACGGTTTTTACTCTTTGGGGCCCCTGTGACCTTGACCTTTGACCTACTGACCACAAAATCGATAGGAGTCCTCTACTCAATAAGGACATCCGTCATAAGAAGTTTGAATGGTCTGGGTAAAATAGAACTCCTATTATTGAGTGGAAACGGTTTTCACTCTTCAGGCCCCTGTGACCTTGACCTTTGACCTACTGACCCCAAAATCAATAGGGTTCAAAAAGGGCTATCACCCTATGAATTTTGAAGGCTGGGGTTCAAACGGTACTCCAGTTATTGAGCGGAAATGGTTTTCACACTTCAGGCCCCTGTGACCTTGACCTTTGACCTACTGACCCCGAAATCAATAGGGTTCTTCTACTCAATTAGGGCTATCAACCTATGAAGTTTGAAGTCCCTGGGTCGAAGGGTACTCAAGTTATGGAGCAGAAACGGTTTTCACTCTTCGGGCCCCTGTGACCTTGACCTTTGACCTACTGACATCAAAATCAATAGGGTTCTTCTACACAATAGGCTGTCATCCTATGAAGTTTGAAGGCTCTGGGTCAAAGGGTACTCGAAGTATTGAGCGGAAACGGTTTTCACGCTTTGGGCCCCTGTGACCTTGACCTTTGACCTACTGACCCCAAAATCATTAGGGTTCTTCTACTCAATAAGGGTTATCACCCTATGAAGTTTGAAGGCTCTGGGTCAAAGGGTACTGAAGTTATTGAGCGGAAATGGTTTTCACACTTCAGGCCCCTGTGACCTTGACCTTTGACCTACTGACCCCGAAATCAATAGGGTTCTTCTACTCAATAAGGGCTAATAACCTATGAAGGTTGAAGTCCCTGGGTCAAAGGGTACTCAAGTTATGGAGCAGAAACGGTTTTCACTCTTCGGGCCCCTGTGACCTTGACCTTTGACCTACTGACATCAAAATCAATAGGGTTCTTCTACTCAATAGGCTGTCATCCTATGAAGTTTGAAGGCTCTGGGTCAAAGGGTACTCGAAGTATTGAGCGGAAACGGTTTTCACGCTTCGGGCCCCTGTGACCTTGACCTTTGACCTACTGACCCCAAAATCAATAGGGTTCTTCTAATCAATAAGGGTTATCACCCTATGAAGTTTGAAGGCTCTGGGTCAAAGGGTACTGAAGTTATTGAGCGGAAACGGTTTTCACTCTTCGGGTCACTGTGACCTTGACCTTTGACCTACTGACCCCAAAATCAATAGGGTTCTTCTACTCAATAAGGGCTGTCATCCTATGAAGTTTGAAGGCTCTGGGTCAAAAGGTACTTGAGTTATTGAGCGGAAACGGTTTTCACTCTTCGGGTCACTGTGACCTTGACCTTTTACCTACTGACCCCAAAATCAATAGAGTTCTTCTACTCAATAAGGGCTATCACCCTATGAAGATTGAAGGCTCTGGGTCAAAGGGTACTCGAGTTATTGAGCGGAAACGGTTTTCACTCTTTGGGTCACTGTGACCTTGACCTTTGACCTACTGACCCCAAAATCAATAGGAGTCCTCTACTCAATAAGGACATCCGTCATATGAAGTTTGAATGGTCTGGGTAAAATAGAACTCCTATTATTGAGTGGAAACGGTTTTCACTCTTCAGGCCCCTGTGACCTTGACCTTTGACCTACTGACCCCAAAATCAATAGGGTTCTTCTAATCAAAAAGGGCTATCACCCTATGAATTTTCAAGGCTGTGGGTCAAACGGTACTCCAGTTATTGAGCGGAAATGGTTTTCACACTTCAGGCCCCTGTGACCTTGACCTTTGACCTACTGACCCCGAAATCAATAGGGTTCTTCTACTCAATAAGGGCTATCAACCTATGAAGTTTGAAGTCCCTGGGTCAAAGGGTACTCAAGTTATGGAGCAGAAACGGTTTTCACTCTTCGGGCCACTGTGACCTTGACCTTTGACCTACTGACATCAAAATCAAAAGGATTCTTCTACTCAATAAGGGCTGTCATCCTATGAAGTTTGAAGGCTCTGGGTCAAAGGGTGTGGGGATGTATAGTGGTATTCAGACAAATACGCTTCCAGGTTCGACCTTTTACTCATATCATTTAATCATAACAATAACAATTAGTCGGATGTGACGTTAACGTAAAGGCGCGGGACGTCACGTGGGACGTCGCGCTATAATAGGCACGCCAGAGATTCCCGACATACTCGGGGGCGCAAAAAGTAATCT
This sequence comes from Corbicula japonica, assembly GCA_038501625.1. Taxonomy (NCBI): domain Eukaryota; kingdom Metazoa; phylum Mollusca; class Bivalvia; order Venerida; family Cyrenidae; genus Corbicula; species Corbicula japonica. The sequence continues at coordinate 549,881 of JAZAYU010000304.1, forward strand.
GAAAATTAATCACTTCATTAACTGATAATTAAAGTTATCTCTGTTAAAGTATAAATAATTTAGAAATGTCACTTTAATTATGTTATCACATCTTATTTAAACAGTGTCTCTACTTCACGAATCATTTTTCTTTAAATTTGTAAAGTTAATACACTTCTAATGGGTAAAGTTTCACAATTGCACGATGTGTAAGTCCATTTTGAGTTCGAATTTTTGCACTTCGAATAAGACCATCATTTCCTTTAACGAGTTCTTCAACAACGGCAAGTTTCCACAGTAAACGGGGAGCATCGTCGTGGACCAATACAACGTCTCCGATGGATATCGTCTGGTCATTCTTGCCTGTCGTCTGATGACGTTCTCGTAAGGCGGTCAAGTACTCGTGACGCCATCTATCCCGGAAGTGGTTTATCAACTTCGTTTGCATTGTAAAACGTTTGATAATTGAAGAGCGATCTGTTGTTACGGGGTCTGTTGGTTGGTTTTCTTCATATGGAAGCTTGCTGATCCGTCTGCCGTAAAGTAAGTGTGACGGTGTAAGCACTTCCGGTTCATCTGGAGTATCACAAGATACATATGTCAGCGGCCTGTCGTTAATCATAGCCTCGATTTCTGTGATTATTGTCTGTAATGTTTCGTAGGAGACGTAGGAACGTCCCCGCACTTTCTTTATTGTAGTTTTTGTTACGCCTATAAGTCGTTCCCACATTCCACCAAACCAGGGGGCGCGCTTCGGTATCATTTTCCACTCAATTCCTCTGTTGTTGAGTTCTTGTGTGTAGTCTACTGTGGTAGACTTAAACAAATCTTGAAGTTGTTTTGATGCGGATATGAAGGTGTTTGCGTTGTCTGACATCATCACGTGAGGAACACAAAAACGCTGCAAAAACGTCGAAATGCTTGTAGGAATGACTCTGCTGATAGATCTGGAACAAGTTCTAGATGAATTGCTCTTGTGGTAGCGCATGTGAACATGCATATGTAGGCTTTCATTTCCCGCCTGTTGCTATCTCGGACCAGTAATGCTCCAGAGAAATTTACTCCGGTGTAAGTAAACGGTTTGACGTCAGAAACCCTGCTCTTGGGTAACGGAGGCGGATCAGGTGCTGAGTAGGGTCTATCAATAACCTTCATACAACGGGTACATTTTACGAAGTATTGTTTTCACAGTTTGACGGATAGAAGGGACCCAGTACTTCTGTCTTAAGTATGTGATAATTGAACTAGCGCCAGCATATAACAATCTAGAATGTGCGTCATTCACAACTAAGTTGGTAAATGGATGCTTAGCCGGAAGTAGGTACGGGAACTTGGTCAGTTCGTCCAGTGGAGCATTGTGAATACGTCCACGGCATTTTAATATTCCATTTTCCATAAATAATTTAAGCTGTCTACATAACGGGAGTTTGTTTTTCTCGGTGCTTATATCCGTCATTTCTTCTTGATATTTGGACATCTGGCAGCTGCGTATACACAACTCCTCTGCCCTGCGTAGTTCGTCTGTAGACAACGGTTCATTTTGTCTTCTGCCACGGCAGTTGTTTATGAAACGCAGTACGTAAGCTGTAACTCTCAGCAACTTTGTCAACGAACTAAATCTTGACACGTCTATAAAACTGATGTTTTTCTGTGGCAAGGTTGTCGTATCATCTTGTCTGTTTACGGGGTCAGTAATCGTTGCCATGGTAACGTAATTATCGACTTGCCAAACTGGCCAGTTGTCAGGTGTGCTGATCCATGTAGGTCCGTGGAACCAAAGACTACTGTTCTTGAATTGAGATGCAGAGATTCCTCTGGTAAGTAAATCTGCAGGGTTGTCTTTCGTTGGGCAGTATTTCCATTTCCGGGTTTCGGTTAGCGCGTGGATTTCAGTCACTCTGTTCCTGACGAATCGTTGGAGAGTCTTGGACGTCTGAAGCCAGGAAAGTACGATCTGACTGTCTGACCATAGGTGTATCTGTCTAATGCCGGTGTTCTTTTGTATGTGTTTGCATAATCGGGAGCCAGTCACTGCTGCCAGCAGCTCTAACCTAGGTAACCTCTTTAAAGGAGCAACACGAGTTTTAGCCATCATCAGAGTAGATTGGTTTTCTCTGCAGATGTATGCAGTAGCACCATATGAAACCAAGCTAGCATCGCAGAATATGTGAATGCACGTGTTACTAGGGTCACGTTTTGTATTTTCGAAGTAGTGTCTAGGGAACGTAGTGGCGGTCACGGAATTTAAGTCTGTTACTAAACAACGCCATATTTCTTGTATATTTTCAGGTAAAGGTGCGTCCCATTCAAACTTCTGTTGCCATAATTCCTGTAGTAGGATCTTTGCTCTGATGGTAACAGGACGGAGTAGACCCAAAGGATCGTAGATTCGAGACGTTTTCTGCAATATTTCTCTTTTCGTTACAGTCTTGGTAGATATTATGTTACTGACCGGAAATAGTAAAATGTCTCTGTCTGGGTCCCATTTCATACCGAGTACCTTCGGAGATTGGGCTTTATCTAAGACTAAATCGTTGCTAGCCTGTATGCGAAGTTTTTCACTGTTGGAACTCCATGATCTCAGGTTAAAGCCTGCAGATGACATTAACTCACGTGACTCGCTGTAGAATAGCAATAGTTCATCTTCCTGTTAAAAGCTTGATATAACGTTGTCAACGTACAGATCTTTTCTTAAGTATTCGCTAGCCTTCTTGTCCTTGTGGATTTCAAGATGCTTGAGAATAGTTGCACACAGAATAAACGGTGACGACGTGGCTCCAAATAAGACTGTACGGAATCTATACGTAGTCAAGTCGCTGTTAGGATTGTTGTTGTCACTAAGCCAAAGAAATCGCGTCACATCTCGGTCTTTCTCGTCAAGAGCAATGTTGAGGAAAGCCTTCTCAATATCCGTTGCTATGGCGTACCTATTCATTCGGAAACGAAGTAAAATTCCAGTTAGATCATTAAGTTCAGGTGGTGTAGACATCAGGCAGTCGTTTAAACTAGGCTGGTCACGTGACTTACAACTGCAGTCATAGACTATACGGATTGGTGTTGTGTTCGAGTCCTTCTTTACGTGATGGTGTGGTATATAATGTACAGGGTGGGATGGGGTAACACTTGTATCGCATTTTTCAATAAAACCGCGTTTCAACTGATCTTCTATAATTTGAGTTGTCCATATTGTTGCAGTAGATCCGGCTCTGATGAAAGACGTCTAATTGTGTTCTCTGTGCGCCTCCTGCAAACTTCGTAATTTGTAGGGAGTACGGGGTGGTCTTCCTTCCAAGGTAGTTTGGCTATATAACGTCCATCTTTGTAGGTAATACTGTTTTCCTTGTATGTCTCAAGTATACCGGAAGTAGATTTTTCAGATTCATCTTCACATATTCCCATAGATTCTAACTTCCAAAATCTCTCAAGATCTTCAACATTAGGTGGCGCTGTGATGACGTTTAACATGTAACTGGCAGACGACTCATTCTTAGCAGACGAAAGAGGTCCTGACAATAAGTATCCGAGTTTTGATTTTACTGCCGTCGGTCCATTACCCCTGATGACCTTGTTCTGTACAATTTGCCAAAAATGGTCAGCTCCAATCAAAAGAGATATCTCAAAGTCGTCGTCAGCAGCGGAAATAGGATGCGCAAGTTTAAGACCCTCGATGTATTTCAAACCTTTAGCTTCTCTCTGCAGGTAAGGTAACGGTACTGCGATGGTTGGTACAACAAGTACGTCAAGTGGGATGGTCTCTCCATGATCGGCGTGTAGAAACACTCGGCCCATCGGTATATGCCGACACTGCTCTGATTTACAACCGAAAGATGCTAAAGATATAGTGTCCGAACCGGTGTGTTTAAGCTTCAGTTTCTTGGCAAGCTCTTCTGTAACAAATGACCTTTGAGCGCCTTCATCAAATAATATGTTTGCTGTAGCCATAGAAAAATCTTGTGAACTAACTTGAGCGATTGCTGTCTTAAGCAGAACGTTCGATTTTTGATGCGTTGTTGAATGAAGAATTGCAGTTCCTGTTTGACCGGAAGTAGAGATCACGAACGACGCTGCATTGGGATTCAAACCGGAAGTTGATGATTTTTCACAAATACTTGAATGGTGTTTTCGCTGGCAGTGTCTGCACCGGAACTTTGAACGGCACTTATAACACAGACGTTTAGATCTTATAATGTTAAGTTTTTCTTCATGGGTTTTCACTTTTTCACAACTATGCGATGAATGTTCACCTTCACAAAACAGACACAGTTTCTTTGATTTATAATTATCCCTGGTTTGCGACTGTTTCTTTACAGTGCTTTTCTTCTTTTCGGTTCCAGTGAACGAGGATGCCGTCGGCATGTGCGGTTCCATGACTTCGTCAGTTACACCAGCTTCTAAAATGTTAATTTCTCTGGCGATAGCAGACCTCAAATCTTGTATTTGCCACCGTACATTTCCGTGTTCTCGCGCTAAATTGCGTCGTAATTCAGAGGGAAGTTTTTTCATGATTATAGGTACCAGTAAATCACCATAGGAACCCTGACACTCACCTAAAGATTCCAGTCCCCGGATGAACTATTGAGCAGAAACGGTTTTCACGCTTCGGGCCCCTGTGACCTTGACCTTTGACCTACTGACCCCAAAATCAGTAGGGTTCTTCTACTCAATAAGGGCTATCACCCTATGAAGTTTGAAGGCTCTGGGTCAAAGGGTACTGAAATTATTGAGCAGAAACGGTTTTCACTCTTCGGGTCACTGTGACCTTGACCTTTGACCTACTGACCCCAAAATCAATAGGGTTCTTCTACTCAATAAGGGCTGTCATCCTTTGAAGATTGAAGGCTCTGGGTCAAAAGGTACTCGAGTTATTGAGCGGAAACGGTTTTGACTCTTCGGGTCACTGTGACCTTGACCTTTGACCTACTGACCCCAAAATCAATAGAGTTCTTCTACTCAATACGGGCTATCACCCTGTGAAGTTTGAAGGCTCTGGGTCAAAGGGTACTCGAGTTATTGAGCGGAAACGGTTTTCACTCTTTGGGTCACTGTGACCTTGACCTTTGACCTACTGACCCCAAAATCAATAGGGTTCTTTTACTCAATAAGGGCTATCATCCTATAAAGATTGAAGGCTCTGGGTCAAAGGGTACTCGAGTTATTGAGCGGAAACGTTTTTCATTCTTCGGATCACTGTGACCTTGACCTTTGATCTTCTGACCCCAAAATCAATAGGGTTCTTCTACTCAATAAGGGCTATCATCCTATGAAGTTTGAAGGCTCTGGGTCAAAGGGTTCTCGAGTTATTGAGCGGAAACGGTTTTCACTCTTCAGGTCACTGTGACCTTGACCTTTGACCTACTGACCCCAAAATCAGTAGGGTTCTTCTACTCAATAAGGGCTATCACCCTATAAAGTTTGAAGGCTCTGTGTCAAAGGGTACTGAAATTATTGAGCGGAAACGGTTTTCACTCTTCAGGTCACTGTGACCTTGTCCTTTGACCTACTGACCCCAAAATCAGTAGGGTTCTTCTACTCAATAAGGGCTATCACCCTATGAAGTTTGAAGGCTCTGGGTCAAAGGGTACTGAAATTATTGAGCGGAAACGGTTTTCACTCTTCGGGTCACTGTGACCTTGACCTTTGACCTACTGACCCCAAAATCAATAGGGTTCTTCTACTCAATAAGGGCTGTCATCCTTTGAAGATTGAAGGCTCTGGGTCACAAGGTACTCGAGTTATTGAGCGGAAACGGTTTTCACTCTTCGGGTCACTGTGACCTTGACCTTTGACCTACTGACCCTAAAATCAATAGAGTTCTTCTAATCAATACGGGCTATCACCCTGTGAAGTTTGAAAGCTCTGGGTCAAAGGGTACTCGAGTTATTGAGCGGAAACGGTTTTCACTCTTTGGGTCACTGTGACCTTGACCTTTGACCTACTGACCCCAAAATCAATAGGGTTCTTTAACTCAATAAGGGCTATCATCCTATAAAGATTGAAGGCTCTGGGTCAAAGGGTACTCGAGTTATTGAGCGGAAACGGTTTTCATTCTTCGGATCACTGTGACCTTAACCTTTGATCTGCTGACCCCAAAATCAATAGGGTTCTTCTACTCAATAAGGGCTATCATCCGATGAAGTTTGAAGGCTCTGGGTCAAAGGGTACTCGAGTTATTGAGCGGAAACGGTTTTCACTCTTCAGGTCACTGTGACCTTGACCTTTGACCTACTGACCCCAAAATCAGTAGGGTTCTTCTACTCAATAAGGGCTATCACCCTATGAAGTTTGAAGGCTCTGTGTCAAAGGGTACTGAAATTATTGAGTGGAAACGGTTTTCACTCTTCGGGTCACTGTGACCTTGACCTTTTACCTACTGACCCCAAAATCAATAGGGTTCTTCTACTCAATAAGGGATGTCATCCTATGAAGTTCGAAGGCTCTGGGTCAAAAGGTACTCGAGTTATTGAGCGGAAACGGTTTTCACTCTTCGGGTCACTGTGACCTTGACCTTTGACCTACTGACCCCGAAATCAATAGAATTCTTCTACTCAATAAGGGCTATCTTCCTCTGAAGTTTGAAGGCTCTGGGTCAAAGGGTACTCGAGTTATTGAGCGGAAACGGTTTTCACTCTTCGGGTCACTGTGACCTTGACCTTTGACCTACTGACCCCAAAATCAATAGGGTTCTTCTACTCAATAAGGGCTATCATCCTATGAAGATTGAAAGCTCTGTGTCAAACGGTACTCGAGTTATTGAGCGGAAACGGTTTTCATTCTTCGGGTCACTGTGACCTTGACCTTTGATCTACTGACCCCAAAATCAATAGGGTTCTTCTACTCAATAAGGGCTATCATCCTATAAAGTTTGAAGGCTCTGGGTCAAAGGGTACTCGAGTTATTGAGCGGAAACGGTTTTCACTCTTCAGGTCACTGTGACCTTGACCTTTGACCTACTGACCCCAAAATCAATAGGGTTCTTCTACTCAATATCGGCTATCATCCTATTTAGTTTGGAGGCTCTGGGTCAAAGGGTACTCGAGTTATTGAGCGGAAACGGTTTTCACTCTTCGTGTCACTGTGACCTTGACCTTTGATCTACTGACCCCAAAATCAATAGGGTTCTTCTACTCAATAAGGGCTTTCATCCTATGAAGTTTGAAGGCTCTGGGTCAAAGGGTACTCGAGTTATTGAGCGGAAACGGTTTTCACTCTTCAGGTCACTGTGACCTTGACCTTTGACCTACTGACCCCAAAATCAATAGGGTTCTTCTACTCAATAAGGGCTATCACCTTATGAAGATTGAAGGCTCTGGGTCAAAGGGTACTCGAGTTATTGAGCGGAAACGAAGTGTGACAGACGGAGTGACGGACAGACGGACAGGGCAAAAACAATATGTCTCCCCCAGAGGGGGGAGACATAATTTTGCCTCCAGGCAACAAACATAAAGAAACCGAAGCGTGTTAATGATGTATTTTTTTGGAATGCGGTGCGTTATTGAACAGTGAATTTGTGACCAATTGTTTTAATTTGTTTCCATGTTAAACTTTGTACTGATCTGGTATGTCGATTGATCACAGCTGTTTCCTCGTTTGAAAAAAAACTGAAATCAGTGTCTTTAAACACACATGGCAAAAACTGCAAATAATGATGCAATTTATAAAATATATGTTTAATCTGTTAGTTTATATTTTCAATAAAATTGAAATTTCAAAGGATGGATTGCTGATCTTACCATTGTTACTAATTCAAATAAAAAAAAGAAAATGCCTGTAACATAATGTTTTCCTTTGGACATCAACACCACCACCACCACATCATCATCATAAGTATCACATTATCCTCATAAGCAGCAGCAGCATCGTCATCAACAACAAGAACAACGCTAGATTTTGCTTAATTTAGCTTTAAAAATGATTTCGTTCTGAACAAACCGTGCTTTACATGACCCTATGTTCGTTACTGCTGTTGCTACATCTGATGCTGATGATGATCATTATCATCAACAACAACAACTCATAAAAAACGCCTAATTTAGCTTTGCGAAGAAATGATTACGTTCTCATCATAACGTGTTTTTCATTATCATCGGCAAGCATTTTTATTTTTCTTTATAGAATAAAGTTCCTTAATTGTGTTTAGATAAGCAATCAAACAGTGCATCTCAATTTCAAGAACACATGACTTGTCCCCTGGGACTCGTAAGTTTTAACTTAAGTCGCCTTTTGTTAGCTGTAGTGCGCGCTTGATTCTCGCAATAGCTGGACGCTTCTCTTTCCCTCCCTTGTTTTGGTTGTTATAACTATGAATACTATTCTCAGTGAATCCAACGATTAACTTTACAAAAAAAAATTTGTGTGTCTTCTGATATTATTTGATACGCTTTTGTGTAATTTTCTATTCGCTCATTTATTTTTGTATGATTATGATTATGTAATTCCGACACGCTTATATGCACTTTTTTGAAATCAAATACATGTTTGGTAGGTATTAGTCTTTACTGTAGTATCATTTAATTTCGCTGGGACGAAGAGTCGTGCGGACATAAATTCGCGCAGTTGTATATTGCTATTTAGATATTGTAACGGCCGAGCACTATTAAAAATCATTTTATTTACCTTGTTCAATATACATCCTAGTTGGGATGATTAACAATCATCAAGAAATAATTATTCACATTCAGAACCATTTGCAAATTCGTCAAACAGCTTCACAATTCATCAATCTTTATGTAATTCAATGCATTTTGACATCTTCAACATCCGGGCATTTCGTAGCTTTTAGACCACACCGCAGAATTCATAAAATCATCAAATACTCAATATTCTGCATTAAAACCCACACCTTCTCTTTTTTTGTTATAATAATTTATCAAATCTATGTTTCATGCAATTATTTATTTCCTTTGTTATGACACGTTGTTTGTGTTTTCATTTTATGCGAAAATAACAATTCACATCTGCAACTGAAATTGCATTCTGGTACCTGGCATCAAAAGCCTGGACCCAATCAAGACTATAATAAATAGAGCAACAGAGAAGAAAATTCGCATTCGTTCGCCAGCTCTTCATCAGAGCGTTTCTAAAAATAGCCTACTGCACTGCCAAGTGTGCGGTGATGGTGTCACCATTGGCGGGGCCAGTGGCAGACCATTGGCAAGAACCACAGGCAGACCTTTGGCAAGACCAAAGGCAGACCTCTGGCACGACCTTTGGCAGACCATTGGCGATGCCTTTGGCTGACATTTGTCAGGGTGCACTTGGCATATGGCAAACTAAACATTAATTCTTGGACTTCATTTAGTCAAATTGTAAATCACTGTGTATAACAGGCTCACAAATGATCCGTTTACAAAGGGCGAACGAATGTCGTGAACAACAAAGGCACCCAAACACTGTCACTCCAAAGTGACCCTGTCAATTTCAAATAGCTCCATCGGTTATCAAGACACAGTTCATACACTGTGCACTTTGCTCAACTGTAAGCGCCAAAGTCGCCTTACCAGTTGTCATATAGCTACTGTACCGAATAGGGTGAATCGCCCTCTCGTAAAGTGTCAATAGATACTATCTTATTCAGGACCAAGCGTCCACCTTGTCGTATTGCAAAATACCGACAATTCCTGTTTCACCAGAAACAGAAGCTCGTACATACTAGTGCGGATGAGGTAGCCAGTGTCACTGCACACATTTACATAACCGATAGCACAGTCCACTTGGTCTAAGGACAATCAGCTGGCAATTACGCGTACTGAAGTTCCTTTTGACCCAAGTGCTCCACCACAAACATAACGTGCCTTACAGTTGTTCACCATTTATTCACAAAGTTCCAAGCTCATTGCACCTTTCAACACAAATCGCTTAAGGCCCTCTAGCAAGTTATCTGAGGCGATCCCACATTTTCGAACAACGTGTCATAGTGTACATATTCTATAGTCTTGTACATTTACCAATCATCGTTGGAGTTGTTTTGTACTCCGTCCCAAATTGAGAATCCCCATTTGTTATTATTCCCATAACCAAGTACACCTGACGCGACACGTTACAAATTTGGTGGCAGCGGTGGGATTGCCATCTTACGCAACCTTTTATTATCCTCTCTTAAAGGGCTATGTCAAAGTTAAACAAGTTCTTGAAATGGATGACATAAATCAAACATTGCATGAGCTGGAGTTATACGCTAACTGTCAATCTTCTTCCAAGGTACAGTGGTACATGCCACTTGTCTGATTACATTAAAGCTCATTTCGACAAACTTGCCGTTATTAACAATTGGACAGATAAAGACAAAGGTCTACATCTTGCAGTATTCCTGCGAGGCCAAGCCCAGTATGCTTTAAGTAACCTGGCAACTAGGTCAAACTATTGTTGTGCACTTGTTTTTGCTTTAAAGGAACATTTTGAAACCCAAAAGTCAAATTGTATTGTATTGAGGTCAGCTTAGTGAATGTCACAAAAAGCAACAGAATCATTGTCACAGTTAGGTGATGACAATTAGTCTATCAAGAGGCAGCAGTGCTCAATCATTCATCTGAAATAGTAAACAAAATCATGATTAACAGAACACAGTGTTAACATTGCAAGAAGAGATACAGGCTATAAAAACGCCTGGAAGTGATCAGACACTTCAAACTTGCAATTCACCTGTCGTAAAAAGACTGGTCACATCTTAACTTGTTGCAGAACACGTCCAAAATAGGATGTGAGATAAATGATCATTGTTATCGTCATTTGTAAATATGTATAAAGACATATTTTTTTAGTTGGATAAACATTGTATCATAATTGATTTTGTTTTATTTTTCTTTGCGGGACGCAAAGTAATCGGAGGCATGGGTAATGTAACGGCCGAGCACTACTAAAAATCATTTTATTTACCTTGTTCAATATACATCCTAGTTGGGATGATTAACAATCATCAAGAAATAATTATTCACATTCAAAACCATTTGCAAATTCGTCAAACAGCTTCACAATTCATCAATCTCTATGTAATTCAATGCATTTTGACATCTTCAACATCCGGGCATTTCGTAGCTTTTAGACCACACCGCAGAATTCATAAAATCATCAAATACTCAATATTCTGCATTAAAACCCACACCTTCTCTTTTTTTGTTATAATAAATTATCAAATCTATGTTTTATGCAATTATTTATTTCCTTTGTTTTGACACGTTGTTTGTGTTTTCATTTTATGCGAAAATAACAATTCACATCTGCAACTGAAATTGCATTCTGGTACCTGGCATCAAAAGCCGGGACCCAGTCAAGACTACAATAAATAGAGCAACAGAGAAGAAAATTCGCATTCGTTCGCCAGCTCTTCATCAGAGCGTTTCTAAAAATAGCCTACTGCACTGCCAAGTGTGCGGTGATGGTGTCACCATTGGCGGGGCCAGTGGCGGACCATTGGCAAGAACCACAGGCAGGCCTTTGGCAAGACCAAAGGCAGACCTCTGGCACGACCTTTGGCAGACCATTGGCGATGCCTTTGGCTGACATTTGTCAGGGTGCACTTGGCATATGGTAAACTAAACATTAATTCTTGGACTTAATTTAGTCAAATTGTAAATCACTGTGTATAACTGGCTCACAAATGATCCGTTTACAAAGGGCGAACGAATGTCGTGAACAACAAAGGCACCCAAACACTGTCACTCCAAAGTGACCCTGTCAATTTCAAATAGCTCCGTCGGTTATCAAGACACAGTTCATACACTGTGCACTTTGCTCAACTGTAAGCGCCAAAGTCGCCTTACCAGTTGTCATATAGCTACTGTACCGAATAGGGTGAATCGCCCTCTCGTAAAGTGTCAATAGATACTATCTTATTCAGGACCAAGCGTCCACCTTGTCGTATTGCAAAATACCGACAATTCCTGTTTCACCAGAAACAGAAGCCCGTACATACTAGTGCGGATGAGGTAGCCAGTGTCACTGCACACATTTACATAACCGATAGCACAGTCCACTTGGTCTAAGGACAATCAGCTGGCAATTACGCGTACTGAAGTTCCTTTTGACCCAAGTGCTCCACCACAAACATAACGTGCCTTACAGTTGTTCACCATTTATTCACAAAGTTCCAAGCTCATTGCACCTTTCAACACAAATCGCTTAAGGCCCTCTAGCAAGTTATCTGAGGCGATCCCACATTTTCGAACAACGTGTCATAGTGTACATATTGTATAGTCTTGTACATTTATCAATCATCGTTGGAGTTGTTTTGTACTCCGTCCAAATTGAGAATCCCCATTTGTTATTATTCCCATAACCAAGTACACCTGACGCGACACGTTACAATATATTAAATATTGTAATTTCGCTTGGGTTTAAATTCGCGCATTTACCTTAGCGTTAAATACGCGTATTTTTTAACCTGTGCGTAATATAATGAGAACACAGTATTTCAGCGCGCTTGCTTTAATTAGTTTAAGTTTTGAAACATAGCTATGAATTTTAATTTACTAAAATAAATTTGGTCCGCGTGACTAAAAGCGAAAGTAGGATTTCCGAAACAGAAATCGAGATCGCGCAAGGAAGTGGTCTCCTCGTCGGTGCTAAATTTAGCTCCATTAGGCCTATATTTAGCTTTTTAAAAGTTAGTTAACTATAATTTAACAATATCATGAAAAATCCCGTCTATAAGAAAGAATTCGATCGTACCTTTTGTGTTCTGTTAGAGAGTTTATATATTGGAGTCTATATGGACAAATATGATTTTTCAATAGTATAATATTACTTAAGTTACGTGCTGGGGCTTTAAAAGAAACATTTAAAAGAGAACCACTACGTAATTTTAAAAATAAACATCAGTTTGTATACTAGACTCTAAATGCTTTTGAGGAGTATATATGCCGTGGACGACTGATTCAATGCACTAACATTAAAACAACATTTAGTTGGAATTTCTGAACGCCGCGGAAAAAAGTTATTTTTGATAGATGAAGCGACGTACTTTATATTTTTAAGGTAAGGCCTTCCTAATGAATACCTATATCCAGAAGAGTATCCAAGGGAGGTAACTATAGTAGTAAATTACGGTAGATTTCTGTCATGCAAGAGGACCAGGGTTCAAATCCCACTGGAAGCTATTTTTTTTTGTAAGCCTAGAGCTTAAATAATTGGCATATTTCTTTTTTTCCTGTGTAATTCTGTCATTGAATATAAAATTCTCATGATTTAAACTAAAATAAGCAAAATAATCAAGATTAAAGGGGTTTTCGCTATCAGAATAGTGTTTATTCAAGTCATCTATTTGAAAATTTCTAAAACTGGACGGCAAACTTCTCTGAAATTTTGTTTAAATTTTGTTTAAGGTATATAGCTAAAAAATGGTAAATTTTTGTATATTGCACCAATCAGGATTTTGCACAATTTTCATTAATTTAGTCTCGTGAAATATAAAAAAATGCATTTTTTAAATTTATTTGGTCAAAAAAATGTCATTTTAAGATAAATTCTGTATTTATATATTATATCTTAAATTGGTTTAGTAAAATATAACATATTTTGGATAAACTGTAAAAAATTAGGGTTGAATTTATCAATAACAAAAAATTTTGTCACCGATTAAAGAATTTGGATACTTTCACGTTTTTTCTCACTTTTTAAAATAAAAAAAGCTAAAAATCTCAAAAACTACACGGTGAAAATCATTAAAATTTTGCATACAAGTCAGTGGTATGAAGCAGTTGATGAAAATATAATCAGATGTTGAATTCTTAATAGTGCCAGTTAGGCAGGCCTTACCTTAACGCAAAATTACAGAAAATCTAGACCGATGACCTCTCGTTTTTTAGCTCGACTATTCGAAGAATAGGGGAGCTATCCTACTCGCCCTGGTGTCGGCGTCGGCGTCGGCGTCCGTTAAACAAAAATGCACTTTGGTCCATTACTTGAAAACTACTTATGATATCAACTCGAAACTTGGAATATATATACACCATCAAATTCTACATCATTACCAACAAGACCCATAACTCTGCTTCCAATATTTTTCAAGTTATGCCCCTTTTTCACTTAAATTTTGCGTTAAGGAAAATATGCACTTTGGTCCATAACTTATAAACTACTTGAGATATCAACTTGAAACTTGGAATATATATTCACCATCAAATTCTACATCATTACCAACAAGACCCATAACTCTGCTGTCAATATATTTCAAGTTATGCCCCTTTTTTCTTATATTTTGTGTCAAGCAAAATATGCATTTTGCCTCTAACTTTAAAACTAATAGAGATATTGCCTTGAAACTTGAAATATATTTTCACCATCAAAATCTACATCATAACCAACAAGACCCATAACCCTTCTTCCAATATTTTTCAAATTATGCCCCTTTTTCGCTTACATTTTGTGTTAAGCAAAATATACAGTCGGCCCTTAACTTCGTTATGAATGGAGGGATTTCAAAATAACTTGGCACAAATGTTCACCATGACAAGGCGGTGTGTCGCGTACAATACCCATGCCTGTAGGTCCAAAGTCAAGGTCACTTTTACTAAAAATAGAATTTTCTTGCAAAATCGTGTCCGCTCTGTAACTGTTATTTCTTATTGGGTTTTTAAATAACTTGGTATAATTGTTCACCATATCAAGACGGTGTGTCACGTACATGCCCAAACCTGTATGTCAATGGTCAAGGTCACTGTTGCTAAAAATAGAATTTTCTTGTCTAGGCTGTTACTTTGTTATGAATGGAGGGATTTCAAAATATCAGGGCGGTGTGTCACGTACCATGCCCATGCCTGTAGGTCAAAGGTCAAGGTCACTGTTACTAAAAATAGAATTATCTTGTCCTGGCTGTTACTTTGTTATAAATGGAGGGATTTAAAAATAACTGCACAAATGTTCATGAAAAGGCAGTGTGTCCGCACAATACCCAAGCCTGAAGGTCCAAGGTCAAGGTCACTGTTACCAAAAATAGAATTTTCTTGTCCAGGCTGTAACTTTATTATAAATAGAGGGATTTCAAAAAAACTTGACACAAATGTTCACCATGAAAGGGCAGTGTATCGCGTATTATTCCCATCATTGCACTTGAGTGTCTGAAAATGATGCATAGCGGGGCATCCGTGTCCTATGGACACATTTCTAGTTTCACTTATATTTTCACTTAAGTGCACTTCATCGATAACTTTGCAAATACTTAAGGTATCAACTTCAAACTACCATTATATTTTCATTTCAGTTCTTTTTCTGTAACATTACTGAAGTGATTGATATTTGACTAAAAGTAAATGTCTCTAATAAGAAATTACTAACAAGTTTTCTAACAAATTCAGAAATATTTCATAGTTATTCTCCTATTCAGTTTAATATTTATGGTACAATTAGGAATTATTTCTGTTATTTGAAAGGAATTTCTCCCGTACCATTCACTTGTAAATATTTTTCCTGATTGCACATGAATGTATGGCCATAGTTGTTATTGTTTTAATCTTCAAATTGCATTTGTTTCAAATGATTCGAATAGTCGAGCATGCTGTCTCCTCTGACAGCTCTTATATTTTTTTATTTGATGTTATATACGTCCAACAATATTATATGAAACAATGAAACACTCGCGTTTAAAGACAGCCACCGCCAAGTGGTGCGTCTGATCCGAAACCGCGCGACGTCATTCCCAAAATTTGGTTACCAGACAACGGGAAAGTGATTTTACGATATTATGCAATGTTTCAAGTGTTTTTTTTTTTTAATTTTCATTTTTTAAGGTAGTTCGCGCCCAAATAAAATCAGCAACCCGTTAACTAGATAAAAATAAAATGATGATAATGACGATAGTGATGATGATGATGATAATGCTGCTGCAGCTGCTGCTACTGCTGATGATGATGTCAGCATCTTGATGCATCTTGTTTATCAAAAGCAAACACCAAAGTGCCATGCAAAATGCGATTGTTTCATACAGTTTTAATCAGTCGAGACATAAAAAATAATGTATAATGAAATATACGCAATAATAATACGTTACAAGAAAAAAGAAAGTACACATATTGAATCCTTTACTCCACGGGATATGGATGTTAACAGTGTTAAAAAAAGACGGTTGATCTGGATGTACACTGGCGCACACGCGATAAAATCCTTATGCAGAATGAACGTTGAAATAAACGAACGCTTAGCGAGCGATAAGGATGTTTATGAAGAAAGATATTCAGATATCTGTTATAATTTTCAATTTCAAACTAAATATAACAAACATCAGCAATCAGTTGTCAAAACCGTCCATCTTTGGATACAGGAGTTATATTCGTACTCAACTCTAAAGTTAAAGTAATGTACTTGGAGTTGCACAGTTACCTCAACTATTGGCATATCTTCAATATTATTTATGTTACAAAACATTTATATAGAATAACTTGTCTGAGCAAACACGATGTTACATGTGTTATTATACAAATAAATACTAATGTTGAAGTCGATATGTAGTTTTGCGGACCTGGGTAGTGCGATATCGACCGAGGACGAAGTCATATCATATAACCTATGAATTTAAAGCATTCTGATGATGATGATGATGATAGCAAAGGTAGTTATTAATTCCCGGGGTAGTTATCACTTTTTTCGGACTCGCGAGTACGGAGCTCTCGACCAATCAGAATGCTTTAAATTCATAGGGTATATGATATTAGAATTTAAATTCGTCTGATTTAACATCTACTGCGGTATCATTGAATTTCGCCGGGATGCCGCGAATGACATTTTCGAGCAGACATAAATTCGCGAAGTTGTATTATTCTTTATACGCAAAGTTATATTATCCTTTTAAGGCGCACTATAATGTTGTAAAATTTGGCTGGAGTTTCATTTCGCGCAATAGACCTGGCGCCTCATAAGCGAAACTGATAACGCAGTCACACAACGCTTTGTTGAACCGAAATTTTCACACAAACGAATTCGTTACACGTGTGAAAAATTCGTACGAAAATTTCACATATTTGTGAAAATTTCGTACGAAAATTTCACATATTTGTGAAAATTTCGTATGGAACCTTAGACCCCCCTAAAACAGGTACGAAATTTTCACATGACAAAAAAAGTAGAAAAATGATTTGACAAAATATTGTCCAACGGAAAATTCACATATTTTTTTGAACAAAGGTACGTATATCAGAGGATCTATCAAACACACGCACGTACCCGCCCAATGAAAATCACTAGGACCTTTTTGCGTATCAGGAGAATTTCTTCAGGATGTTTTGATTCAGTAATTAATCTGAGTTATTCCTCTTATAGCCCAAGCAATGAAGATACGATAGCGTCATGACGAGTGCATTGTTATCGGAGGAACGCGAGGTCGAATACTACCGGCGGCAGTACACGCTGCATAGAGTAGAAGGTAAGAGCACCGGCGCTAGTGCACGCTGCCTAGATTAGAATGTAAGAGCTCCGCCGGTGGCCGGGTACGCTGCCTAGAGTAAAAGGTAAGAGTACTACCGGCGGCAGTGCACGCTGCAATAAGTAGAATGTACGAAAATCACCTGCGGCAGTGCAGGCTGCCAAGAGTAGAAGGAACGAGCACCAACGGCGACAGTGCACGCCGCCTAGATTTGAATGTACGAGCTTTACCGGCGGCAGTGCACGCTGCCTGATAATTTCGAAGTTATTTGACTATTTCATTAACGTTAGTCAACACTGACGTCAACGAACTAGTGATCGTAATAAATTACATGTATTTAATTTTTGTGATATAGAAGTCATGTGTGAACTTTCAAATGAAAATCTTTAGCAGTTTCAGAGATATGACTTCATTCCAAAAACTTTAAAACATAGGTTTAAGATTTTACTGAGTACATTAAGAGGAGTAATTCTGTTAAAATCCAACCAAAAGTTTTGGGACTCAATTAGTAATCTTACATAACGACCAATGAGCCATGTGTGAACTTTCAATTGAATTTCTTCAATAGTTTCAGAGATATGACTAAATTCCAAAAAACTTTAAGCTAGGTTAAGATTTTTTCTAAGTACATAACTGTGCACAATTCTGTTAAAATCCAACCAAAAGGTATGGGACCCGAAGCCATGTGCGACTTTCATTAACTTAATATCTTAAGTAGTTTCAGAGATATAACTTCATCCCAAAACTTTAACCCGACGCGTGTGCCGACGCACGGGTGACTGTAACAGCTCTTCATATTCTTAGAATAGTAGAGCTAAAAAGGGGCAAAATTCAATAATCATGATGGAGTTATGGATGTAACTTTCCACGCAAATAGCATGTTGTCATCCATTAAGGCGTGTTCCAAGTTTTGAGGCAATGCATCGAGAAATAGCAGAGATAATATAGAGGATAAGATTTTTACGTGTAACATGTACGTATACTTGTAGCATTTTCCCACGATGCAATGACTCTCGCAATAACCACACGTTATCGGTTTTCAAGAAGTAGCAAAATCGCTATTTTACGTGTGAAATTGCAAATTTGAAACCCTTCGTAACTTGTGACGTGCAGATATCGGGATTGTTCAACGTTGCGTTGCTAAGCGCTTATTGAATTAGTGTTGAAATCTTTACACGTACACGTTACACGTAAAAATCTTAACCTCTATATTTTACCTTTTAAAGAATGTTCTAAGATAAAAGGGGCATAATTCAGAGAATAACCATGATAGAGTTAGGTAAATAGGAAGTGTTCCAAGTTTGAAAATGATACATGGGATAACACCAGAGATATTAGAAAATGTCAACTTTTTTGCACGACAAAGACGACGATAATGAGGGGGCTATGACAAAACCTCGACTTTTTCTTCGAAACAGCCGAGCTAAAGATGAATTTGAAACACAGATAATTAAAAGACATGTTATTTTTACAAATCACAAATAGACGGAACCAGTCAGAGCGTTATCTTTATAACGCCTCGTCCAATGTTTACTAGAACAAAATAATAAGTGAACTTTTTAACGATTTTTACCAAAGGAAACATTTTCAATTTCAAACAAATATTCTGATACATGTATATCAAATATTGATATATGGCAAAATATACTTGGTCCATAATATAAAATATTTTCATCAGAAAATGTTCAGCATTCTAACTGCAAATTACTTGGTCCATAATATAACATATTTTCATCACTGAATTTTCAGCATTCTAACCGCAAAAGCGTGAAATTTACCTCCTAGAATAGTAATATTAACATAAATCTCGTATCAGCTGACGGAACCAGTCAGAGCCTTATCTTTATAACGCCTCGTCCAATATTAACTAAAAAGTGAAGTTTTTAACGATTTTTACCAAAGGAAACGTTTTAAGTTCAAACAAATATTCTGATATATCAAATATTGATATATGGCAAAATGTACTTGATTCATAATATAACATATTTTCATCAGAAAATGTTCAGCATTCTAACTGCAAATTACTTGGTCCATAATATAACATAGTTTTCATCAGAGAATGTTCAGCATTCTGACTGCAAATGCGTGAAATTTACCTCCTAGAATAGTATATATCAATAATCTCGTACCAGCTGATTCCAGTTGCGCGGAGCCTTAACCAAGCGTTTGCCCAATTGGAGTCTATTATTACTTTTCTGATTTCTTGAATTACACCACTATTTTTACCAAGATGTATAAGAAAGTAACGCACACTCTCAGGGTTAGGAACAGTGTCAATTAAAGCTGGAGATACGTAGATCTTCGGTCTAGGGACGTTCATATTTCTTATTAACTCTTCAAAATAATCATCCACCTTTTCCAATACGTATCTCACAGAAGGATTTTGATGTAGAATTTTAGAAACAATAATTTCCTGAACTAGAAGCGGTAAAAGTCGAAACGGAAAACGGGTTTTCTTGATTTTCTTCTGTTGTCTCTCCTTTATCACTGTTGCACGCTTGGTTCGCAGGGAATCAATATTCGAGGTCTCTCCCTGGTCCTGTTCAAAGTTATCTGGTTCTGGCGTAGGCAAAACAGTGTCTTCAGTAAACTCACGTAGCAGGTCGACATCGACAGATACACTTAGATAATGCATTCCCTTGTCTTCGGGGAAATATCCGATAGTTATGAGGGGGAGGTTAGAATCATAAACCCCATCATTTGATACTAAGGCGGAATGGTCAGCTCCAGCAGCCGACACAACATAACATTGCATGTTGTACTCGCGCATAATGGCTATTAACGTGAGATTATCGCCATATGAGCCGTCTTGTGACATATGCGTTAAGTAGTCGTCAAAGCTTGATCCGTGAATGAATTGTTCGTAGAAGCATCGATTCTTTCTCAAATGATCTACCGCTTCTCCCCTTAGCTGCGCTTCATCCCTGTAGATTCCATGTTGTTGAAGTTGATGTTTAATGGATGCGAACTGGCAGTTACCGTCTGGCTCTGGGTTCATTATAACATGCACACCATTTTGAAATTCTGTATCAAACATCTGAATTTTATCAGCATGTTTCAATACCTGATAATACTGTGCTCGATGAAGTTTCTTTTGAGCTCTGTCTTTGCGATTGTCTTTGTGATTGTCTTTGCGATCTTTTTGTACTTTGTTAATTTTTTGTTGCTTTTGTCGTTCCATTTCCAATGTCAAGCTTGTAATGTTTTCTACACCAACCCACTCTTGAACTATGTTTTTGTTCTTAGGACTCACATATTCTATTAAATATCTGCCTCTGGAGAGTTTCGCATCTTTTACAATGCCATTTAGTATTCGTCGTATGGTGGGAACTCTTTGTCTACTGAATGGATATCTCAATAAAATCTTTTCTCCTTTTTTGTACATACTTGGTTTTTTGGCCCCTTTCACCTGTCGTCTCCTGAAGGATTTGTATGTTGCAGTCAGACGTATTTTGATTTCATTTCTGCTCAATGACTTGGGTGCCCTAGTATGGCTCCTGCCGTTATAAACTTGAAACGGTGTCAAATTTCCCAGAACTCTCTTTACACTAGTATTAAGTGAATGAGCAATTTGTTGTAAATCACGGACCCAGTTAAATCCAGATTCTTGTCTGCATGCATAGATGATTTTGTTTTTCAAAGAACGATTCGACCTTCCGCACTTTCCCTGAGACTGCGGGTAATGATGACTTCATAGCTGGTCCTTGAAATTCAGATCCATTATCGCATTGTATCGTTTCGGGAAACCCATGGTCTAACATTACTTTCTCCAGGGCGGTTGCTACTTCTGTCGAGGCCTTCGACTTCACAGGTTGTGGCATGGTATATCGTGAGTAAATATCAATCACTTGCAGTATGCATCTATATGTTGACTCTTGATACTTTACTTCGAACCCCTTCATGTTTACTATGACTATCTGCCATCGTTCATTTGACGCTGAAGATTTCACAGTCCTTGGAAATGGCTGGTTTGTAAATCTTGGGTATTCTTTATGATAGTAGGTACTTCGTTGTAGTATTTCGTTATTCTTTCACTGAAACCTGCATACCGTTCCTTCAATTTGTTATACAATACTCGTGATCCGCAACCATTATTCTCTTTGAATGTTCTTTCAACATAACTCGGTAACTCTTCCTGTACAATTGCAATTTTCCCATAACACATCAAGCGGCCGTCCTCATGTACAGAAAAATCTTTTCTTTTACGAAGAAGATTAAGTGCCTGTATTTGTTCGTTTGATCTTAGCTTGACTGGAATTTTGAACTCGCACTTCAACCTGGAAACAATTATGTCGGACTTGGATTTTGAAATACACCCGAGGGTTTCGCCTCTCGCCATTTGCCAATGTTCAAGACGACAGCCTGAAATTGAAAAGATTTGTTCTCATTCAACGAGCGCTGTTTATAAATCACATACTGTATAACTGTTCATGATAACAACATATTTATTAAAGACGGGTTAACCAGTATTACAAGAGCGTGGCCCTCAACAATGTCATATCATCATCACAAGAGGATCAAGATCCTAAAGTCGCTCACCTGCTTAAAAGCTTGTTGCCTTTTAATGATGGTCAAATTCAGTATGGATAAAGGTCTTATTGACAATGAAAGCTTGTGTCCATGAGTGCATTTTGTTGAAATATAAAGATTATATAAAGCTAGCTCATATAGTTTCTGAGAAATGAGTCTGAACATTAATCACTGATGGGTGTGCATTATTTTTCAAAGTTTTCTAGTTTTCTCGCAGTAACGATCAAATCCGGAAAAATTAAAATGACGGGTATCATCACTGTATTGCCCCCTACCTACAAACCAGGTTTCATGATGCTAGCTCATATATTTTCTGAGATATAAGCCTGGACATAAATCACTGATGGATGTGCATTATTTTACAAAGTTTTCTAGTTTTCGCACAGCAAGGCTCAAATCCGTAAAAGTCAAAATTGCTGACATAATCCTTATATTACCCTCTATCTACCTAGCAGACTTCATGTAGCTAGCTACTATGGTTTCTGAGATACGAGTCCGGACATGATGTGCATTACTTTTCTGGTTTTCTCACAGCAAGCCTCAAACTTAGAAAAATCAAAATGACGAACATTTTCCTAACATTTCCCTGTATCTACATTCCAAGTTTCATGAAGCTAGCTCAAATGGTTTCTGAGAAATGAGTCCGGACATAAAACGGACGGACGGACGGACGACCAGCGCCATAACATAAATCGTCCCTTCGGGCGTATTAAAAAACAAAAGCTATCATTTCACCAAAATAGCTACAAGTATAAAGATACAAAAGCGAGGCACTGATCAGGAAAACACTTGTGTATTAGGACACATGTAATAAACTAGTACTTTATATAGTACATGTATATTTTCAGGTGCAATTAATTAATTAATGAAAAATTTACATAACACTTACGTTATAACCATGAATGTTCTCTCCTCGGAGTGACTCTCTGAACTGATGAAGTTTGGTCATGCAGGTCGTTGTTCTTTCTTTCCTGGCCCCGCCTTAAGACAGTCGTCACAATTCCCGCCAAACTTTAAAGGTACCGAAGGACTTTGAAGTCATACACAACATACTCAGAAATCTCAGCGGCAATCTACAAAGACTTGCTTGAAAAAAGAGCCGGTAAGATAATCAAACGGCTGAAATAATGTCAACCTTTGGATTAGACTACAACCTGATATTCATCAAAAAAATCAATGGAAAGTAGTCAAAATTGGTGTACTTATTTATTAAGATTTGTTTACTTATTAGTTTTGGCGGGAATTCGAAGCTTTGCCCACTATATATTCAAAGTAATTTAGAACATATAAAGTGAAACTAATTAATTTAAGGAGAGGCTCGCTCGATTCACAAGCTCTGCCACCATTTTCAATAAGATTACACTAATCACATAATTCGAAGGAAATATAATAATGATATTTGAATATCTCTTTTTTTTTTTCCCCGACTATCTTACGATAATCCGTTTATTTTTCATATTTTACAATCAAAACACCAACAATATTTATATATAAACAATTGCTAAGCAAAGTAAGAACAGAGTAAGGTGACATATTAATATATAGCTAACATCAAGTATGTGTTGTATATGACCGTAACAAATCTCATATTGTTAATTGGAGATGCTTCAAGAATTTTGATATCAATATACATTTTTCATTTTTTCTTTCGTAGTATTTACATAAAATATATAAATCTCCGTATAACAGTTTTTCAACATTATAATGTTCAGTTCTCCTCTCACTTAAATAGTATGATCTATAAATACACGAACCTATTTGACTTAACAGAATATTTACTTGTTGATATTCTTTCATCGATATTTTATACCCAATAACAATACACTCTAAGCAATTCATTCTGACTGAAAATCCACATTTTTTAAAAAATGGAAGAAACTATCTGCCAAAAGGTTTTAATTCTTGTACACTCTATAAAAAAGTGATTGTAGTCTTCATATTGTCTGCAATAGTTACATAAAGGAGAGTGTGAAAGTTTCCATCTGAACAAATTTTCATTAGTCGCAATAATTCTATGAATTGTTTTGAATCTAAATTCCTTTACTTTGTTATCTAATATAACTTTGTTTAAAATATGGTAACAAGAGGTCCATTCAATTGCTTTACCAAATAGCCTTTCCCAAAAAGTATGTACATAGGGTTTTTCAAACTTGCTTTGAAGAAGTGTTTGATAAAAATATTTATTTGAAAAATCTATATTCCTTTTCATTTCAGTTTTGACGTTAGTTTTGACCGATTCTTCTATTTTTAACATATTTTTCCATGATCTTGGTATAGCAGACTGAATATTTTTTACTTGCGAGATCCAATTTGTTTTGTTTACTAGAGTTTCATAAATCTTTATCGGGTCTATTTCCCCAGAATCGTTTATTATATCATTAATATATAATATATTTGATTTAATAAAATTGTGGAAGATTAGAGATTTACCATTTAATTTAATATTACGATTTCCCCATATAATTTGTTTACGAATATCATAATATGTCTTGGGTTCTTGTGTTTGTTTTGTTTTATTAAAAGAGATGTACGTTTCTATAAGATGTTTATAGAAAGCTGGTATATTGTACCTTGTTTTTGGTAAGGACCTGTACGAATCAAGTTGCATATCAAAAATAAGATATTTTTGTCCAAATTGACTAAGAAAAAAGTTTGGGATTACTTTCCAGTTAGCTTGTGTCTGATTGTCGACTAGATTTTTTATCCATTTTAAAGTTAAAGCTTTTGAATACGTTTCTAAATCAGTTATTTCTAAGCCACCTTGTAATTTATTTTCTATTAAGGTCGTCCTTTTAATTTTTTCGTTTTTGTTGGGCCATAAAAACTTAAAGAACATTGTATTTCGATCCTGTAGAATTTTACCCGGTATTTTCATTACTTGCAGGATGTAATTTAGTTTTGGCATAATGAGAGTTTTTAATACCATTATTTTTCCATAAAAAGTAAGGGTTCTGCCACTCCATTTATCAATAAGGTACTGGCATTTTTGTACTTTTTCATTCCAATTTAAATCGCAAATATCTTTCTCTGTTCCAAAATAAATACCTAATGCTTTTACTTGAGTAGAGAATTTTATGTTATATACGTCGTGATTTTTTTGTTTCGCTCTTCCTATCCATAAACCTTCTGTTTTATTTTTGTTTAAAATCAGACCTGAATATTCACCAAATTATTCAATTAATTTTAAAGCTATTGTAATTTCATCTTCATTTTTTAAAAATAAAGTTGTGTCATCTGCAAGTTGTGTTATCTTTAGATTTGATACTGAGTTATTATGTGTGTCCATTACACGTACACCGGTAATATCTTCACAGTTTTTAGCTCGACTATTCGAAGAATAGGGGAGCTATCCTACTCGCCCCGGTGTCGGCGTCGGCGTCCGTTAAACAAAAAATGCACTTTGGTCCATTACTTGAAAACTACTTATGATATCAACTCGAAACTTGGAATATATATTCACCATCAAATTCTACATCATTACCAACAAGACCCATAACTCTGCTTCCAATATTTTTCAAGTTATGCCCCTTTTTCACTTAAATTTTGCGTTGAGGAAAATATGCACTTTTGGTCCATAACTTATAAACTACTTGAGATATCAACTTGAAACTTGGAATATATATTCACCATCAAATTCTACATCATTACCAACAAGACCCATAACTCTGCTGTCAATATATTTCAAGTTTTGCCCCTTTTTTCTTATATTTTGTGTCAAGCAAAATATGCATTTTGCCTCTAACTTTAAAACTAATTGAGATATTGCCTTGAAACTTGAAATATATTTTCACCATCAAAATCTACATCATAACCAACAAGACCCATAACCCTTCTTCCAATATTTTTCAAATTATGCCCCTTTTTCGCTTACATTTTGTGTTAAGCAAAATATACAGTCGGCCCTTAACTTCGATATGAATGGAGGGATTTCAAAATAACTTGGCACAAATGTTCACCATGACAAGGCGGTGTGTCGCGTACAATACCCATGCCTGTAGGTCCAAAGTCAAGGTCACTGTTACTAAAAATAGAATTTTCTTGCAAAATCGTGTCCGCTCTGTAACTTTGTTATTTCTTATTGGGTTTTTAAATAACTTGGTATAATTGT
This sequence comes from Corbicula japonica, assembly GCA_038501625.1. Classification (NCBI taxonomy): domain Eukaryota; kingdom Metazoa; phylum Mollusca; class Bivalvia; order Venerida; family Cyrenidae; genus Corbicula; species Corbicula japonica. The sequence goes on from JAZAYU010000304.1 coordinate 575,845, forward strand.
TCACCATATCAAGACGGTGTGTCACGTACATGCCCAAGCCTGTATGTCAATGGTCAAGGTCACTGTTGCTAAAAATAGAATTTTCTTGTCTAGGCTGTTACTTTGTTATGAATGGAGGGATTTCAAAATATCTTGGCACAAATGTTCACCATGACAAGGCGGTGTGTCCGCACAATACCCATGCCTGTAGATCCAAGGTCAAGGTCACTGTAACTAAAAATAGAATTTTCTTGTCCAGGCTGTAACTTTGTTATGAATGGAAGGATTTCAAAATAATTTGACACAAATGTTCACCATGACAGGGCGGTGTGTCACGTACCATGCCCATGCCTGTAGGTCAAAGGTCAAGGTCACTGTTACTAAAAATAGAATTATCTTGTCCTGGCTGTTACTTTGTTATAAATGGAGGGATTTTAAAATAACTTTGCACAAATGTTCATGAAAAGGCAGTGTGTCCGCACAATACCCAAGCCTGAAGATCCAAGGTCAAGGTCACTGTTACCAAAAATAGAATTTTCTTGTCCAGGCTGTAACTTCATTATAAATGGAGGGATTTCAAAAAAACTTGACACAAATGTTCACCATGAAAGGGCAGTTTATCGCGTATTATTCCCATCATTGCACTTGAGTGTCTGAAAATGATGCATAGCGGGGCATCCGTGTCCTATGGACATATTTCTAGTTTCACTTATATTTTCACTTAAGTGCACTTCATCGATAACTTTGCAAACAATTAAGGTATCAACTTCAAACTACCATTATATTTTCATTTCAGTTCTTTTTCTGTAACATTACTGAAGTGATTGATATTTGACTAAAAGTAAATGTCTCTAATAAAAAATTACTAACAAGTTTTCTAACAAATTCAGAAATATTTCATAGTTATTCCCCTATTCAGTTTAATATTTATGGTACATTTAGGAATTATTTCTGTTATTTGAAAAGAATTTCTCCCGTACCATTCACTTGTAAATATTTTTCCTGATTGCACATGAATGTATGGCCATAATTGCAGTCCAAAATAAAAAGGGAAAATCTTTTTTTCCCTTTTGAAATCAGTTTTGCTACAGAACGATTTTTATAGCAAACAACTGTCTATATTCGACGTTTTGCTTTGTAAATGCAGTGGATGTTGATCATTTTAGAAGAAATTTCTGCTGAAAATCTTTTAAAGGTCCAAAATGATGATTATAGGAACAGTGGACATTAATAATAACCCTTGATTCTATATAATTTTAGCTGAAATTTCAGCTAGAAGTTTCACTCTCATAGCAGTAATGTCTGTTCAAATTGCAATATCTTCTCAACATTATATTTCTAGAAGAAATTTCTGCTGGAAATTTTACTGAAACAAGTGGTGATGGAACCTATGCTTGGAACCTCCCAGCAGAAATTTCTGCCAGAAAATTTATCGAAATACTAGCTGGTGCAAAATGTTTACTGCACTTTCCAGCAGAAATTTCAGCTGGAAACTTTACCGAAATGTTAGTGCAGAACCTTTTTCAGCAAACATTTCAATTTGAATATATAATTAATATAAATTATGGAACAACGTCGTATGAGCATTAAAAGTTGAATAATTTTGGTCGTTCAAACATAAATTATAAGCACAACAATGTACTTTCTTAGTTTTACGTTCAATACTTTATCAATTGTCGATATGAAGACTCAATTAACGTCTAACACAAACATATAGCCTTTGTGTTTAGTCATTAAACGGATAGGTTGAGAAAAAGTTATTGCATAATTTAGCAAGCATTAAATAATTTTAAAAAAAAGTACGGTAAAATAAATAAATCTAAGAAATCCACATCATTTATCTCATTTTAATTAGTACAAAACATAAATTTAATGGTTCATTATTTTAAAGAACTACAAGAATACAAGTCTGTAAAATATACGTTTGTATGATCATACTTGTCATTAAACTATACTTCCATAAACACAGATTATGCTTATAAAACTTCTTTTAGTAGACTTCAAGCCATGCGTTGTACAGAATCATTTCATTCCTATAACATTCCTAAAAGAAATGTTTAAAAGGCAACGATTCACACATTTGTCGGAATCATCCATAGATTTGTAAAGAGAACTTTCCAAAAACGAATCACAAATAATGACAGAACTAAAATACTGTAGTATTTAAGTGTATTGGTCGTCTATATCGTCTACAACAGGTGACTCATTATGGTTTCTATGTATGTACACAAGATTTTATACACTTTCTACATCATAAGAACTGAGATAATTACAAAACAAAATATGAATTGTAACTCAATTAGTATTTTCTCAATATGATGTTCATTAAACTAGTCCTTATTAGTATATAATTTAGGGTCAATCACTTTTTATAAGCATAACATATTCTGCGAAAACACATTATGCGAGAATCAAACTAACTTTTAAGCAGTTCCAACCCAGCTTCTTTATACCCTCAGCTTATTACATTTTTAATAAGACTTATGCAACTATATTTATTTTTCCATTCGTTCTTCCAATTAAATAGATGAAAAGAGAACTTTGAAAGCCAGCCACCCAGCAATTAAGAAAATTGCTAACTTTCTTGTAATATTATGTCAAGTATCTATCCCACCAGTTCAACGATGACGGTTATATATATAACTTCAATTTTCTTTCCAAAACTTCTATATTTATTTTAAGTAACGATGGTAAAATAGTATTAGTTCTAGATTGATCCTTCTACACTGTAGTCTTTTAAATGTCTGTCGTAAGTTCCTTTTGTATTCTGAAGTAATTCGTTTATTGCTTATTTCCTTTTGTCCTTTTGACCTCTGAGTTGTTTTGCTGATGGTATTCGTGCAGTAATTTAAGAAGTACCAGCGTTAGTTCTGCGTAGAATGTCTATCGTTTTATTTAAACCAGAATCTATACATCCTGGTGGGTTTGACCAACATATTGAAGTCAACCTGAAAAAAGGGAATCATTTAACTTGCTGCAATTTGTTATCTTTATAACATTTGAGGAAATGAAGAATTTAAACTATCATAACGGTTATTTAGCCAAGACCGCATGAAAATATGTAGTTAAACTCTGACTGGCAATACAGTTGAACAAATGCCTCGGTTATATTTACATAATAATATTATCCTACCGTGCTTCCCATGCTCATTAATAAGAGTAGTGCCAACAATTACACACCATTTCGACTTATTTAATTGGTGTGTTACAGGTGGCGAAATTAGTATGCGTCATTAGCCGGCAATTTAAACAAGAGGGCCATGATGGCCCTTTATCGCTCACCTGAGTACAACAAAGTTATTTTTAGTAACAGTGACCTTAAGATCCAGATGACCCATATTCGTACTCGTCTGAGAAATCATTGGGACAAACATCCTGACCAAGTTTAATGACAATCAGAGCAAAAATGTGACCGCTAGTGTTAACAAGAAAATTCTATTTTTTGCAACAGTGACATAGTTTTTGGACCCAGATGACCCATATTCGAACTAGTCCGAGAAATCATTGAGACAAACATTCTGGCCAAGTTTCATGACAATCAAAGCAAAAATGTGACCGCTAGAGTGTTAACAAGAAAATTCTATTTTAAGTAACAGTGACCTAGTTTGTGGACCCAGATGACCCATATTCAAACTTGTCCGAGAAATCATTGGGACAAACATCCTGACCAAGTTTCATGACAATCAGAGATAATATGTGACTGCTAGAGTGCTAACAAGAAAATTTTATTTTTAGTAACAGTGACCTAGTTTTTAGACCCAGATGACCCATATTGGAACTTGTCCAAGAAATCATTGGGATAAACATCCTGACCAAGTTTCATGACAATCAGAGCAAAAATGTGACCACTAGAGTGTTAACAAGAAAATTCTATTTTTAGTAACAGTGACCTAGTTTTTGGACCCAGATGACCCATATTCAAACTCGTTTGAGAAATCATTGGGACAAACATCCTGACCAAGTTTCATGACAATCAAAGCAAAAATGTGACCGCTAGTCTAAGAGTGTTAACAAGAAAATTCTGTTTTAAGTAACAGTGACCTAGTTTGTGGACCCAGATGACCCATATTCAAACTTGTCAGAGAAATCATTAAAAAAACATCCTGACCAAGTTTCATGACAATCAGAGATAAAATGTGACCGCTAGAGTGTTAACAAGAAAATTCTATTTTTAGTAACAGTGACCTAGTTTTGGGACCCACATGACCCATATTGGAACTTGTCCAAGAAATCATTGGGATAAACATTCTGACCAAGTTTCATGACAATCAGAGCAAAAATGTGACCACTAGATTGTTAACAAAAAAATTCTATTTTTAGTAACATTGACCTAGTTTTTGGAACCAGATGACCCATATTCGTACTCGTTCGAGAAATCATTGGGACAAACATCCTGACCAAGTTTCATGACAATCGGAGCAAAAATGTGACTGCTAGAGTGTTAACAAGAAAAATCTATTTTTAGTAACAGAGACCTAGTTTTGGGACCCAGATGACCCATATTTGAACTTGTCCAAGAAATCATTGGGATAAACATCCTGACCAAGCTTCATGACAATTCGAACTCATCCGAGAAATCATTGGGACGAACATCCTGACCAAGTTTCATGACAATCAGAGATAAAATGTGACCGCTAGAGTGTTAACAAGAAAATTCTATTTTTAGTAACAGTGACCTAGTTTGGACCCAGATGACCCATATTCAAACTCGTTCGAGAAATCATTGGAACAAACATCCTGGCCATGTTTCATGACAATCGGAGCAAAAATGTGACTGCTAGAGTGTTAACAAGAAAATTCTATTTTTAATAACAGTGACCTAGTTTTTGGACCCAGATGACACATATTGGAACTTGTTCAAGAAATCATTGGGATAAACATCCTGACCAAGTTTCATGACAATCAGAGCAAAAATGTGACCACTAGAGTGTTAACAAGAAAATTCTATTTTTAGTAACAGTGACCTAGTTTGGACCCAGATGACCCATATTCAAACTCGTTCGAGAAATCATTGGGATAAACATCCTGACCAAGTTTCATGAACATCGGAGCAAAAATGTGACTGCTAGGGTGTTAACAAGAAAAATCTATTTTTAGTAACGGTGACCTCGTTTTTGGACCCAGATGCCCCATATTCGAACTCATCCAAGAAATCATTGGAACAAACATCCTGACCATGTTTCATGACAATCGGAGCACAAATGTGACTGCTAGAGTGTTAACAAGAAAATTCTATTTTTAGTAACAGTGACCTAGTTTTGGGACCCAGATGACCCATATTAAAACTCGTCCGAGAAATCATTGGGACAAACATCCTGGCCATGTTTCATGACAATCAGAGCAAAAATGTGACTGCTCTAGTGTTTACAAGAAAATTCTATTTTTAGTTACAGTGACCTAGTTTTTGGACCCAGATGACCAATATTTGAACTCGTCCGTGAAATCATTGGGACAAACATTATGACAAAGTTTCATGACAATCGGATCAAAAAGGTGATCGCTAGAGTATTAACGAACTAAGCGTGGACGGACGACGGACGACGTCCGACGGACATTCATCGATCCTAATAGCTCACCCTGAGCCAGCTCAGGTGAGCTAAAAACACAACATAACATTTTGTTTCCCTTTATATCGTTTTTTTTTCTGCAAACCAACTTTTGTATGAGAACGATTTATATTTGTTCTGTTCGGTGTCAAAGTTGATTGATTTTGAATATTTGATGTTCATCAAACATTCACCATGATTCATTAGGAATAATTTTTATAACATTTAATTGCGGTGAAGACCAGAGTTGATAAATGTGATTTGATTTCGATTTGTTGCGGACGGGGAGACACACGGGGAGCTAAACCTATAGTCTAATCCGATAAAGATTACTAAACGAGATTCCAGAACAAAACTTAATTGCATGAATCAAGAAACAAATTTATAAAACATCGTTAAATGTTCGGGGTAGAAATTACTGCTTTTACTTCGTTACTATTGTTAACATTTCATCAAAATGAGTCTCAGATCGATACTATCATAATTATTTACCACGTGAGCTTGTTGTTCTTCTGTCCGCAGTTGTACATGATACAATAAGCCGAATGTTCTTTTCATTTAATATGATACATATGATATTGTCAAAAAAAAAACATTAAAAGCGATATAAATACCTTGATTCATGACTTATGACGACTTGAACTAATGTTGGTTCAGCTTTGCCTTTTCTCATTTGTTGTATAATACTGTCATTCCATTCTGCAAACCCCTAAAACATTTTTACAACATAAACGTAATTAAAACAGATGTTTATTATTTAAAAGTTCTTCATGTATTTAGCATAGCGCGGGTTTTTCTGACCATGTACTGTGTTTTTGAGTGTTGCGATTCCTGATATGCATATATTTCTTGTTACCAACAAAAAGTTATTGATATGTAGGGAATCTTTGTCTTTTGTTTGTGGCCGCTCGTGATTTGCATATTTAACAACTTTAATCTTTCATAATAAACTTTCAGCTGTTATTTACGTAAACATTTTTATGTCAAAAATATGTTTCGTCTAGAGCCGAGTAACACATTTTGAATGATATTGAATTATTTTTGTGGAGTGCATTGAAATATCATTTTACTTTGCGTGGGCTTAAAAGTCGCACATTTCGCGCTTGGAAATGTGCGCAAAATCCTATACCAGCGAATATTAACACATAATATCGTATACTATGTGGATAATACTACTGCGCGAAAAGAATTTTATATGCATTTCTATAATATAAACATAAAAGATGATGATATATTATTCACATATAACTGTGAATTTTCAACTGATTTTCATTTTTTCTCTCATTTCTTTTTGTTTTTAATCAACAACTCAATTATTTGTGTCATGATGTGCTTTCTTGATTTCTGATGTTAAGACTTGAAAAACTTGAAATTAAGGTTCAAGCAACTACGATAAATCCTAAAGTCAGCTTTTCTCGTTCGAATGAGGGTGCTATTCAACGATTAGTCAATAGTATATTCTTCTTTCAATTCACCGGTAACCACATGATATCTTATACTATATGGATACATTTGTAATAATACTGAGCGAATCTAGTTTATGTCAGCGTTAAGTTTTCGTTGGCGTCGAAAATTAAACACCGTGAAATTAAATAATATCATAATATATAATATGCATTTTTTATAATATAAACATAAAAGATGATTATATATTATTCTCTCATTTTCTTAATGTTTTCACTCATTAAATCAATTATTTTTGTCATTTTGGGCTTTCTTGATTTCAGATGTTAATCCTTATTATTATCACTGCATACAAACGACTTAAAATAAAGGTTAAAACAAACACGATAACATACTAAATATTTAGATTGTCTGGTTCTAATGAGGGTGCTATTCAACGATTAGTCAATGGATTATTTTTCTTTCTGTTCTCTGGTTTTTCGTGGAAAGATTTTTCGGTTCAAGAGTTAATCAAAATTAACCATTATAAACTCCAGACAATTTCATCATGTTTGCATTGAAATATAGTCTTTCTTTATTCAAAAATGTAGCTTTGTCAATTTCATATTAACACGATTTAGCAGTTTTTAGTCACCAAACGATATTACCGTTCAAACTGAACATAAATAACGATAGAAGGTATAATATGGAGGTTTTCATGCAATTGTTTCTGCTTTGCAAAAAATTAAATTGCACCTAATTCGCATAAATTCGGATTTGAAAAGAGTACGGTTAAAATTTGGCCTATAGGTATATTCTAATAATAACTTTTTTAGCTTACTACTAAAATATTAATTGAAATGATAAATATGAACTAGGTAAAACAATTTGATATTCTTTCGAACTGTGGAGAAATTAAAAAAAATATTTGCTTACCTGTCTCAGATTTGATGCTTTCACTTTTTATCCAAATAAACATTTCAAAGCACCGCAAAACAAGAAACGATTTGTTCTAATGCCCGCAACATTGACACCCTTCACTAAACAATTAAGCGATTAATATGCCTAGACTGGCCTCCGTCCCGATGTTCTGTTATAATTTATATTCCCAGTCATCCAGTAATTCTACTAAGGTATATCATTTTTTCTGATTTTACCTTCCATTAGCTCTCAGAACCAAGATGGTTCGACAGAAATCAGAAAATGAAACTGAAAACTAAAATAAAGATATATGTAGAGCTATTATTAAAAGTAATTAAAATTAGAACCATCAAGCTGACCGCCAGGCTAACACATGTGTTATCCTGGATTTTATCTGCTGGCTGATCAGTACATTCCATGATAGTTCACCTCACCACAGGAATCATAAATTTTCCCTACCGATATCATGAATCGAATTACAAAATTGTGTACTGGTCGATTGAACATGTACCGCGTTGAAAGTAATTACCAACAGAAATCAACCATTTATAATTTTTATTTATTTGATTTGACCAATAAATATGTTACATAAACAGTAATCTAAACATGTAAAATATACTAAAATGAATTTAAGCACAGCTTGCACTTTCCAGATTTTGGAACTTAAAAAGTGTGTGTGTCTATGGGTATATTGCCTCATAAAGAAGCTTTGCAATTATCGCGCCCTCGTTTAGCTGTAAAATGATTCATGGTATCGTATTAAACAACTTTTTATACGCCCTTTTGAAAAACGGGACGTATTATAAGAACACCTGCGGCGGGCGGGCGGGTTGACGGACGGGCGGGCGGGCGGCGTTCACATGTTTTCCGCTCTCTAAGTCAAAGAGTATGTGTCCTGTCTTTATAAAACTTGGTGAAAATGTTGGTGGGCATAATATCTAGACCAAGTTCTATAACATGCCAAATCCCCCCGCGGCACTCATGAATAATTGCCCTTGAATTGCCCAAAATTACTGTTTCCGCTCTCTAAGTCAAAGAGTTTTCATCCGGTCTTTATCAAACTTGGTGGATATGTTGGTGGGCATAATATCTCGACCAAGTTCTATAACCAGCCAAATACCCCCAGGCACTCCTGAATTATGGCCCTTGAATTGTCCAATATTACTGTTTCCGCTCTCTAAATCAAAGAGTTTTCATCCGGCCTTTATCAAACTTGGTGAATATGTTGGTGGGCATAATATCTCGACCAAGTTCTATAACCTGCCAAATCCCCCCCCCAGGCACTCCTGGATTATGGCCCTTGAATTGTCCAAAAATTGCATTAGCGGTATCTGCTCTCCATGTCGAATAATTTTCATCGGCTCGTTACGCAACTTTGATGATCAGCATTTTTACGGGCGTATTTTGTGTCAGTTTGGCACTCTTGTTCAGAAATGCTGTTATCATCATGTTCTCTTTCAATAAATTCCATTTACGTTTTAAATTTGAATCTATACACTACTGTTTAACTATAATCAGATCGCTTGTACAGTCAACATAATTATAACAAATTATTTTATCAAGTATTTTTTATCTGTTCAATTTGCATTTGGAGCACTGGTGAACTTCCATTTGGTTATCATATGTTTAGCTTATGGGATTACTTGAAAGATATCTGAAGATTACGACCCAGCAGCTTAGCGGCGTGAATTTGACGGCCTAGCGGGCTGAACTCAGCGGTCTAGCGGCCTCATGCCCAGTTTGCCAGGCCGCAAGTGTACCGACTTCGCGCCATTATGCCTCCAGGCTGCAAGACCGCTAACTTCACGCCGCTTGGCCGGATAGGCCGCTAGGCCTTTAAATTACGCCACTATTTCGCCAATCATCAAGGCCCCCAACTTCACGCCAATATGCAGACTAGTCCGCTAGGCCGACAACTTCACGCCGCAATGCCGCAACTGTACGCCGCTAGGCCGTAAATTAACGCCGTTAAGAAAAATTATTTTAATAACCAACAAAAATCGTTTCGAACTTCAGATGTACATTGTATTAATTATCAATTTTTCAAACTTGACTAAAGATCACTAAAGAATATTATCGAGTTTTATTTCCACCACTAATGCGAGACAAATCCTTGAAATGGGCTTTAATTTGGCGTTTTCCGCAATAAAACAAGAACAGATGCTTTAAAATAATGATTTAAATATTATATTTTGTATAAAAGCCTCGGCAAATTAAACAGAATTCATGTACTGTAGCAATGAATTTGGATACGTTGCTTAGAGCATTTTTTGTATATGACACATCTCTGTTACACCTTTTTTACCTATACATTTAAATGTTTAGTTTGCTAGTCGTGAGTAATTTCTTTGATCGGGTTTGTCAAAAATGTGTTTTGTATACGTTCAATGCGGTTCATGAAGCTACATGTATAAATGCAAGTTGGTCAGCTAGCAATCTAATGCTCTGGTGGGATTGAATGTTTTCCAGAGACCAGATAAATTTATGGTCATTTAACTGTTATCGCCGATCCCCAGGACTGATAAGCTGAACTTCCCCTGGATGCTTGATGTTAAACATGTTTGTTGATAAAGCCGCGATTTGCTCAGCTTTTACGCAGAACATGGAATATTTAACATGTGTCTGTCATGTTATCTTATTTAAATAATCACTACTTGGCTTGTATAAACAGTTTCATATTATGTCCCATGCATTTTGCATTTGGGTACATTATCGATTTTAATTTGAAGTAAAGTTTTGTTTCGATAGTTTAATATACTCTGAAAAAGGATTATACAATATAATTTTATAATTTTCACAATTATTATTCATACAACAATATGGTGTAAACTAAATTTAAAAACTGTAAATTAAGAAAAGTGTAAACGTCCACAAAGGTTGCTCTGGGATACTTGCTTCAGACAAGGTATCAAAACCGTACGGTGCGTCGCCTCGTAACTCTAAGCACATTAAATAATAAGCTAGCTCGGATAAGTTCCGAAAGGTTTCACGGATTACCCTGATTAACGTGACAACCATTACATTTGTATCAGACACCGATATCCGGTTGATAGATATTTTCACATGTTTTTTTTTTCAAAATATAGTTTTAAGTGTAATCGGAGTAGATGATGCTCACACTGGGCCAACAAAACATAATGAAAGCTAAAAACAGGCGTCTACAAATTCAAACATTATTCAAATTAGCGCTGATTGTATATTAAGAGGTTGTCATATTATTTATCAACAGTAAAGGTTTTCACTAACAGTGATGGAATGGAAAACAACAGATTCAACATTCGGAATATGTTTTAAATCTAGATCTTCATCTTTTTATTTGATATTGCATATATTTGACAATCTATTCTAATGAATTCTTTTAGCAAATTTACGTTGTTTTATGTTAGCATCATGTTTCCGATACACTATCTCATAATTACAACCTTTTAACAACTCTCTCAGAACATTTCAGCTAAATTGGTTTGTAATGTGCTTACAAAAGGCAATTAAAAACAATCTGAATTTTACTCTGACCTTAATATTTTTTCAGTAAATTCAAAGATTGCAGAAACTCAATATTTACACCAGTTAACGGTTCAAATATGATCCATACCAAACGACGGCACGCAACGGCGGCGAACATGGAACACAAAATGCCGTATTTTCAGGCCAACACCACTCCATGATCAGCGGCGTATGGTTCAGAGATAAAAGAATGGATTTGCCCTAAACAAGAAAACAATGGGCGGAACTGAAAAAGAATACAATTTTGACAGGGAATATGCGAAAAATAAAAATTGCATATCACAGAGAAAGCCAAATGTAAAACTTTAAAACGAGGAAGTATATTATAGGGGTGATTGAACAGTAACCAAATCTCTGTATTGGCTAGTAAATTGAAAACACCTATCTTAACACTGAAAAAAAAAATATTTAAAGGATAATTAAAGAGGCGCTATAAGCATACATAACTATCATGTCCATCGTAACTTCGCTGATTTAATGCACGGGGAAAAAATTACAACTGCTTTACGGCACAAAACGCTTCTGTGTAATTGAAATATACGGGAAAAAAATTAAAAGCCACCGACCTAGACAAATATGAATATATTGCTCGGTTTGAATGAGCCTGTTTGCGGTTCATGGAAAAGCATAAAAGCGAGTGCAGTTGTCAAAAGTGACTGGTATTGAATATATGATACGGTTTTTCTTCCGAAGATAAATTTAGTGTTTGATTGACAAATTTAAATGAATGCCATTAAAGATTTACAATGAGATGCTTAATATAAAACGTAACGTAATAAGTAAATAGTATCAGTAACACATTTTAAAACATTGTATTGCAAATAATCGCCGATACCCAAGGCGTCAAGATTTTTCTAAACCTGTTGTTAATGGAGGAAACAAAAAAAAAGAAATCAAATTACATACTATGGAATTTATATCTATATACATTTGATCGCTCTGCTTATCATTTTAAGCTAATATGACAGTGGCTTTTGTTTCCGATTATATTAATGATTTGTGTCATTGTAAAAAATATAGACACGTGATCGAATTCTTTTAAGTTACTGAGTGCCAATGAAAACGCAAATCTTGATTTTTTTTTAAATATTTTTGATGTGCGTAAAAGTTTAATAAATTGATGTGTTTAAAAATCATTAAGTAACTAGTCGATTCATTAATGGTCCACTGAATTTTAAACTTTTCTTTCCTACAGTAACCCCCTACAAACACAATAAATGTTTGTTTCCGTATGTAGACATGCATGAATAACCTCAAAGCAAGTCCATTTGATAACCTTTACTTACGGCCACTTAAATCCGATCATCAGCTTTCACGTTTTTAAGTTTTTACTCAACACAAACAACGGGCATATGAGGTTTTTGTCATGATCCAAAGAGGGATATCCCGACATGAAATCGCTCGACAGATGCATTGTTCACTGTCGACAATTACGAAAACTTTTTGATTTTAAAACACATCTTCCTTTGCAAATTTTTGAAACTTTTACACACATCAAAAATATGTCAAAAAATAAAGAGTTGCGCTTTCATTAGCATTCGGTATACTTCTTTACTTCCTGCATTGGTGTTCTTCTGATCAAACCTTAGTTGCCTTGTTTACAGGCACCTAGCCACTTTCTATTGACTGTATCATTAGCTATTTACATGGTATGTTAAATTGTTTGTATGTATGTCTTTTTCAATGAAAATTGTCGAATTGTGTAATTGGACTTCAATTACTACCAGTGTCATCCTGAACATGTATGAGACTCAGACAGGAACTGAGATTATAAAACCTCGTTAAAAGCCCAATTTGAGAAATGCTTTACTACTGATCGATCCAAGGCTGTTCCTGTTTAAATTGTGTACAGTCGTATTTTTATAGTGACATATTTTTTTCTTATTTTAGTTATATCTTAACCACAAATATTTTTTTGCACAATGTCAATTCCTCGAATTTAGATTAAGATCTTTATTACATGTAATTATCATACAGAAAGCGGGTAAATAAAGTGAAGATATTGTTAAGTAAAATACTTTTTCAGACTGACTGTAGTGTATGCGAGGAGAATTACTTATCATTAAAGATTGGATATGACAAGAAAATTGAAATGATAAAAATACAAAACATACTAAACATACTGAAACTTCAAACATTAAAATTGTCAATGCATATTGTTTTGCAGGTATAAAGCTGACATGTTTTGACGCAATTATATGTATATACAAGTAATTAAACATATAGCCGACAAACAATACTGCTATTTTCTACAAAAGCTATAAACGTTTTGACATCATAATTATCCGTCGAACTTTTTGCACATTACATAGAGAAGATCTATATGATGAGTCAATGCAGTGAAGCAGTCTAACAATACGGGATTTGCGATCCCGCATTTTATCAGTGATTTCGTTTTCATGGTTTTAACCTTCGTAGAAGTTACAGTCTCAGGCTTTTAATAAATTGTTATAATAGTGAAATTAATTATGAATCTCTCACACCGTGTTCTCCGAAAAAATGATATAACATGCGATGGCGGTGAGCTATGTATACAGAAAGACGAAAGCGAGTCTTTAAGTGTGAGTGTAAGGCCGCTATTCCATGGTTCCATGATGCGTGCGCCATGTCCGCGTCCACGTCCGTGTCCGAGATTTTTCACTCACCAAAGATATCGTTGGGTATATTCCATACCTCCGTGTCCGTTCCGCGTCCGCGTCCGTGTCCGCGATTTTTTTTTACTCACCAAAGATAACGTTGGGTTTATTCCATACCTCTGTGTCCGTTCCTCCGTTCCACGTCGCGGACACGCACACGGACGCGTAACGGACACGTACACGGAGGTATGGAATAGCGGACTAAGGCCGGTAATCCATAGTTCCGTGATGCGTGATCTGTGTCCGTGACTGCGTCAGTGTCCGCAATTTTTTCTTCACCAGAGATATCTTTCGGTATATTTCATACCTCCGCTTCCGTGTTTGTGTCCGCGACGTGGAACGGACACGGAAGTATGGAATATACCCAACGATAAATTTGGTGAGTGAAAAATCGTGGACACGGACGCGGACACGGACACGAAGCACGGATCATGCATCACGGAACTATGAAATACCGGCCTAAATAGGTGGGCGTGCGTGCGCGCGCGTTCGTGCGTGCGTGCGTGTGTGTGTTTGTGTGTGTGGTTATTTATTCGTTTAATACATAAGATCCCAAAGCTACTAAGTGATTTGTTTCTTAGATATTCTGAGTGATTAAATTTACTACACGAACAAGTATTTTAACCAACGTCCCACAAATGCATACATGTGATCGCAAGATAATAACATGTTGGATGTTAGATTCTCTAAAAATCTTAAATTTTTATATTCAAACTGGACATTATACGGATAATAAAATTAAGAAAATCATTTTTTTGTATTTAAATGCCTTATACTAAAAAGCATCAATTTTTAAGATACTCCAATGAAAAAGAGTAATTTTACAACATGTATGCAATTGGATATTGGGAAACCAAGAATAAATATTAAATAACTTCCAATTTCTTGAATGTTAACTTACCAAATAACTGGATAATTTTATTGTATTGATTAATTGAAATTGATGATTCTTAATTTGCTTGAATGTTATAATTTCAACTTTGAGAGGGAGATAGCGAGAGAGCGGACGTTAACTATGTATAACAGATATTTGTTGTCACTTCTGTTACGGCGGCTGTAGATTCATATAAGTCAGTGCTTTTGGGCAGTCTGATAAGGGTCTACACCGATAGTAATATTACAAAAAAATACATCGCCACAGATATAAGACTGGGTCGGATTGAACTTATGGTAAATCAAATGGGATAAGAATTAAATTGGTAAAAGTATGACCTTTACATATATATTATGACTGTATACCTGTCAATGTATGTAATTTCATTGTCGGTAATTAAAACAACGTACGTGTAATAAATAATGACATATTCGAAGTGTGTTCGTTTTATTAATACATGTATTCCTTTTTACAAACCTGATTGATTTTCTCCATTTCTTTCTCAATCATATTTCTGAACCTAAATGTGCTAAACATTTCTAGATTTCATGGCTTATCAGATACAGGCAATTTGATCTCTATTAACGTAAACAGATTTGATACAGCTATGTGAGTTACCCTACAATGAACTTTGTTTGACCCCAATGCAGCCTGTATGCCTGATACACTAAAACCAATCAATATCCACAAATCCCTATATTCTTAGAGCTAAGGCTAAGGGAAGGTCAACACAGAATAAATGAAGTGTCTGACGAGTTAAATACTGGAACCAGTCTAGTGCTTTTAAGACTGCATTGTAACTCACGAACTGTCATGAAAGATTGTTTGCTAAAAATTTTGAAACTGTGTGAGGATGTTGTTATGCAGAAAAAAGAAGATGAACTGTGACTGTAAGTAAAGATTGTGTTGTTAATGCAGATTGATTATCAGTATATAGAGGATACAACATGAGTGATCATTTTATACTGAAATTATTAAACGAGTCGTCTAAATCGATATAAAACGAGGCTTTTGCCGAGTTTTATATCGATTTAGATGACGAGTTTAATAATTTCAGTATAAAATTATTACGAATGATGTATTCTATTTATCACATACCCTGAAAAAACAAGCACAATCCATGAAATGTCCCTTCCTATCGCCTAGTAGAGCGAACCTAAAACGTGTGTAATTCGGTCGTATCGGGTGATACATAAGCTAGTCCCAAAAGAATTTATCCTACCGTTTTCCCATTTGCCAAAATAAGTTTTAATAAATAAATAAAATTAACTGCGCTAGAGTCTAGATAAAAGAATCTATCATTTATAGGCTTCTGAAGTTGTGTTTAATTAAATAAATCGATCTAGTGTATGACGTCATTTGTGTAAACTTTCATAGCGGCATATGACAACATTGAAATTTGCTGGATATAAACTGGAAATTTGGATTGAAAATGTGTTTCTAGTGTTTTTATTTGTTTCGGGGATGTTGTAAGATCACACCGACGATGTTCTGAAAACGATGTCAGCATCTTGGTCATTTTGTTTTCGATCTAAACGAAATGAAAATGGCTTTGTTGCTGTTGTTGAATTTCATCATAGACTTTCGGCGTATTGCTATCTTACGGAGTAAACAAGATTTCCGCGGATATTATCAATATGAGGGATGCTTAAGATCCTTATAGAAAATTGATTGCTTGCCTGAAGTGGTCAGATGGCCAAAGTAAGTCATTTTCATAAATTTGTTTTGATCGCTGATAACGCGGATGAATAGTGATTCGGCTATGTTATATAACTAGTTATATATCAAAAATATATAACGGGTGTTATTACACTCCCACACCGGAAGGTATGTGATAAATATATTTATTGTATCATCTTATATACGTTTTCTCGTCACATTTGGTTTTACATCTTATATGCTAACCTTATAAAAATCGACATTCATTCAAAACACCATTTTAACATTTAACCTGAGTAGATTGGATTTTTTTATATTGATGACGAACAACAACATTTTAGTTTGTCTAGTAAACGCTCTAGATACATTTGTATTTCTCAGACCATGTTAATGTGCAATTTTAGCAAGATCGACTGTGTCACTTAAATGAAGCCAGATTGTATGATAGTCTAGGTACATACAACATACTGGAAAAATTCTGTCTGGAGTTTAATACCGGTCCGGTATTTCATTAAACCTGATGGTAAATGCATCTCTATCTGACTATATTCTTCGAAGAATTGATGATATATTATTTTGAGCCCGATCGGATATATTTGATGTTTTTGATTCCTTACAAACAATATGTTTCGGTGGGATGATCTTTGAAAAAATAGTTTGCATATGATTAAAGCGTGAAGGTGGATTAAATCCTGCAATCAGTCCACTGATAATGAAACTGCTGTCGTTATATATACTAAACGTTATATGAACGTGTTTGTAATTAAGTAGGCTAAGAAATGTTTACTTCCTTCTCGTTTGCCATATCGAAAACTAAGGAATATAATATAGTTTATCGTTTTATTCAGAGACATCGTTATCACCGAAACCTTAGTCCGGTGGTCATTTATTTGACATTAAAATTAAAGTCTACTTAAATTCTTAATAAGAAATTGTTCTGAAATAGACTGGGCAATTACAGTTATCACGTAAACTGTCATCTAATTTTTTCTTATTAATCACGCAAAATTGCAATAATATTTGAACACTTGAATAGCAAAATCAAATTCGTTGATGCTTTTAGAAACAGCCCTGTTTTTATTATCTAGCCTGTGAAAATATCCCATAAGTTAATAGTTGTTGAAAACTTGTAGGATTAATGATAGTCACATACGTGCGAACATTAACCTGCACCCGTTCTAAAGGATTTTATCACAAGGATCATCCATGTAATTATATTTTATTTTAAATCCTCTGATCAAATGGTATAAGAAATTAATGAATCCATTTGCGCCTTTCGTTGTGTATCATGTGAATTGTTGAATGCTACAGTTCCTTTAAGAGTGAAATGTTTGTAAAATAAGACATCATTACTGTTTGCCTTTGGATAATAAATTGACAATGCTAAGTTTCTTGATCGCTTATTACAAGTTCTCTTTATTTGTTTCACGTTTTCTTTCATTCTTAGACTTGCATTACAAGAGAAAACACATATGATTTCAATGTCATAAAAATTCACAGGTCAATACAATTCACATTCAGCAGATTTTATATAAATTTATTTTAAGCGGATATCATGTTTCAGTCAACAAAATTATAAATTAAAACATCTTGTATAAAGTATCTGTTTACAAAATGTTCGACAACTAATAGATATAAAAGCTAAGAATTTAGTCATAGTAACTTGTAATTAAACATATAAGATGTACACCAAATCACTTAATTTCGGCGCCTTCCTTTAGAACAAATTCTTATATTAAAAAGTTAACATCATCACTCATGGGGCTTGGTACACTAAGATTGGGACTGTTTTTTATCTGGACTAAATATCGACAAAATTAGAAACAATCATACTTTCACAATTTTGCTTACATTTAAGGTATATATTTATATAATCTTAAAAAGGTCAATAACGGACATACAGTATTGTTACTACGGAATTTGATTTCACAACCGCGTACATTTTAGCTTGGCGGAGATGTATCTTACATGGTGCAAAACATGCTTGTGCAATTAATTGGCAGTATATGGTTATCAAAGAAGTCTTTTCTGGCCAGGATAATCAGAAAATACAAATTTATATCGCGCATACTTGTAATTTATAGCTGTATGGGATACGTCGCTAGAACAGATATTGTACATTCGTCATGATGTGGTCAGTTATATATATTACAGTCACGAGTCACTTATCAGGTCATTAATCTATAAACGATGATGGAGCTTGGATAATATTTGAAAAAAGTCCTTTAAACGAAAAATGTAAAACTTTACACTTAATTAAATTCGTTTCGCGCAGTAGTATTATCCACATTGTACATGTGTAGGATGTTATGTATTCGCTGGTATTTTATTGTGCGCACATTTCCAAGCATGAAATACGCAGCTATTTAACACACGCGAAGTACATATTGAATGAAAATATTCAGTGTGGAACAAAATGTGTTACCCGGCTCTAGACAAACCATACAATGTAATTTACATTAAAAATCACATCTGGAGCTGAAACTTTATTAGGAAAGATTAAAATAGTGAAATATGCAAATCACGAGCGGCCACAAACAAAAGACACAGCTTCCCAACACATCATTCAACTTGATTATGGTAAGTGTATAAAGATTAACTGATAGGAGTAGTTTATACTACCATGTAGTACATGAACAGAAAGATCCGCGCTAGTCTAAGATACATGAAGTACTAATAAACATCTGTTTAAAATAATATCATGTTATAAAATTGTTTTAGGGGTTTGCAAAATGGAGTGACAGTACTATAAAACAAAATGAGAAAAGGCAAAGCTGAACCGCCATCAGTTCAAGTCGTCATGTCTTCACGAATCAAGGTATTTATATCGCTTTTTTATGTTTTTGTAAACTTGACAATTAATAGCATACGTATCATATTAAATGAAAAGAACGTATACCTTACTATACCATGTAAAAGTGCGGACAGAAGAACAACAAGCCCAGTACAAAATTATGATAGTATTGATGTGAATCTTATTTTGATGCAATGTTAAAAATAATAACGAAGTAGAACAGTCATTTCTAAATGACTTTCGCTTACCCCGTACATTTAACAATGTTTTATAAATGTTTTCTTGATTGATGCAAATCTGTTCTGGAATCTCGTTTAGTAGGTTTCATCGGAGAGGACTATAGGTTAAGCTCCCCGTGTGTCTCCTCGTCCGCAACAAATCTAAATCCTGCATTAATAAGTAATAGGTAACAAATTGCATCACAACTCGGGTCTTTACCGTTATTAAATGTTATAAAAATTGCTCCAAATAAATCACGATGAATGTTTAATAAATATCAAAATGAATCAACTTTGATACCGAACAGAACAGAACAAATGTAAATCGTTCTCATACAAATGTCGTTTTGAAGAAAAAAGAACAGATATTAAGGGAAACAAAATGTTTTGTTGTGATTTGTAGTTTTCTCACCAATTAAATTAGTCATATGATGTCTAAGTATTTACACTACACTTACATTTGTATTAATGAGCATGGGAAGCATGGTAGGATAAATTTATTATTTAAAAATAACTAAGTCATTTATTAAACTATTTCGAGTCAGGTTTTAACTATATTTTTCCATGCGATCTTGGCTAAATAACTCTTTTGATAGTATATATTCTTTATTTTCTCAAATATAATAAAGATAAAAAATTGCAGCGAGATAAATTATTAACTGTTTTTTACAGGTTGACCTGTCGATTCAATATGTCGGGCATACCCACAAGGATGTAGAAATTCTGGTTTTATTAAAACGGAAGATATTCTACGTGGCGTTGGTACTTCTTCAATTACTGCGTGAATACCATCTGCAAAACAACTCAGAGGTCAAAAGGACATAAAGAAAACAAACAATAAACAACTTATTTTAGAATACAACGGGAACTTACGACAGACATTGAAAAATATTACAGTGTACTAGGATCAATTTTATTAGAACTGTACACCCTAATATTATTTTACAATCGTTACTTAAATTAAATTTAGAAGTTTAAGAACCGTCATCGTTAAACTGGTGGAAAAGATACTTGACGTAATATTACAAGAAAGTTAACAATTTTCTGAAGTGGAAGAATGAAAGGAAGAACGAATATATTTGCATAAGTCTTATTGAAGAAATGTTACAAGCTGAGGGTACGATGGAGCTGGGTTGGTACTGCTATAAAGTTAGTTCGATTCTCGCATGGGTTTGTGCAGAATATGTTATGCTCATAAATATTGTATGACCCTTAATTATTACAATAAGGACTAGTTTCATGAACATCATATTTAGAAAATACTAATTAAGTGACTTTTCATATTTTGTTCTGTAATTAAAGATATTATGATGCAGAAAATGTATAAAAACTTGTGTTCATACATAGAAACCATAATGAGTCGCTTGTTTTTTGACAAATATAGATGACGAATACACTTAAATTCTATTTTTGTTCTGTCATTATTTGTGATTTGATTTTGGAAAGTTCTCTTCACAAATCTATGGATGATTCCGACAAATAGGTGAATCGTTGCCTTTTTTAAATTTCTTTTGGGAATGTTATAGGAATGAAATGATTCTGTAAAACGCATGGCTTTAAGTCTACTAAAAAAAATTTTATAAGCATAATCTTTATTAATAGAAAAATAGTTCAAGTAAACAAGTATGATCATACAAACGTATATTTTACAAACTTGTATTCTTGTAGTTCTTCAAATTAATGAACTATTAAATTTATGATTGTGTCCTTATTAAGATTAGATAAGTGATGTAGATTTCTATGATTTATTTATTTTACTGTATTTTTTAATTTGTTGACATTATTATTACTGACAAATAGGCATTAAGAGACATATTTTAACACCGTGTCCGTGAATGATATGATTGCACCTACAATTTTACCAAAATGTTTTCAGCTATGCTCGCTAAGTTATGCAATAACTTTTTCTCAACCTATCTGTTTCATGACTAAACACAAAGGCTAGTATGTTTATGTTGGACGTTAATTGAGTCTTCATATCGGGAATTGATAAAGTATTGAACGTAAAGCTAAGCAAATAAATTGTTGTGCTCATAATTTATGTTTGAAAGACCAAAATTATTCAACTTTTAATGATCTTACGATGTTGTTCCATATTTTTTATTAATTTTATATTTTTAATTGAAATGTTTTCTCCACCAGCATTTTGGTAAAGTTTCCAGCTGAAATTTCTGCTGCAAAGTGCAATAAATTTTCTGCACCAGCTGTATTTCGATAAATTGTCTGGCAGAAATTTCTGCTGGAAAGTTCCAAGCATGTTCTCCACCATCATTTGTTTCAGTAAAATTTCCAGCAGAAATTTCTGCTAGAAATATAAAGTTTAGAAGATATTGCAATTTGAACAGATAATACTGCTTTGAGCGTGAAATTTCTAGCTGAAATTTCACCTGGAATTATACAGAATCAAGGGTTATTATTAATTTCCACTGTTCCTATATTCATCATATTGGACCTTTAAGAGATTTTCAGCAGAAATTTCTTCTGTAATGATCAACATCCACTGCATTTATAGAGTAAAACGTCGAATAAAGAGAGCTATTTGCTATGAAAAAACGTTCCGTAGCAAAACTGATTTCAAAAGGGAAAAAAAGATTTTCCCTTTTTATTTTGGACTGCAATATATTTAAATGACTCGTTTGATAATTTCAGTATAAATGAACACTCAAACTTTAAGTAATTAAGTGTTTATCTATCGTGTTGTGCATATGTAATACTTTTTATCAAAAGATCACGTAACATTTATTTCATAAGTTTTTTTATTTCAGTCTGCTTGTCGAGATACATCCAAACTAGTTTTCATTATTGCTTCTTAAAATAGATAAAAAAAATAGGGTCCGTTCTAATACCCCAAACCACCCCAAACTACCCCATACCACCCCAAACCACCCCAAACTACCCCAAACCTCCTCTATTATAATGTTGTGATAATTAAATAAGTTCATATGAAATAGGGCCCCGCCAGTTCTAGTATAAAAATCAGTGTTAAACTTGTTGCTTCTGAATGACTTGAAATACTTCAACCATAATTTAATAATACCCAATGAATATAATTACGTAATTTTTGGAGGGTTGTTAAACTTCAGCAACAAGCCTAGCATTTTACCTGTCTTTAAAGTAATTGCTTCGGAATTCGTATTTTTACGAGTGTGAATTCCGGAGTTCACGAGTGAAATATATTTCTATCTTTCACTGGTAAAAACAAATTTTCTTTTTATTTTATGCTTTAAGTGCAAAGTTTGCTTGAAGTTGAAAGAAAAGTTGCAAGAAACTGCGCCAAAACCGCTTCTTGACGTCAAATATACAAATTTTAGCCCGTTTTATTAACGTTATCCTTTGGTATATTATATGCGTCTGGGTACCAATGTGAAAAAAATCAGTGAAGATAAAAAAATATTCCACTGTTTGAAAACAGTGAAATACCACTTTCATTTCACCGGGGAAAATCTGTAATTCACGGAAAAAAACATAAAATAAAACAAAAATACTTGCACTTCTTAGAATAACACTTTTCAATAAAATAAAAAGATTTTTTCAAGAGGTTAGTCAAAATATTAAAGAGCCTGATCCTATACAATCAAATCATATCACTTTTCGGAAGAAATCATCAATACATTTTGTATTCCTATATGATTTAATACAATTTACTTGAACATCACAATTAAATTTGACACATATTTGACCTAAATTGTATTTGCCTATTTAAAATAGTTTATTAAATTAATTAAAATTTATTAATTTTTAAACAACCGGGTCAAACAATAAAAAAAGTGTCAACAATATGTTGTGTCCATTTAAAGAACTGTCAACTATGAAGAGAGAAATTAACTTTGTCATGTGTGCAGACATAATATATCAAATTTTATTGATGAAATTCAAGGTCAAACACAATTTTATAAAGACCTTAAGGAAAAATCGGATTTAATAATTTCTTTTGTTTTTCTTTTTCTTTTGTTCTAGTTCCATGCCGACCGATATAAGGAAATTACAGCTGTCCGCAGTTTTTTCAATCGTTCAATAAAAAGCTTAATATGTAACTGGTGTAAAAGTAATGCAAATAACACATATCATTTAAATTAATATGAACTAAGGCACTGCCTCTTATCGAGCTCTAGCTGTAATAATCTCGGATAATGTTTTATTTTGTCATGTATTTGGCCAAAATATTAAAAAATAAATTGTGTCTAACATTTGTTAGCCTACTCATGCATGGTATAATTATGTGATTTTTGGAAAGAATTTAAGTCTGCATCAACTTTCTCTTAATTCAGCTGCACAACTTGCAATCTGACTTTTACTAAACGTTTGGGTTTTTAATGTGTAAAACATAAAGGCTTCTTGCTTAAATTTTACAACCCAAATGTTTTCCGTTACCCCGATTAACGGAATATTGAATATTGATAAATTCTTTATTGATACATGTAATTTCTAATAATTATGTCACATTGTGCGTGATATATTATTGACTGAAATATAAATTTTACTTTTTAGAATGTTACCTTGATTAAACTTGAATTTGTAACTTGTAATTGCAAAAATTGTGCCATGCTATTCAAAAATATATTTGCATGTATATGCATAAAGTTAAAATCTAGACCCAAAAAATACTGTTTTATATACATCACATTAACACCACATTGAGACTTCAATATATAGTGTAATACATCATCTAGATTTGGGGGCATATTTGTGCAAAGTCATTTGAAAATATCTGCAGGAATGACAATGCCATAGGAATTTTCAGTTATCAACAACAGTGATATTGAAGCTATAGATGCTGTGTGAAAAATATTGTGACAATATGGTACATAACCGAGCCAAGTTACTTGAATGTGCATGATAGAGTTACTCATTTAAGTTGAAAAATAGTTCAGATATTGTGCCAAAATAGATCAAATAATCTCAGTCAATTAAAAATAAACATGTACAATGTCATGTAGTCTGATTATCCATATGTAACACTCCTTTACAGGTCTTAGTAACTGATTTGAAACAAAATGCTTCTTTATATGTATTTTCTTTACCAAATGAATTGCTGTTGCCAATCAAATCATGCATTAAAAATGTTATTGGTCCATTTTTTAATGTATAACAATGTTAAGAGAACTCAGATTATTGTAAAAAATGTAAACCTGGGAACTGATCAATTGGAAATAAAAATGCCATAATTCATAACCATTTTTGGATCTCTGTCTTGTAAGTATTTTATACATGTAATATATATACTGGAAAATGTGAATTTCAAGTTCTGAAGCTCATTCCAGTTGTTATTTTCTTGATTTTATATTTTTTATTGCAGAAAAGTAGGCATCACTACTATAAAATAGGTAAATTTCTCTGAAAAAAGTTTTCTGTGTAAAAGTCCAGCTTAAGCAGATCCAAGTACTGGTATTATCAGACTTTCACATGTATTTATAGAGGCCAAAAACCAACTGACATGGCAAGAAATGTGTTTCTTCCTTCACAGCAATCTACATGTTTGTTTCAACAATTTAAATGATTATAAAAGCTTTGATTTTTTTATTTTCTAAAACACATCTTTTTGATGCTGAGCAAATTTAGTGACACCATGCATATTTAACAAAATTTGCAAAAAAAACACAACAAAACAAAACAGACACCTTGTAAATAGTGTATTTGATTATACATGTACTTTACATACATATTTTGATTATGAAATCATGTTGAAATGTGCACATGACAGAAAAAAATGGTAATAATAGAACACTATTAATTCCCAAAATGAGCACTAACTTGATATTTGATGATACACATGTAGTCTGCTTTCTGGTCAAACATTTTAGTCCCAACTGATAACTGATAATAATATGTGGAGATTAACCCTTTCCTCCATGTACACACCTTTATGGCATGGAACAACTGTGTCGATTCAGATCAGCCAGCACATCCATGATGTCTGATCAGGATCTGCAATGTTCACTTGTTTAAATCATTAGGTTATTTCTGACCAAAAAGTGACCAGTGCAGATCCTGATCAGATGGCACAGATGTGCCAGCTGATCTGGATCTACACTGGTCTCATATGGGTAAAAAGTCATGTCTGTGGAGTAAAAGGGTAAATTTCTCTTTTATTTAAAATCTCATATTACTGTGTATTAAAATTTAAATGGTTTTAATCAGTAGTTACTTTGAGCAAATTATTGTCTATAAAATTTATAAAACCTGAAAGTTCATACATTGAGGAAAATCTGTCATGTATTTGGCCAAAATATATATTAAAAAGTGTGTCTAACATTTGTTTGCTTACTCATGCGTGATATAATAATGTGATTTTTGAGGTATCATGTCAAATAGGCCACAAGTCATTTCAGGTAGTACTTGTAAGTCAAGTGTATATGACAATTCTGTAAAGAGTTAGTTTTGTTTTGAGATTTACATAAGCTTTTAAAAATAGTATCATTGTTAAATTGATTTTAAAATTGTACTTGTCATCCTGAAACTGAAGAACAAATAAAAACATCATCTGATTGTCATTTTTGATTTAAAATTTGGACTCTCATTAAAATTGGACTGTCATCAAAAAGTAAATTAATTTGTGTTTTAGTCATAATATGTTCCCTTCACCTACCCATGGTGTTATTCTACCATTTTTGTCAGGGTGTCACATTGTTATATAAGATCACAATTTACAGCACTTCCAGTAACAGTCAGAGGTGCTAATGCAAAATCAAAGGTGTCATATTAAATAAATAAATTTATTTCTAAACCAATTACCATGTGGGACAATGCAAAATACATAGCTTATGTTGCAACTGCATCAGCATTCAATATAAGATTCTGTGCTAGTGTAGAGCAAGACTTAGTGACTTGTGTAGACTAAGGTCATAGATCAAAAGAGCATATTGTCACATAAATGTCACATAAATGATGTAAATTGTAGTTCTGATAGAACCTATTTTGTTCATATAAAACATTTTTATATTTATCTATGTTAATGTTTTTTTCTTGTTTAAATTGCTATCACAAAAAAAAATAATTATAATGTTCTTTTCTTTTGTTGCAACATTTTGTCAATTGTTTTCCCTGCTGTTTAGTCATGATAGTCTTGGACAAAAATCTGGAAAAAGTACATGTATGTTGCTTTGTAAAAAATGTCCTATCAATGAAGCAACTTGTTGAAAAAATATTTTATAAAACATCATAAACTGACATAGAACATATTAACACAATGATAATAAAATCTTTATAAATAAAATAAAAATCTGGCTTATTTTGTGGCCTATTTGAGCTTTTCAAAATAAAGTATGTCCCATTTGACTTGTTTGTGGCATTGACTGTAATCCATATACCAAATCCATGGTACTTGATCGTAAATTTGGTGTGGATAGACTGATAACGATCCAAATCTATCAACCAAAACAATAAACATAAACATTATGTTTATGCAGTGTAGGCCCTCATTTTTTTGGAGGGGGGAGGGGTGTGGGTAGGGCGGGGGCAGCCAGTTTCTTCAATGTTTTTAGAAAACAGGGTCAGTCTTCAAAGACTCTGTAGTGTAGATTTGCTCTAGTGTCATGTGTTTTATAAAAATTATAAAAGAAATCTCATAGGCCTACCTCGTGTTCAGTTTTCAGCTATTTCACAAACAATATCTTCGACTGCCATGGTCTCACATGTCTGAATGACGAACATGACCAGTGACAAAAAACTCTTAT